>JAJJMB010013545.1:150977-338818 GCA_023531105.1 Papaver atlanticum | reverse complement strand
GTTTCTTGTTAAAACTCACACTAATGGTGAGAAACAAACATGACCGTTTACAACTGTTACTTAATAGTAATACAATGGGAGTTTTTTTAGAAAAATGTGACAATGAAATGATGTATGATAACAATTATTATTTTTATTTTTTTTCAAGATGTTATAAAAGTTTATATACAAAACTGTTATATAATTGAAAAGTTATTAATAACAGTTCTTCTAATTACCATAGGATCCACAAATACCAATAACTTAACCTAATTCACTCCTTCCCTTCCCTTCTTCTCCCATTCTTGGAAACTTACAATGTCTTCTCAGAAATTTTCAAAATATGACTTTAGGGTGGGCTGTTTACACGTCTGAATTTAAAGGAGGGAAACAGCCAAGGGTTTAAATATAATTGTAAGTTGTTGGGAACGGAAAGTTTACTTCGGTTTGAATGGAGGGTCTCTCTAGTAGTGGAGCCACATTGTTACTATATATGTTTTATTTATTTTTATAGCAAATTCACTACTGCATCTCTGGCATGGTCCAAAGCCAAGTGGATGAGTTAATTTCAAGTGTTCGGGGTTAACTTTGTTGCTTGAACTGGTGAAGTTTATTAGATTTATGATAAGAGTAAGGTAATCTGTTTAATTTAAGCTGGTATTTTTTCTGAAGATTCTAAATATGGTTTTTTGTCCCCTGTTCTCAGAAAGCAAAGTGCTCTATTTGGCATATTAATGTTGAATAATTTGAATATAACACTTATATGATTCAGCAATGATAAATGAAGTCACACATATTTGTTACATCGATGCTATCTCGCCGTGAGTGTATTCATAGGACCAGCTAATGACGAAAATTTAGGCACAGAAGGTTCTGCTGGATGATATACTGGAGTAGGTAACTCAAGTGGAAGTTTAGGCAACGGAGATTCAAATTTAAGAACACTAATCACTTGTGTTGCTGAAGGACTTAATTTAGAATGAGGATGAGCACACCACAATCCTACCACCATCAAGTGTTCCATTTCTAACTCGGTGAACTCCATATTCAACTTTTCATCAGCTGCTTCCAAGTGCTTTCCACTTCCATAAGGACCCCAAACCCACCCTCCTAATAAGACTCCCGTATTTGCATCAACCGGTATCCTCCCAGAAGCAATCTCAAGTGAAACGATTCCAAAACTATAAACATTGGATTCCTTAGTGGATTTACCCATCTTAAAGCATTCAGGTGCTAAGTAACCCCTTGTTCTTGCTAAATTAGTTGTTTTTGATCCTTTCCCATGATCAACAAGCCTTGCTAAACCGAAGTCCCCGAGTTTAGCATTAAAATTTGTATCCAGCATGAGATTACTTGATTTAATATCTCTATGAACTACACATTGTTCACATTCTTCATGCATATATAGCATTGCAGAAGCAAATCCAAGAGCTTTTTTATACCTAATGTAGGTACAGAAATCCTACTCGCCACGTGGTCGAACGAGGTTGAACGAAATAGGCGAAGTGAATCTTAAAACAGAAGATCTTTTATCAACCCCGAGGGTAAATGTCAGTGATGAGTCAAATCAAGTGTCAGAGCTACTTTTACGAATATTAGATCTGCGGAGTATAAATCCATCCTTATTATTAGATCCGCGAAATATGTATGAATAACCAACAGGCGAGATAAACTTGATCAAGCAAGAAATTCGTTAACGAAGAAGCAGCAAGACGAATTAGTTTCGGACGAAGATGAATTTTTGCGCAAGAAATGGGACAGCTGTACCAACAAGTTACCGAAGTTATCAGCGAAAAAAATGGAACAACTTTATTGAAAATGGCTTGGGTGAAGTATAAAGCAGAATCACGTGAATTGTGTGATTTCCGGCGAAGTAAAATGAGCTGTACTCCACTACTTAGTTTTGCTTATAAATAGAGACCTTGGTTCATTGTAGGGGGTTGGATTTTTCATATTGGGAGATGTCATGTTGAGAGAAAGTAAGTTAAGGTTCTTGCGAGTTTCAATTCTTGTAATATCATCCTCATCATCTCGATCTAATAAAAGAAACATTTTTATTTCGCTTACTTGAATCATGTCTTAGAATTGTTGTGTTAGTATTTGGGTGTACTACTGGATTTCCAGTAGTTACATTTTGGCGTCCAGAAACAGTGAACTTAAGTTGAAAGTTTACTCTCACTTGAGATCTTGAAAAGAGGTTGAAGTTGTTCTTGAGTTTTGTTATTTTAACGAGTTGTTTTTTGTGAAAGCTTGATTTCGAAAACCTTAGATGTTTGGTTCTTGTTCAAGATCTGAAAAGGTAGAATAGTTTTAGAGTTCTATATATTGAAGAGCTCATTAAGATCTTAAAGGAAAGTTTGTCTTAAAACTTATAGCAAAGTTAACTTTATTTCACATAATTAAAAATCATCAACAAATCGGTGAGTAGGAGTTGATTCGTAAGTATTGGTTGAAGTTGGTTGATGGCAAGAGTACCGAATCGAGCAAAACACGTAATAGCATCAAGGAGAAGCAAGCGTTTAGAAGCAAAAAAAGGAGGAAGAATAAAGATATGAGAGACATCAACGGCAATAGGAAGACGTGGTGTGAATCAACGGCAGAACGGCGGTCTTGACGGGAACTATTTTAGAGAAGGATCGGTCCATACTACTGATACAGAAACGGTTGTAGGAGAAGAACCAATTGGCGAGGAAAGGGAGGAGAATATTAATGTAGAAAACATGACGTTGGAGAAGTTGAGAGAAATACTTCGACAAGAACGAGAGAGAGAAAGAGATCTAGTGGAGCAGCAGACTAGACTTGCGAGGAAGAATGCCACATTAATGCAACAAATTATCAACTCAATGAAGAAAGAGCAGCCAATGATCCACGAGGAGGATAATCAGATGCGAGGACAGGCTCGTCAGCGAGAAGGAATTTACGTCAGAGAGATGAAGTACTCAAAAATAATGTAGATGGAGAAAAAAGAGATGAGGAAAGAAGGGAGCGAAGAAGGAGACGCCGAAGAGAAAACAACGAAGAGAGAGAATTGAGAAGAGCGTTGGAAGAAACTAGGTGGGAAGATCAAAGGCGAAGATTTGAGGAAGAGAGAAGACGCGAAGAAGAAAGGTTATACGAAGAGGAGAGGAGGCGCGAAGAGGAAAGATTGTACGAAGAAGAAAGGAGACACGAGGATGAAAGGAGACGCAAAGAAAAAAGAGGACGTGAAGACGAGAGAAGGCTTGACGAGGAAAGAAGAAACAGGTGCGAAGAAGGTGGAGGAAATATAAACCAAACGGTTCCGAACGAATTAAGAGACATGAGGTCATTGATAAACAACTCAAGAAGAGGAGGATGAGTGCAACTAGCAGAGGCAATAGAAGAAGACGACAAATCTCCATTTACACACGAAGTGTTGGAAGCAAGGATTCACGCGAGATGTACGTTACCAACATTCGGAAGCATATTCAGTGGATCAGAAAGTGCAGTGCAACATTTGAAGCAGTACACTCTCTCCTTGATGCAATGGACACGGAATGAAGCGGTAATATGTAAGTATTTTCCAGCGAGTCTGATTGGAGAAGCATTGGATTGGTTTGATGGATTGCCGAAAAGGTATATTTTTTCGTTCAGAGACTTGCAGAGGATATTTCTAACGACTTATATAAGTAACAACATGTTGAGGCCGGGAATTAAAACTTTTTTCAACCTGAGGCGAAGACCTGGAGAGAGTCTGCGAGGTCTTGTGACGAGATGGAGGACTATATGTAGTGAGTTTGCTGGGAGAGTTGATGAGAAAAACTTTATTCTAGCCTTCGTGAACGCCCTAGTCCCAACTGACCTCTTGTACACTCAGATATTCATAATTCGAAATTCGTTAATGATGAATGAACTGAGGGGGTACCAGGAGGAGTATATAGCCCTGGAGGAGAAGCAAAGGGAAGTTAGTGAAGTTATGCTAATCCCGTCAAAAGAAGGAACTTCACGTATTTTACCAAGAATGGCATATGCGGTAGAAAGTGGCTCGAAGTATGAGGAAGGGGAACCTTCAAATACAGTTCCTGTGAAGCTAGTAGCTGTATCAAGCGGAGATCAAGAATGGATCGATCAGCATCTAAGATACGAAGAACCAAGACAAAGAAACTATGAGCCGCGTGGTAATAACTCAGGAAATCAACGAAGGTATAACCAAGGTCAAAGGTATGGAGAAAGAAGGCCAAATGCACCAGCATTTTAGGATGTTAAGCTACCTAGGCTCAATACAACCGTGGAGAAAGTATGGGAGGCGATCGTATTAACTGAGGAAATTCCCGCTCCGCCAAACCTAGGGATGGAACCACCTCCAGGAAGTAGGAGTCACGAGTTCTGCAGATGTCAACGCTTTCACGAGCATCACAAGAACAATTGCAGAAACATCCGAAGAATAATACTTCGTCTAATTGATCAGGGAAAGCTGGCCCACTTTTTGGAAAATCAGGCACCGTTGCGGTATCAACGTTAACTCGGTATTATCTGTGGCTACTCTGCCATTAGCAAATGGTACTATAAGGGATGGAAGAAAAGCTAATTCTTGGGTAACTTATAATTCTGCTACAACTAACTTGAGTGTTATTCTAAGTTATGGTGAAAATCCTGTTTTCAACGGGAGTTCTGCTTTGAATCGTGTTGTTGATCTAAGCAAAGTTCTACCAGAGAAGATTACTGTTGGATTTTCAGCAGCCACCGGCGTGTTTTTTGAAGATCATAAAATCCTTTCCTGGCAATTCAATTCAACTTTAGAACTTATCCATAGAAGAAGAGATAATAAAACTGGTGAACGACAACCTTATATTAATGGAGAAGGTAATAAAACTGGATTGGCGGTTGGTCTTGGTGTTGGCTTTGGTGTTTTAGGATTTGGGATTAGTTTTGTTTTGTTTATCTGGTGGAAGAAAAGGCGCAACTCAAGGAAATTTCCGGATGATGCAGGAAATGATGCCGAATTTTCTATGAACGATACATTAGAGAAAAGAACGGGACCGAAGAGGTTCTTGTATAGCGAACTGGTTAACGCAACGAGTAACTTCAATGGAGGAAAACTTGGAGAGGGAGGATTTGGAGGAGTTTACAAAGGCTTTTTGAGTGATTTAGATTTAAATATAGCAGTTAAGAGGGTCTCACAAGGTTTGAAAACAAGGAAAGAAAGAATACCAATCGGAAGTGAAGATTATTAGCCAATTACGACACCGAAATCTTGTTCAGCTCATAGGTTGGTGCCACGAAAGAAAAGAATTACTTCTCGTATATGAGTTCATGCCAAACAGGAGCCTCGATAAACATTTATTTGGAAGAGAAAATGTTCTCACTTGGGATGTCAGGTACAAAATTGCTCTAGGTTTGGCTTCGGCATTGTCATATTTACATGAATTATGCGAACAATGTGTAGTGCATAGAGATATTAAATCAAGTAATGTAATGCTGGATTCAGATTTTAACGCCAAACTTGGCGATTTCGGTTTAGCTCGGCTTGTTGATCATGGGAAAGGATCAGAAACAACTGATGTAGCAGGAACAAGGGGTTACTTAGCACCAGAATGTTTTACCACAGGTAAATTTAACAAGGAATCAGACATTTACAGTTTCGGAATCGTAGCACTTGAGATTGCTTGTGGGAGAAACCAGTGGAAACAGATAAGGTGGATCTAGTAGAGTGGGTTTGGGATCTTTACGGATGTGGAAAGATTATTGAAGCTTCCGATGAAATGTTAAAATTGGAGTTGAATGAGTTAGAAATGGAACACTTATTGGTTATAGGATTATGGTGTTCTCATCCTGATTCTAAATTAAGGCCTTCGGCTACTCAAGTGATTAGTGTTCTTAAATTTGAATATCCATTGCCTAAACTTCCACTTGAGTTACCGACTCCGGTATATCTTCAAGCAGGACCATCTGTGCCTAATCTTCAGTCATCAGCTGGTCTTACTAGTAGTACACTCACGGGGAGATAGTTCTTTAGTGTTAGCTATAATGCGTGATTTCTTTACTACTTTGTTGAGTTAATTTAATGCAGTAGTTTATATGCTTGACTGCATTATGTTAACTTGGAGGCACTTTCTGTACGTTTTAGCTTGGGCGGAAGCGCCTGGGGCATGAAAAATATTATACAAAGTCGACTGAATCTTGCGAAATCGGTCACCGGACAATATCAATAGGATGCACGATTAATTGACTTTTAAATATTTTACGTGCGTCAATCCAGTTTGATTACGAAGTTAACCAATCTTTCCCTAATTGAACGTACAGTTGAAATAATATAATTATGACCCATATTTAGGGTTTGGGTTCTACTAGAGAAAGAGGAGACCGGTAGAGGAGAAATACCTGCTGCTGCTGAGATCTATTCTAAATTTAGCATAACGAGGCTAACAAGCAAGGGTGATATTCCTGGATTGGACAATAGAGATCAAGAAGGGGTTTTAATGGATGGAAAGTTTGGTACTCTTGATTGGAGTAAAATTACGTCTTCATCCATCCTTGCATCTTTCCTTCCAAATTTAGCATAACGAGGCTAACAAGCAAGGGTGATATTCCTGGATTGGACAATAGATATCAAGAAGGGGTTTTAATGGATGGAAAGTTTTGGAAATGCCCTCAAAAACTGTATTACATCTTTCCTTCCAAATGAACCACATCTTAGTAAGCATTAATTCTAAGGAAAACTCGTTTCTTGGGTTATTAATCCAATCCATACAAATATCTAGAATAGTTCTTGAGTTATCTAAATTAATAGATAGAGGATTAGGGGCTGATCTCCATACTTCTTTAGCATAAGGGAAATGAATTAAAAGGTGTTCTGTGGTTTCTATTTCTATCCCACACATGGTACAATGAGGCTCAACATTTTTCACCTTACCACACAATTTAGAGTTTGTCCTTAAAGTATTTTGTAAGCATTTCCAGAACTCATGCTCGACATTAACATCATTTGCGTGCCTCAGAAGGAAGAAGTGGATAAAATACAATAAAGCTATTTTGTCCCTTTCTTTACTAGAACAATCCACCTTTTTGTCTGCTACAATTACCTTGTCTTTACCGTCAAGTTCAACCTTTTTTTCTTTGTTTTCGTTCTTTTTTGAACTAGATTCAGCCTCTTTGCCAAAAATAAAACTCCTCAAATGACAACCTTTTATGGTGTCAATGGTGGAAAAATACCTTGTCTCAAGGGTAGATGGTCCTGGGGGACAAACAAAGGCTTGATCTGGCTTCCTAAAACTAAGACCAGAAATCAAAGAAAACTCAAGCTTTCCAAAGCAAATGTTTTTGTGACAAGGGTTGTCACAAATACTTTTAGAGCCTGATTTCTTCTTAGAAACCTTCCCAAATCCAAATTCCTTGTCACAGACCCTGAACCACGTTTCTACGGCTTTTTCTTTGGCGTCTTATTCGGCGTTTTCTTCGGGATCAGCATGGTAGGAAACCTCCCTAGAAAATAAGTAATGAAATAATGCCCCAGACCATCTGTTTTTTATCGGCATGTCAAGAAAATGCCCATTGCAGTTGTTCGGAACAGGGCTTGCTCATGGGGTGCCAATTGCTCACGTAGTTCTTTTACAGACGGCAAGCTGGAGTAATTCATAATCTTGCCGTAACCATCCCTTTATTTTTGGAGGTGGATATACGTCCTACAAAACATCGTAGCATTGATAAACATTTACGCAGAAGTCATTATACTCATTACTATACGAGCATAAAACTAGATACTGTAGCCCTAATCAAATAGAACATTAATAGTATTTCCAACTATTTACCTTTTCTTCATCACTGGCATTGAATGTTTATCATTTCTTGTAACCTCTCCAGGAATACCCATGACTTGGCACCTATGACTATAGTTTTGGGCTAGTAATGATCTGAAGAATAGTAGTTATGGTTATAAAACAACGTAATGCATTATAGTCCACATACAACAACACTATTCATTTTTAAAAAAATTAAGCAGTCGTAAATTTAAACTACACTACTTGCTAAAGCCTGGAAGTACTCCAGTAGTCCAGTTTCAAACATAACTCCCATCACTATTATCTATGAACTGACCATCTAAATTAGGACGAATTAAGAAATGAAAAAAAGGATACCAAAAACACAAACCAACTAAAGTTATTTAAATTGGTTGTCATCCGAATGGGATGATAAAAGACAAACTTTGACATTCTGTCAGTTCCTTTTACTTGTGTATCTAGTGATTCAAAACCAAATTAGAGTTTAACAACTAACACTTAGTTACGCACTAAAAAAAGTCCAATTTCATTTACCAATTTGAAATATCTAAATCCATTTCACACCCATGAATACTCAAATTATTACTATCATCTATTAAAATGTGCATCGAAGATAAAAGTAATCAGTAATCAATTGAAATCATCAAAAGTAAAACTAAAAGATCAATCAGCAACAAAAATGTCCAAATCAATTGAAACAAACGAATACCCAACTTGATACTATCACTTATCAACACATGCATCAAACAGAAAAGTAATTCAATAATCATTTAAAAACTGAAATCATCAAAAGCAAAACTAAAAGATCAATCAACAACAACAATAGCAAAATCAATTGAAACAAAAAAAAAAAAAAAAAAAAAAAAAAAAAAGTGAAAATGAAATCACTGAAAAATAGTGAAAATGCTACAAACACAATTAACATGCATAGAACAACTTGAGAAAATTGAAAAAGACACAAGTATAAAGTGCAGTGCATCAAAATTAGTTTGCCAAGTTAGTACAACTAGAATTTTAAACTAACAGTGGAGTTTCAAATACAGAGTTCACTGGGACATTTTATCAAACAGTTAGCAAACCTATTACAAACACCAAAAGAACTGATAGTAATTCCATCTTCATGCCTCGATAAACCCTAGTATTCAAACCCTAGTTTTAAAATACAAAGAAAGAAATCAGTAAACCCTAGTCTTGAAACACCAAGTATTAAGGAATTGTACCTAAAATCGGGTTAGCAGCAGCTAGATAAATGTGATAACACCTGACAAGTTACTGAGTTTTGATCTCCTTGGTCGATCAAACAATTTCACGTCTTCAGACAGCTAGGGTTTCGAAGATGGAATTTTTTTATCTTTCGGTTTAAATAATTTTATCCCCTCCGAGTAGGAAGATGACTGTAATATACGTTAGCTGACTGTAATACACCCAAACGTGACAATGCATA
Source organism: Papaver atlanticum (assembly GCA_023531105.1). Lineage (NCBI taxonomy): Eukaryota > Viridiplantae > Streptophyta > Magnoliopsida > Ranunculales > Papaveraceae > Papaver > Papaver atlanticum. The sequence goes on along the minus strand of JAJJMB010013545.1, from coordinate 329,659 downwards.
AAAAGTCAGGACCATAGTGATATCATAGTAAATAATTACCTATGTTTGTCTATATATGTCCATGAGTCCAATTTTTGTGTATTCTTTTATTTGTCCCATATTTCTAGAAGATTTTATCAAAAAAAGGGTTATTTCAAATAATTAAAACGGTATAGTAGTATCCCCTGTAAATCCCCGTCAATAACAAACAAATACCTAACCAAAAACATACAGCACTGACAATAACATTATTACCGCCAAAAACATTCATCGGAGTGATTATATTGAATTCTGATACGGGACGTATTTGGCGCTTGGTCATTGTTTCTTAGATTTGACTAAATCTTAGATATTTATTATTCGGTATTTTTAATTGTTAGGATAATTAGCATGTTTTTATTAAGTTTATCTGTTTAGGAAGATTCTAGACTTAAGGTTTTATGTTCACTGGCTTTATACAGCCTTTGCACTGTTAACTTCCTTTTTAGCTTGGATTAGCTTGCTTTATTGATTAATGAAACTATTGAGTTGATTGGTTTATTACCATCGTTTGCTTTCTTAAACTCTTGGATTGGAGTATATTTGCTCCTAAATTGGAGTGTTTATCTGTTACTTGAAGGAGTGGATTCTCCTTGTTTTCAAATCGTTTCCGTGTGCTATATCAAATTCATATCCGATGAGACCTACAAAGAACAAAACGAAAAAGTAAAGCATTGATGATAAGTATTGAATTGCTTAAAGTTGCTAATAAGCTAGCTTTTGAGCTAAAGGTTGTCCTATCCTTTATTTTTTTAGTTTATGTTTTGGTTGATTCTTACCCTTATATCAAGTCAAAAGACACAATACTCTAGCTTGGAGTCAGGTTCACGCAGTCGATCTATTCTTGACTAGATAGTCGACTTGACTAATGTAATAATACGTTCATACTCCCTCAGTCCACTATTAAATGACCTAGTTCAAGTTTGCACAATTTTTAAGGCAAGCAGGGGAAAATAGTATTTTTAAGTATATTTTACAATTATACCCTTATGGATAATAATTGTGAAATTTTGAAATGATTTATCTCTCAAACTACACCACCGATGTTCGCAAACTTCATACCATTGAAAAGCATTTTAAAACCCTTACGTAACGAATATAAACATGCCTATCAAATTATGCATATTTCTTATATTTCTTATAATCAGTTAAAAGGATAATTTTAGAAATATCTCCTTGTTTAGTGATATAGGTCACTTAATAGTGGGACAAAATATAAAAATAAATAGGTCACTTAATATTGGGACGGAGGGTATATGACATGGTCCAAGTTCATATGGACCAGTTATTATTTTGAGCTGGTTAGAAAAATGACAAAATGGAGTTATCTACATTATCTTCATACACATGAATAAACCCCACATTTTTTGAAAAAAGGATATGTACAAGTGAATCTCAATCGCCAGTGCTAGAGTGATGTGTTTTGTAGTTGTAGTAAAAATGGTAGTAATAGGATTCGATTCTCGAACTTGTGAAGGATAACTTTAGACTTAACTTTTAAAACTAAAATATAAAAAATCACTGATATTTAAAACAAACATGACAAAGTTAATATCAATATTAAAAGAACACTGAGGCTAAGATTCCACTATTTTTCCAAGTTCAAAGTGATTTTATCTAGTATTTATATTTATTAAATTTTTGAGTTTAATTTGATTCTAGCTATTGCCACATGTAGATTTTCAAAATAACAAGTGTAAATCCAAAGTATAAAGCATCAAGAACCTATGGCTAAGCATGCTCTATCAAAAGAAATAACAATTGCTTAACAAAAATCATTCAAACAATTATAAATCAAGGAAAATAATCATAAAAATAATTGAAATAAAATAAATAAAATAGATTATACCACTTTTTATTGGAAAAACAGCTTCCTCTATCGCCTCAGCAATGGGGTTTAGCTCCTCATATTAATCATAATCTCAAAATACATGTTTATGGCTCAAAAGTTGATTAAAAAGGGAGAAAAGTGTTAAAGCAGCGGATTCTATAGTTACTGAAGGTCTAAAACAGAAGTCGGAATTGTTGCTGAAAGGCTTCGGTGACTGCAGGAAGATGCGACCGTACCTCGTTGTCACTGAAAATAAGTCTTTCTCTGCGACTGACTCTGAGGGTCTTATGTTCTTCGTGTTCTTCTTCTTCGCAGCAGCAGAAAAGTTTCTGAACTCGACTTCAGTTGATTTTTTTCTCGCTTCTCTAAGGCTCTAAACTTCTCCCAAACTCTCCCTGATTGTTCCTCCCTCTTTTTATGACTCGAATCAACATATATATATCCACCAAACCCAAAATCTCTCGAGTTAATCCAAATATTCTCGTTTTTTCTTATCAGCACGTTACGGGATTTTTCTTCCATGTTTAATCTTTTTTTACGCGTCAACTTGGTTTCCAAACTCTCATAAACTCTCTTAAGACTGAATAAGGACTCCATACACTCCAATCTTGTCGTAGAATCTTCACAAACTTCTTTTACAAATCGAAAATATCTTGAAACTATAAATACTCCCTGTTTTGTAGAAACTTGATCTCTATCCCTGTTTTATCGATTCTACAGCTCATACCAGGCCTGTCTATCCTTAACAAGGTTAACCAAACGAAAATCATCCCTCGAATCTCCTTACAGCCGTCCACAATTCAACCCTAAAAACTGTTCTTCGAAAATAAATTTTCCCGCCTTTTTTTCATTTTCAAAATTTGAGAAGAAATGTGACCTCCCCCTATCCAGTCCCGGTCTGTGCTTAGCAGCTGCTTGGAAATGGGTTACCCCTTGTCCAAAATGAGCGTCTGAATAGCAAATGTCCTCCCAGGAGCCTTTAACAACTTTTCGAGCCAATTTTGCCGCAAAAGCCTATTTCTCCAAAAACACCTACAAAGAGATAAAACACCATAATAAGTACAAAAATGGGTACTAACAATATACACAATAGAGATGAAAATAGACACATAAATGCGTCTATCAAATACCCCCAAACTTATTATTTGCTAGTCCCGAGCAAATTAAAACTACAAAATAAAATCCTAACTCACTGTCGCAGGCATCGTCGATTGCACTTAGCATGTGCAACAAGCCTTTAAACCCCTAGGTTGCCCTAGTGGCCGAGTTATAGTCTCGGGAGGGTTTACCAGAGGTGTACCCATAAAACCTTTACTCCAGACCCTAGCTATCTACGCAGAACCTTGGAATGCACTAAAGAATCTCCTTGGTTGGCATACTTATTGATTACGGGAGGAAGTACCCTGATGCGAAATTCCAATTGCTGTATATGAGTTTGCACTCAGATATACTAAAATTCATATAAAAGTGACAGAGCTCTACTAAAATAGTCGCACTATGGACATCAATATCTGGAATCATACAAATCACATGAATAGATTAAGAAGATGGATATAAAAATAGATGGTTGCGAATGGACTTCAATGCCAAGATGAACCTATGACCTAGTGAATTGAGATACTGGTATGGACTAATATCAACACAACTGGCATATACAAGGGAACCAGTGGTCGACAATCCTAAATCTACATCAACACAACCGGTATATACAAGGGAACCAGTGGTCGACTTTATATGGTAATTCCTGCGGATCCTGCATTCCACGCTTGGCATGATTAGATCTTTTGGATCCAAGTGCATGCTTCTTGTCAGCAGATTACATGGTAATTCCCATGGATCTTGCATTCCACGCTTGTTTAGGCGACGGAGACAGGGAGAACACACACATATTGCTATCCAAGTGTTATTTATTCCGATTGGTCTAATTGGTCTGGTCTTTTTTTTTTTTTTTTAGTAACTCAATCACTCTATTTCAACCCAGCAGATATCAACATAAAAATTTGCAAAAACAAAAACAGAAGTAATAAGATGATTCCGAGATACGGTGAAACTATCATGTTATTTCTAACACCTGAGCTCCGTGCTTTTATGAATAGACTCTTATAGACGTTTCCATCTAGTCAGATTGGTCCCTCAACTCCTAAACCAAAATGCTTCCATCCACTTAGATTGGTTAGTGCCATCATTAATAGGCATAAATTTTTAGGCTCTGGAGTTTATTTATTGTAACAAAAAGTTTCTACCTCACCCCCAAACTTAAATCAAAAACAGTACCAAAAGTATAAATAACATGAGGAACAGTGAAGAGGGAAGTTTGAAAGATAGTACCTGGGTGAAGTGGAATCAAAAACCTACAAAAATAATATACAACATACAAACCGCCTCGATGGTCAATCAAGGTAAACGAGGACTTCCTCAACATCACCTGTAGGAAAAGGCTCTACAAAGGGATTCAATCTCTGACCGTTAACCTTTGAAGAACTACTACCGTCTGGTGTCTCAATTTTAATAGCGCCATGAGGAAAAACAGTACGGACCACAAAAGGACCGGTCCACCGAGAGCGCAACTTCCAGGGGAATAGATGCAAACGAGTGTCATACAGAAGAACTTTTTGACCTGGAGAAAATGACTTTCGTAAAATATTCTTATCATGCACAAGTTTCATTTTGTTCTTATACTCCTTAGCACTATCGTACGCATCTCTACGAATCTCATCCAACTCATTGAGCTGGAGATTTCTGTGAGCTCCTGCCTTGTCAAGTGAAAAGTTTAGCTGCTTAATAGCCCAGTAGGCTCTATGCTCTAACTCAACAGGTAGGTGACATTCCTTGCCAAAAACTAAACGATAGGGTGACATTCCAATGGGTGTCTTAAACGCAGTACGGTAAGCCCATAAGGCATCAGTAAGCCTCGACGACCATTCTTTCCTATTAGGATTAACTGTTTTCACTAGAATACGCTTAATTTCCCTATTGGAGACCTCTACCTGACCACTAGTCTGTGGGTGATATGGGGTAGCTACTTTATGGGTAATACCATATTGTTTCATTAAAAGAGCAAACGGTCTATTACAAAAGTGTGCACCTCCATCACTAATGATAGCTCGCGGCGTACCGAAACGTGTAAGTATATTCTCTTTCAAAAACTGGACTACGACCCTGTGGTCATTTTTTCTACACGGAACCGCCTCAACCCACTTAGACACATAGTCTACAGCGACAAGTATGTAAAGATAACCAGAAGAATTAGGAAATGGACCCATAAAATCAATGCCCCACACATCAAATATCTCAATCACTAAAATAGGGTTCAAAGGCATCATATTTCTACGGGAAATGGTTCCTAACCTCTGGCAACGCTCATAAGAAACACAATGACTATGGGAGTCTTTAAACAACAAAGGCCAGTAAAATCCACACTGCAATATCTTAGCAGCAGTCATTTTAGCACTAAAATGACCCCCACATGCATGTTCATGAAAAAAGGAAATAATACTGGATTGGTCACTCTCATGTATACATCTCCTAATAATCTGGTCTGGAAAATACTTAAACGGATAAGGATCATCCCAAAAGAAATGCTTAACCTCGGCTAAAAACCTAGAACGATCTTGTTTACCCCAATGTTGAGGCATTCGACCAGTAACAAGATAATTCATTATATGTGCATACCAAGGTGATTGGGAAACAGAGAATAATTGTTCATCAGGAAAGCTATCCCTTATAGGAAGGGATTCATTAGAATGATCAACAACTAGCCTAGACAAGTGATCTGCTACTACATTTTCTGCACCCTTTTTGTCTCTAATGTCTAGAGAAAATTCTTGAAATAAGAGGATCCATCTAATCAATCTAGGTTTCGTATCCTTCTTAGACAAAAGGTATTTCAAAGCAGCATGATCGGTATAGATTACAACCTTAGAACCTAACAGATAGGATCTAAACTTATCCAAGGAAAACACGATGGCTAACAGTTCCTTCTCGGTAGTTGTATAGTTCAGTTGGGCATCATTAAGAGTTTTGCTAGCATAGTAAATCACATGAAGTAATTTGTTTTATCGCTGTCCTAACACAATGCCTATAGCATAATCTGAAGCATCACACATAATCTCAAAGGGTAGGTTCCAGTTAGGTGCCTAGACTATGGGGGCGGTAGTGAGTATACTCTTAAGCTTCTCAAAAGCTTCTAAACACGCATCATCAAAGACAAACTTAACATCTTTTCAAAGCAAATTGCAAAGAGGTCTAGAAATTAAGCTAAAATCCTTAATGAATCGACGATAAAATGCTGCATGCCCTAGGAATGACCTAATATCTTTTACGGTTTGTGGGACCTGTAAAGTCTTAATACGGTCAACCTTAGCTTTGTCTACCTCTATACCCTTATAGGATACGATGTGCCCTAACACAATTCCTGATTTAACCATAAAATGGCATTTTCCCCAATTAAGCACTAAATTCTTTTCCTTACACCTAGTCAACACTAATGTCAAATGATGCAAGCACTCATCGAAAGATGAACCAAACACTGAAAAATCATCCATAAAGACCTCTAAAAACCGTTCTACCATATCAGAAAATATGCTCATCATACAACGCTGAAAAGTCGCAGGGGCATTACATAGCCCGAACGGCATGCGTCTATACGCAAAGGTACCAAAGGGACAGGTAAAAGTGGTTTTCTCTTGGTCTTTTGGGGCAATAACAATCTGATTATATACGGAGTAGCCATCTAAGAAGCAATAATGACTATGTCCAGCTAATCGCTCTAGCATTTGGTCGATGAAAGGATGGGGGAAGTGATCCTTCCTTGTGACCTTGTTCAATTTCCTATAGTAAATACAGACACGCCATCCCGTGGTCACTCGGGTTGGGATTAACTCATTATTATCATTATGGACTACAGTGATACCTGATTTCTTGCGGACAACCTGAACGGGGCTGACCAACTTACTGTCTGAAATTGGGTAGATAATACCCGCATCTAACAACTTAAGCACCTCTTTTCGAACTACCTCTTTCATGTTAGGGTTTAGTCGACGTTGCATCTCCCTAGAAGGTTTGGAGTCCTCCTCTAAATGAATCTGATGCATCTACACACAGTAAGACTTATACCCTTAATGTCTGCTATAGTACATTCACTAGCCTACTTTCCTGATCACTATCCAAATCGGAAGCTACAATCACAGGTAAAGTCTCAGATGGGCCTAAAAACACATACTTCATAGTGTCGGGTAGTGGTTTAAGGTCCAACTTAGGAGGCTCTTCTAAAGAAGGAATTAAGGTAGTCTCAGAAACTGGTAATTGTTCGAACCTAGCTTTCCATCTATTAGTGTCTAACACAGGGGTAGAATCTAATAGGGCATTTACTTCTTCAATAGTGCTATCATCGTCAAAATCTAAACCGAAGTGGGATAGACAAATTTCTAATGGGTCTTCAGACAAAATGTTTGGTAATGACTCCTGAACTAAGGCTTCTATCATGTTCACCTCTTCAACATATGTGTCATCTAGCTCATAAGGTAGCTTACTGACATTAAAAATGTTCATTTCCATAGTCATATTACCAAAAGACAAATTCATCACACCATTGTGACAGTTAATGATCGCATTATACGTAGCTAAAAATGGGCGACATAAAATCACAGGTATCTGGTTCTTTGGGTCGGTGACAGGTTGGGTGTCTAGCACAACAAAATCCACTGGATAAATAAACTTGTCGACCTCAATGAGAACATCCTCGATAACACCTCGAGGAATTTTAACGGACCTATCAGCTAACTGCAGTGTCATCTGAGTAGGTTTCATTTCACCAAGTCCTAGCTGTAAATACACATGGTACGGCATTAAGTTCACACTGGCTCCTAAGTCAAGTAAAGCTTTTTCTACCCGGAATTTACCTATTGTACAAGCAATGGTAGGGGAACCTGGGTCTTTGTACTTTGGAGTTGTGGTGTTCTGAATGATTGAACTTACATGACTAGCTAAAAAGGCTTTCTTATGGACACAAAGTTTTCGCTTCCGCGTACACATATCCTTAAGGAACTTGGCATAAGCAGGAATTTGCCTAATTGCATCTAATAAAGGAAGGTTTATGGTAACTTGCTTAAAAACCTCCAATATGTCATTAAAGTTTGATTCCTTCTTTGTTGGTACTAATAGCTGGGGAAACGGGGCTCTAGGCACAAAATAAGACCTCCCAGGGACTGAATTGACATCATCAGAAATTTTATCGGTCTCCTCAGCTAAGGGTGGTTCTGAGGGGTGAGATCCTGAGGGGTGAACTACAGTATGTTCACTATCGGGCATGGTTACCTCATTGTCTACAATTTTACCACTCCTAAGGGTTCTAATAGCATTCAATTGATTCGATGGTTTTATACCTACTTCATGAACTCCTCTAGGGTTGGGTTGTGTTTGACGAGGAAACCTACCTTTTTCTCTCAAAGACTCATTTATCAGACCTACCTAGGTTTTTAACTCGAAAATAGCCTGACTATTGTCTTGTCCTATCTTGTTACTAGCTTGTAGACTTTGTTCTACTGATTGCTGAAATTTTGCAGTTTGCTGAGTTAACAAAACGAGAGACTCCTCTAGGCTTAAGATTTTCTTATCCGACTGATTCTGAAATTAAGCTTGTCCCGAAGGATTCTTAGCATAACTAAAACCTGGGGGAGCATTAGAGTTACTATACTGACCTTGATTCTGTCCCTTAGACCATGAAGGGTTCGGATGGTTTCTCCAACCCGGATTATAGGTTTCTGAATATGGGTCAAATTTCTGACGATTATCGAATCTAGTGTTATTATAAAGAGCATTGGCTTCCTCTTCATTATTCTGTCCTTCCAAAAAAGGCTCCAATCTACCACTAGTGTGACCCACTTCTAGAGCTTCTAACCTTTTAGCTATCGCTGCAATCTTGGCATCTGATTCATAGCCTCTTTCTACCCTATTAACGTTTCCTCTGCTTAGAAGAATTGTTTTCTGGGGTTCCCTACTATTTTCCCATTGTTGGGTCTTTTCGGCGAGTTTATTCAAAAATGTCATCGCCGCATCAATAGTTTGGTTCTCAAACCCACCTGGACACAGAGCTTCAACCGTAGATATTGTGGAATAATCTAAACCCATCATAAAGGATTTGAACTAGCCTAACCTTTTCTAAAACATGGTGAGGACATTGTGTTAACAAATCATTGAACCTTTCCAAATACCTATACAAAGATTCTCCCTCTTGTTGTGAGAATGTGCAGATTTGCGTCCTAATAGACGATGTTTTGTGCCTAGGGAAAAACTTATTGAAAAAGGCAGATGTAAGTTGTTCATATGTTTCGATTGACTCGGAAGTCAAACTATAAAGCCACGATTTGGCTTTATCTTTTAGGGAAAAGGGGAATAACCTAAGTTTCAAAGCATCATCATCTAAGCCTCTAATTCTTAGGGTACTGCAAATTTCTTCAAAATCCCTAACATGGAAATAGGGGTTTTAATTTTCTTTCCCTAAAAAGATTGGGAGCATCTGTATGGTCCCAGGTTTAAGTTCATAACTGGCTTCTGTGTCAGCTAACCTTATACACGAGGGACGAGTAGTCCTAGTCGGATTCAACAAAGCTTTCAAAGTAGCCATTTCTGGTAATATCGGAGTATTAGGGATTCTCTCTTCAGGAGAATGTTCAAAACAGGACTCTCCGAAAATCGGACTATCTAGATTAAGGTAATCGAGACGCTTAGAACTGCTAGGTTTTTCTTTAACAAATCTACCTAGGGCGTCTCTCTTACGTTCATGCATACACAAGAATTTCTTAAATTGGGAGGGTAAGCAATCACAAATCAAGGCCGACTCAACCAAATCAAACCTATTAATTTCTAGCAAACAAAAAGCATGATGGCTCCACTTAGATTGTTTCTAGACCAGCTTCTACTCTTCCAAGAGGCAACTGGGTACAATTTTAGCAAACCTCGTAGGACGATCCGAATAAAGTAAGTCGAAGAGAAGTAGGAGAAGCTCAGAGGAGCTTTGATACCCCCACCTCTTTGGCAACGCTTCCCTGGGTTACAAGGCGTCTCTAATCGACTTACAGTAATCTTCCTGAACTTTGAGTTAGGCTAACAAGATACCCAATACGATCCTTTTGAACGACTTTCCTATAAGCTCGTTACCCTATTGGTCTCGTTCTAGTCAATATTTTAAGCTTGGGTTCGCGTTCGGTATTGTTTTCCTAAGGCGGGCAAGAAGAGAACGGTAATGAAATACGAACCCTTATCTTGTATGGCCAGGCCTTGCCCTTTACTAGGAAAATAAAAGTCCGTATTCAGTCCTCAGCATATATGCACCTTAAGGAATACAGTAAACCCGCTGACAGGGGATTCGCAGGTGTTTAAAAATTTACCTTCCGTACCAGACGGGCGAAGAACTGTTGAAGTCGACTCGGGCCACTGACTCCTGTGTCAGTGTACGAACCCGAGGGGCCGAGACGATATCGTAATCATCGTCCTTCTCTGCAAACGGTTTAATATTTAAAACTACCCTTCCGTAGGGTTTAAAAATAAAATAATAATGTCCCAAAGTTCACAGTCCAAAGAAAAAATTAAAAATTAAAAATTAAAAAGAATAAAATAAAGCCCTATTTACAATTTCTAAAAATAAAAAATAATAAAATCTAAAAAATAAAAAATAAACTAAAAAAAATAAAAATAAGAATAACTAAAATAAGGTTGTCTTCTTTTCCGTTCTTTTCGCTTTAATCTTTTGCTCCAAGTCTTTATGAAATCACCAAACTCCTTGGCTCAATTTTTTTCTTTACGTTCCAAAACCTGTAGACAAAAGACAAATACCCAAAAACGTAAAATAAAAAAAATAAAAATAAAAATAAAAAAAATAAATCTAAAACCCTAAAAACAAGTCCGCGTCGGCGGCGCCAAAAACTGATGTGTTTTGTAATTGTAGTAAAAATGGTAGTAATAGGATTCGATTCTCGAACTTGTGAAGGATAACTTTAGACTTAACTTTTAAAACTAAAATATAAAAAATCACTGATATTTAAAACAAACACTGACAAAGTTGATATCAATATTAAAAGAACACTGAGGCTAAGATTCCACTATTTTTCCAAGTTAAAAGTGATTTTATCTAGTATTTATATTTATTCAATTTTTGCGTTTAATTTGATTCTAAGCTATTGCAACATGTAGATTTTCAAAATAACAAGTGTAAATCCAAAGTATAAAGCATCAAGAACCTATGGCTAAGCATGCTCTATCAAAAGAAATAACAATTGCTTAACAAAAATCATTCAAACAATTATAAAGCAAGGCAAATAATCATAAAAATAATTGAAATAAAATAAATAAAATAGATTATACCACTTTTTATTGGAAAAACATCTTCCTCTATCGCCTCATCAATGGGGTTTAGCTCCTCATATTAATCATAATCTCAAAATACATGTTTATGGCTCAAAAGTTGATTAAAAAGGGAGAAAGGTGTTAAAGCAGCGGATTCTATAGTTGCTGAAGGTCTAAAACAGAAGTCGGAATTGTTGCTGAAAGGCTTCGGTGACTGCAGGAAGATGCGACCGTACCTCGTTGTCACTGAAAATAAGTCTGCCTCTACGACTGACTCTGAGGGTCTTATGTTCTTCGTGTTCTTCTTCGCAGCAGCAGCAGAAAAGTTTCTGAACTCGACTTCAGTTGATTTTTTTCTCGCTTCTCTAAGGCTCTAAACTTCTCCCAAACTCTCCCAGATTGTTCCTCCCACTTTTTATGACTCGAATCAACCTATATATATCCACCAAACCCAAAATCTCTCTAGTTAATCCAAATATTCTAGTTTTTTCTTATCAGCACGTTACGGGATTTTTCTTCCCTGTTTAATCTTTTTTTACGCGTCAACTTGGTTTCCAAACTCTCATAAACTCTCCCAAGACTGAATAAGGACTCCATACACTCCAATCTTGTCGTAGAATCTTCACAAACTTCTTTTACAAACCGAAAATATCTTGAAACTATAAATACTCCCTGTTTTGTAGAAACCTGATCTCTATCCCTGTTTTATCGATTCTATAGCTCATACCAGGCCTGTCTATCCTTAACAAGGTTAACCTAACGAAAATCAGCCCTTGAATCTCCTTACAGGCCGTCCACAATTCAACCCTGAAAACTGTTCTTCGAAAATAAATTTTCCTGCCTTTTTTTTCATTTCAAAATTTGAGAAGAAATGTGACCTCCCCCTATCCAGTCCCGGTCTGTGCTTAGCAGCTGCTTGGAAATGGGTTACCCCTTATCCAAAATGAGAGTCCGAATAGCAAATGTCTTCCCAGGAGCCTTTAACAACTTTTCGAGCCAATTTTGCCGCAAAAGCCTATTTCTCCAAAAACACCTACAAAAAGATAAAACACCATAATAAGTACAAAAATGGTACTAACAATATACACAATAGAGATGAAAATAGCCACATAAATGCGTCTATCATAGAGCATCATGTTGTTGATAGTGCTACTAATCAAACAAATGTTGTGGTTCTAAAAACGCATAGAGATTGACCATCAGCTCATGAATTAACTAGAGACTGAAAGAGGAAAAGAGCAAGAAAGATAACTGGATCATGACCAAAGTATCCCTTTTTACTAAATCGTTTCATTGAGATTTAACATGCGTCTTTACTACGGTTTGCGTCACAATGTTAGGCTAATGTAGCTCGTCTAACACGACATAAATATTTTCAAGCTGATGAAATCGATAGGAAATTGCATTAGTCTAGCACAACACGCTAAAATTTGATCTTGTGCTCAAATTGGAGTAGACATTCTTACACTCACGCAGTCATGCTATTGCCTTACTTATCAACATTCGCAACAACGCATGTTACACCATCCATATCTTGTTGTTTTTATACATCATGGATGATGGGCTTGTGGCTGTTTATCAAAAAGGTTGACATATGTTTTTGATCATTAAAGAATTTGGTGCTAGCGAGTTTTGAACTCAGATCACTGATATCATCACCTAGTGACTTTACACTGAACTACAGTAATGACACCGGCAAAGTAGTTAATGAACATATATAGTAAGGGTTTCAGCTGGCCAGTGAGTCAAAATGTCAAATAAATTCTCACGGTCAAGTAGTCCAAATAACAGTCAAGGGATATCTAAACGCAAAAGATGAAAAATTTACTAAAAGAAGATGCAAATGGAAATCAAAGTCTATAATTACTCAACTTCATATGATATACTCTGGGTTCTAAGAATTAACATTTATCAATCAGATTCAACAAGAGTACTATACGATAGATTCAGATGAAGAAGAACCAACTGAAGGCTGTCCACGTATAAGAAAAGTAGGCATTTTAACAGCTACTGCAAGTACGATGACTACCATGGTTTTGCGAATTTGAGTGATCACCGATAGCTGTTGCAAAAACTAACCTGCACATAATATTCACATAAAATGTCGGAGCAGCCAACTGTGGTAATGGTTGATTCTTATGCTTATATCGAGACACAGTACTCTAGTTTGGAGTCATGTTCACGAAGTCGATCTATTCTTGACTACATAGTGGACTTGACAGTCTTGACTAATATGATAATGCTCTTGGGATCAAACCATTTTCTCTCCATCTGGTAGATATATTTGGAGCCTTATACCTGCTGCTGTAGTTTGGGTCTTATGGCGAGAGCTAGGGTTGTAAAAGGGTTTCTGAAAGGCTGAGTGGCAGTGAAAATTCAACTTCACCTGTATCAACTCAAAAAAAAAAAAAAAAAACAAGTCAAAAGCAAGCTTGCACATATGCAGTCGTGGTACATAATTATATACTGGAGAAGGAAGCTTTGTTGGAAAATTCACCAATGAGGATTCGTAATTAAGAAGATTCTTCACTTGCCTAATAGTTGGCCTAGTTGTAGGATCAGGATGAGCACACCATAGTCCTAAAACCAATAAACGTTCCATTTGTTGCATGTCGAAATCCATATTTAGTCTTGCGTCGGCCGCTTCAACAATCTTTCCATTTGCATAGAGTTCCCAAATGCATCGTCCATCGCCCCATCAGAATTTGCTGCATCAAGATCTGACTTCCTTGCTATGCGCTTCTTTCTTCTCCACCAGATAAATATAGTAAAACCAATCAGACAACCAATAACGTCCAAACCAACAATAAGACCCACCACCAATTCAGAACTAATGTCTCTGCTTGTTTCATTAATATTGGACTTGAAATCCCAGGTAATGATTTTCTGATAATTAAACACCGTGCCAGTACTAGCCGCCGAAAACCCAACACTGATTTTTTCTGGTAGAACACTTCTTAGATCAACTTTATGATACAAACTTGCAGAAATCGTACTACTAGAATGAACATAATTTAATGTAACACTTAAGATTTTTGCAGTTGAATTATAATTTATGAATGCATAAGCTATGGCTCCATTCTTCATATTATTTGTACCAAATGACTCATTAGCCACAGATATCATTGAGTTAATGTTGATACCAACATGATCTGGACTGGGATCCCATTCGTCTTGATAAGTGTCAAACTCCACTGCAACGATTTGCGTGGTCGATAAGTTCTTTTTGGCTACATCCAAACTCATTAGGCCAAGATATCCACCGCGAGATTCTGGAAAAATTTCGGACCTGTTGTAAGGCATTAGGAAAAAACTGATACCATCACCATGACTAGAGTTAGTATCATTTGTGGCATCTATGAAGAAGGAGAAATTTGTGTTAAAATCTGCCACCCTTTTTGCATTCCAAATTTGTATAGGTTCTGAATAGGTTGCACGGCCAATACTTCCGTTGGTTGCATTGCTTGTTAGCTGAATGGCGTTATCGGCTATAAATGAATCTCCTTGGACACGTATCAATTCGTTATCTTTGTTTGGGGTACTTGGAAAGGCGAAGGAGATTGAATTTGCTGAGGTATTAGGAAGAATTGATAATATTGTACCGATGAACAAGAAGATTGAAAAATGAAGATGAGCATTCGATAATAAGGTATTGTACACAGCCATCATTGGTGATCGATTCGAATCAGTATTAGGTAGTATGCATGCATGAACTAGTAGAAAATAATTGGAGCTTTAACAGTGTTTTTCCTATATCGAAGTATGACTTTGGGGGCGTTTTACGCGTACAAATTCTGAGGTTGAAAAGTACTCAAGCTCTTGAGATATCCCAATTGCGCGTGGAAAGATAAGTCCATGAAGTATTTAATTCCACTTGGAAGTAAGTTCCAATCTTAAATGAAACAAGCTTCAAGTTGAGCCCAGTGAAGGGTACAGGGACTAGACGGAAGTTGGAACAGGACAAATTGACCTCATTAGCTTTGAATTTTCATTTTGTTTTATGTACTTAGGAAAAATCTTCCTCTGAGATTTTTTTCAAGAAGAGACAACTTTGAAATCTCGAGTCGTTTTCTTGAAAAATCAAGCTTTTGGTGATAATGTAATGTGAGGCTCAGTAAGGTGTTCGTCAGTCTTCTAAATTGAAGGATTAGTAATCATGAAAATTGAAGTTGCAGAGAGAAGTACGGCTATGAATTTTGTGAATTTTTTTTATCGAATTTGCCGAACCTGCTGGAAATGAAGAACAGTTTGGTCGTTTCGTAGAAAAAAATTCCCAACCGAACTTTTTAATTTCCCAGTTGAAAATTTTATTTTCTAGCCAAACTTTATGTTTTTCTAGCCTAATTTTCAGATAAAAGTTCGGTTACGTCGCAAAGTTTTTCCTCTTAACCGAACTTTTCTATGAAATCCTATATATTGAGTTCGGTTTTTTCGCAACAAAATTTCTCCTAATCGAATTTTTCTCTTAAAACCTATTTTGTTGAGTTCAGTTACGTCGCAATTTTTTTCTCCTAACTGAACTTTTCTCTGAAATCAAAAACTCCAATAAAACTAAGTTCGGTTACCTATGCCTTCATAAACATTACCCGGACTACATTTGCAGATAAGTTCGACTACCTGTTCTTCACATCTTGCAGCCGAATGTTTTTGATTTAGGCCAAATCAAGCTATAAAAAAATTCATTTTCAGAAAATTTTGGCCAATTAAACAAAAACTAAATTTGAAGTATGCCTAAATAGTTTGAAGGTTTGGATTCAAAAAACAAAAAAAAGCAAGAATTGAGTTTTTCCAAAACTCTTATATTCTACTTCTTCTTCTTTTATCTTAATTAAAAAACCAAACATAATTATTCATTTGATCTTACACTAATCATTAATTAGCTTAACATAATTATTTAACTAATCATTACACTAATTAACAATTACACTAACTAATCAATACACAAACTCAATTAGGAAGGGTAATTTTGGTATTAATATAAATATTTGAATGAGGGGTGGCTTAAATTTACTTCTAAATGTCATACCAAAAATAAAATCATGGTCCCTTCAAAAAATCATTGTCCAAGAAAATCATTCCTTATATTGCATGTTGCAAAATCGTGCCCGATTACTTCAATAACTCGTGTAACATGTTGAACTTGGAAGCAACATTAATGTTTATGAGCAAGAAAGCCCATATAACACCATCAAAAGCAACAATCTTGAGTTGTGTGATTCTCATATCTTCGTCAACCCAAGCAGCACGACAAGTGATATACCACAAGTAGATGAAAGACAAGAATGATACGATGGAATACCCAACTCATACTCTACGACAAGAAAGTTTATATGGCAACACGATGATTTCGCGTAGCGAGATAAGTATCGATAAACTATGAAGCTTTTTCATATACATTATTTTAATGAGTAATACTCATCACTAATAAAGAAGAAATAGGACACTCTAAGACCTCTACAACAGGCTTATAAGACCCATTCAAGCAAATATGATGAAATACAAATGAACACGATAAAATCAAGTACAAATGAGCACGACAAGTGCAAAAGAATACGATAAGCCCCATCAACGGGTAAAATAAGATCTTATACAAATATAGTCAAAACCTCGCTAGGAGGCTAGGTACCCAATTTTAGCGTCCACCCTAGTTCACATATAATGTAAGAGGCAATGGTAAGACTTATCGCACGTCATATTGGGAAAACCCTATTAGATGAATCAGGGGAAATCAACCTTGGTTCATGAGATAAAGGCGAAATAGAAGCCTATCCATCAGGAATTGTTGATCAAACAACTCGGCGATATCTGGCATGGGGTGTAAAAACCCGTTTCAGTTAGACATAGTCCTGGCAGTGATACATCCGGTCCCCAAAAAAACCCACTTAGGGTGTGATCTCGTAACCAAGAGCCTCATCAGCGAAGGGATAAGAGATCACGATAACACTGATTGTCGACATAACCAGACGGGAGGAGCCCAACTGTATCAGTTAGGGGTTATCTTTCTCGAAGGGGCAGTCAGGGGGAATATAAAGGGACGACACCCTCCACCAGGGAGATGAATTGTGTCAAAGACAACAATCTCATGGGGATTTTAATTTACTCACAGGAGTATTTAGGCTTGTCGCATTGTTGCATAAATTCCTTCAGAAGCATGCAATAATAATAGACCTGCAGAGGCAATAATACTAGAGCAACTCCTAAAGAGACGATGATACTATGATAAGGTGAGATCAAAGGACAATGAATCGCAAGAGCACATGGAACTGCGATCTCCTCGCCAAAAATAATAAAGACCCCGAGGCAACAATAAGACCTACAAAACAGGGGAGAGGCAAAATAAGACCTTAACTAGGTGGCACGATAATACCTCAAATTTGACAAGGAGAGGTCAGTGAACTATTACTCACAAAGAGTACATAGATGTCGGCGACTTCGTTGAAAGGCTAGGTCATCGAACTACAAATATCAGTGGCCTCGTCCTAGAGAGCTAAGAAACACAAAAGAGAAAAAGCAAGAATCAAATGAAATATGCAAATGAAAGTGAGATGTATAAAGCATCTAAGAAAAAATAAAATATCAGGCTAAGGCATGAGATTACAAAGGCTAAAACAAAATGAAAAGGAAATATGCTCGTGAAAGAGGAATGATCTCGCAGAGGCATAAAAGAAGCATTAAAGAGGAATGAAAGATCTCGCAGAGGAATAAAAGAAGCATTAAAGAGACATGCTCTTGCAAAGATGAGTATTATGAAACTTCGAGAAAATCTTATTGCATGTGAAATGGTTACAAGTCTAGCATGTTATATTTGAGTGAATTTCAGTACTACTATGTTTATGCTATGGCTATGCGATTTATATTAACAATGCATGAGCAAGTAGTAACTAAAGCAATAAATGTGTGACAAGCAATAGCCATGCGATAACAAATGCAACCATATATGCGATATCAAATTTCTCGTGGCATAATGAGCTAAGTAACAAATGCTATCTATATGACTCAATCCGCTAATCAAACGTCTTCCATTATTTCATATATTTTATGCTTGTTGATACCATAACTTTATGATTTGCGATGCTTTTTTTTAAGAATCAAGGATTTATACTTCTCATTTCACATAATACTCTGTGCG
The DNA here is from genome assembly GCA_023531105.1 of Papaver atlanticum. Classification (NCBI taxonomy): domain Eukaryota; kingdom Viridiplantae; phylum Streptophyta; class Magnoliopsida; order Ranunculales; family Papaveraceae; genus Papaver; species Papaver atlanticum. The sequence goes on along the minus strand of JAJJMB010013545.1, from coordinate 311,339 downwards.
ATAAATCTCCTCGTACGATACTTTTCATTTTACTACTTAGAGAATGGATATCTATTATCACGTAATTCAAGAGTAAATACTTCATATGCTTCGGATCTCTTACTATCCATATTACTTATCCAATATTTCTTATTACTTTACTACTTATTCTTCATTTCTTATTATTCATATTACTTATCCGATACTTCTTATTACTTTACTACTTATTCTTTATGGATCGATACTTCGATACTTAAAAACCTCGCATAAGAATTGAGGCAAGTATATACTTCAAGTAGATGGTATTATTTTACTCAGTTCTTATGCATCAAGGATCGATGCTCATATGTTTTAATTATTTATACTTAATGAAGATTATATTTTTCATCACGAATACTTTTTTCACGAGAAGACTATTAATGAAAGATACTTCTTATACTTCTTATACTTCATATGGATTCTTCGTACTTGTTGGAGATTATTAATTATGGATACTTCTTATACTTTAGATTCTTATGGGATCTATTTTTACAAGGAGGGTTGATTTTTATATACTTTCAAGGATACTTCATGTTTAATATAATTCAAAGGAGGATACTTTATCAATACTTCACTACTTCATAGTAAGACATTAAGCAAGACAGAGGCAGATGCAACGTTTCACTTTCGGTTAGGATAGTTTCAGTTTATTCATCTACAAAAGAAAGGGGGCATACATACACAGGAAAATGAATCCATACCATAAGCAAGTTGAGGCAATAAAAGAATGAAGAACGATACAACTAACACAAAGGGAAAAGTACTCTACATCAACCACAACATCTTCAAAATCACAATAGGTTATCATCGCTAAAGCTCAAGATCACCGATCAAAGCATCTGGCTTTCATTTTTCATTGTCGACAATCCTTCCCTCGCAGCTAAGGAACGGAGGCAAGTATATTATACAAAAGCAAGTTTGTGTTCTTCTTGGTCCGAATCATCTCCGAAGAAAATTCTCGCATACAAATATCAAGAGTGCTCGACGACAACAAAGTATATGAAGCAAAGGATATCACGCAAGTTGCAACTCAACCAACATCACCGACAAGCATTAGTTCCAAGTAGTCCTCGCATCGACTTTACACGATCCAAACCACTCCATCGCCACGTCTCTCGCTCCAAAAGCTACACCAAGACGGATTTTTTTCTTAAGGATCGCTTTTCAAGAAATAATCAAGAAATAAAAGGCAAAATGTGGATACAAAATATCTCACTTGACACATGGCGTCATCTTAGAATAATAGAAACTTAATAATATAGGATCACCTACACCTTTACCTAGCTTAATTAGCTTAACTTGCAAGTAAAAAGGATATGAATGTAATCTATATTTCACTACCTAGTACTTAAGGAAAAAGTCCAAGAGAGAAAAAGGGGGACCATTATTAATTTCTACTTCTTCTGTTTCATCCTCCACCATCACTGAGATCTAGAGCTCAACAAAAAACTTATTAATGGAGTCATATGTAACACAAAATTCATATAGTGAAGAACCATGGATGTAGATCCCATTATGGATCAAACCATGTAAATATTGAGTGTCCCCTTTACATTTCTTGCTTTTTTATCTTATTTCTCAGGGTGAATGATGTTTAGATCTAGGACTGGAGGTTTGGGTGTGGCTCGTAGGTTTTCCTGCGGCTACATTACTAATTAAGAACCCATCTCAGTTTTTAATTATACCTCGTTCTCATGTATTGTGAATTTTTTAATAGGGTTTGATATTAAGTCCTAAAGCTAGCATTACTTATATAAAGATCTTGTATTTATGGTGTAGTGACGTCTTAAATAAAGGTATGTTTGACAAGGGAAGTCAGAGAATTTCAAGTTAGGAATTTAGTACCAATTGTTTGGGAAATCTCGGAACCTTACATATGTTTGAGAGAAAACGTGTACCACTGGCCACTTAATTGCAAGAACATGCAGAAACATTTGGGATCCTTCGAGGCGAACCCATTGAGGGGTCTACGTACAGGAAAATTGACGTCGTCACTTCTGAGGACTAGTAGGAAGTAAGAACAGGAAAATTGACCTCAATTAGAGCTTGTATTATTTGTTTGTGTTTATGCTTGTGTGAAGTGAAAAATCTTCCCCGAGTTTTTTTTTAGAAAACACAACTTTGAAATCTCGAGTCCCTTTCTTGAGAAAATCTAGCCTTTGGTGATAACGTATGTGAGGCTCAGTAAGGTGTTCTTGTCTCCAAAATTATTCGTATTGCCACTTATTTGTGTTTGCATTCTTCATAAAAAATGTTGTTAATACAAAAAAGTACAGGAATATATATCTACGTTGCTGATTACTACACAAATACTGGCGCTATCATCCCATCAGTATATCCGTAACACCAGCGGATGACGGAACCTGACGCACATATGGTACTGCTGGATGACATACCAGAAACAAACGTTGCTTTCTCTCCATCCGACTTTCTTGACAAATAATGCATGTGAAAGAAAATATGGTCTTAGTCAATACTCAAAAGGGTCCTTCTTGGTAGCTTCCATAACATGCACACCAAATGAAAGGAAAAAACAAGTGAAAGAAAAAGAAGAAGAAGAGACAACGATTCTTTAATTCCAGTAAAAAAATACAGTTGTATACTATCTCCCCGTGAGTGTATTGGTAAGACCAGCTAATGATGGGAAGTAAGGCGCGGAAGGTTTTGCTTGACGATACACCGGATTTGGTAATTCCAGTGGAAGTTTAGGCAGTGGAGATTCAAATTTAAGAACACGAATCACTTGAGTTGCCAAAGGCCTTAATTTAGAATCGGGATGAGCACACCATAATCCTACAACCATTAACTGTTCCATTTCTAACTCATTGAACTCCATATTTAATTTTTTATCAGCTGCGTCCAAGAGATTTCCACCTCCGTAAAGACCCCAAACCCACCCTAATATTGAGACTCCCGTTCTTGCTTCAACGGGTCTCCTCCCACAAGCAATCTCCAGTGCAACAATTCCAAAACTATACACATCGGATTCCTTACTTGATTTACGCGTCTTAAAACATTCAGGTGCTAAGTATCCCCTTGTTCCTGCTACAGCAGTTGTTTTTGATCCTTTCACATGATCAACAAGCCTTGCTAAACCGAAGTCCCCAAGTTTGGCGTTAAATTCTGAATCTAGCATTACGTTACTTGTTTTAATATCTCTGTGAAGTACACATTGTTCCCAATCTTCATGCAGATATGACAATGCAGAAGCTAAACCAAGAGCTATTCTGTACCTGGTTTCCCAGGTAAGAATGTTTACCCCACGAAATAAATGTTTATCGAGGCTACGGTTTGGCATGAATTCGTACACAAGAAGTAATTCATTTTTTTCGTGGCACCAACCTATGAGCTGGACCAGATTTCTATGTCGTAGTTGGCTAATAATCTTCACTTCCGACTGGTATTCTTTTTTTCCTTGTTGCGAACCTTGAGAGACCCTCTTAACAGCTACATGTAAGCTCAGATCACTCAGGAAACCTTTGTACACTCCTCCGAATCCACCCTGCCCCAGTTTTCTTCCCTCATCGAAGTTAGATGTTGCAGAAACCAATTCGTTATATGAGAACCTCTTTGGTCCGGTTCCATTCTGAAATGCGTAGTCCATTGAAACGTCAGCATTATTTCTAGCATCATCCGAAACTTTCCTTGAGGTACGCCACTTCTTCCAGCAGATGAACAAAGCAAAACCAAACCCACATCCTAAAACACCCAGGACAACACCAAGACCAACCGCCAATCCAGTATCGATACCTTTCCCTTTACCATCAGTTCGTCCTTCACCAGTTTTCTTATCGATTAGTTCTAAAGTGGAATTGAATTGCCAGGAAAGGAGTCGATGAATTTCAGTTCTCTGGCCAGTGGCCGCTGAAAATCCAACAGTAATCCGCTCTGGTAGAACCTTGCTTAGGTCGACTATGTGAAACAAAATAGAATTACTCGCATTGAAAACAGGATTATCACCATAACTTAGAAAAACACTTAACCTTTCTATAGTAGAATTATAATTTACCCAAGCATTAGCTTTTCTTCCATCCCTTATACTACCCTTTTCTAATGACTTGGTAGTCACAGATATTAGAGAATTAACGTTGATACCAACATGATCATAACTCGGATCCCCTAGATTTAAATAACTGTCAAACTCAACGGCAACAATTTGATTTGTAGCCAAATTCTGTTGAGATATGTTCCGAGTCAATAAGCCCAGACTTCCACCAGAAGAATCTTCAGGAAGTACAGACCCGAATGGTGCAAGAAAAAAAGCTAAACCATCCCCAGCATATGTCTGATTAAATCCATCAATGATGAATGAGAAGTGCGTATCAAAGTCAGTCTTCCATCCAGTGGTTGCATTCCAAAGTTGTATAGGTTCTGAGAAAATGGCACGGCCTACACTACCAGGAAGAGTTTGATAATCATAAAGACTGGCGTTGTTCCTGGTGACTTCAATGAAGCTACCGTTCCAGACGGAGTCGCCTTGTAAATTTATTCGATGATCATTTGATGTGAAATTTGGGAAGTTAAAGGAGATTGAATTTGTTGGAACAGGAAGAAATAATAATAATGTAATGAATTCAAAGAAGAAGCAGATTGAAGAATGGAGATGAGAATTTGTCGATGGTTTGTTAGAGAAACCCATTGGTACTTATGAATGAACTGTATTGTTTATGTAATATATATAGCTTTAGATTGAGCTTTAGATACGACTATTCTTTATTGGAATAAAAAATCGAAGGAAGAAAAACGTAAGGGAGAATTACGTTGTCGGAATGACCTGTTCAAACGGGTTTATATGTTCTTTTTAGTCTACTACAATAAATTTATATTGGTAAGCAAAGGAAAGTTAGACGCAATGATGATAGGGATGGATCTCTTAAACTCGGTCTTATCATAGGGGTTCACAACCCAAGCCACGTCACCTGTGAAGGGGACTCGGTCTTGCGATATAAAGTTGTGAAGTAACAATGGGAGGTAGGATTTCATGCAAGAGCGAGAAAAAATTTAAAAAAATTAAATATATATAGAAAAGCTAAAAGGTAGGAAATGCCAAAGTTAAAAACTAGTCCTTCCTAACCAAAATTTTCTCCGAGGAATAACATTTTTGCTGAATTTCTGATTTGCATGCACTTTCAGCATTTCTGAGATTGTACTTTCTAAGAGCTAGTTTAGGCGCATACAGTTTCAAGTAACATCATTACCCGTGTATAATAAATTTTTTAATTTTTTAGTCTGTGAAAGAAGAGAGAGAAAAGTCAATGGCAGTGAGGCGATTTTTCGTGCGACGTTGACTCTGGTCAAGCAATTTTTCTTTCAGATCCAGGGTTTTCTTCTTCAAATTTCTTATTCTTGAGGTTGTTTTCGATGATTGGTGTTGATTAGTACTTTATTTCCTTTCTATTATTTCAATTTTCAAGTTATGGGGCTGTATCTTTAATTGGTGATAAAGAGGTTGTTTGTTCTGGTTTTAATTCTTCAGGAGCCTTTACTGTTTCATCCCCCAGTTTTGGTTGAGGGTTCAAAGTTGACGGTGTTTTCTGACAAAGAAATTGAAGAAGATGTTCCTCGTTGTGAGGATCTAGTTGTTGGTTGCTTTGTTGGGAAACTTTTGCCATTTTTGCAGGTCAAAAATACGGTGCAGAGGGTATGGAATCAGAACGGTGCTTTGAAGATAACTCTTCATGGGGATAATATATTTGTAATTGAATTTGATTCAGAAGCTGATAGAATGTTAGCATCGGAACAAGGGTGTTTTTTTATTTCTAGTCAGTTGTTTGTAGTAAGACTTTGGTCTCTCATGATTGAACATGATCTATCAGAATTGAAATCCATTCCTATATGGATTAATCTTAGAAATGTTCTTCTTCACTTAGGGCATGCTAAGGGTTTAGGAAAACTAGCAAGTTTTGTGGGTATCCCCATCATGTTAGATAAGCAGACTACTACTAGGTCTAGAATGACCTAAGCTAGAATATGTATTGAAGTTGTTGTGGATTCTGATTTCCCTAGTCATATTGATGCTCTAGTGGGTGATGTCAAGCTTAAAATTATTGTGGAGTATAGCAATGGGATGTACTCATTGTGTTGTGTTTGGCCATTCTCAGGAGAAGTGTGCTAGTGCTGCTGTTGTAGCTGTTGTTTTAGTTGCCAAGGCTACTGAATAGAAACTGGTGAAGGAGAACGTTAAGGTCAAGGGAAAGCAACATGATTTTTTTGAAACTTGGGTTGTTACGTCTTTGAAGAGAGAAAGAGGTAAGAATGGGGATAAGAATTCAGTCTCTAGTTCTTGAGGGAATATGGATGCTTCTTCTAGCAATAGTGTTCTTCTTGGAAGTGGTATCCCTGTAGTGGTTGCATTCCAAAGTTGTATAGAATATCGTTAAAATCGAAGAGAACTCTTTTGAAGTATTATAAGTATAAAGCTCAATTGGAGTAACAAATTCCTGATCACTATGCCTACATATTTCAGATTCTTCATCAACACTATCCTCATCATAATCGTCATTATAATAGCATGGAAATGGTTGAACCTCATCTAAACATATAGTGTTACCAATTCTAACCTCGTCATCTTGATTATGCAAATAACTATCATTATTTTCAAGGGTATTATTGGAAACAATGTATTGGAAATTAAGATTATTTCGAGCAAGTCTTTCGTTCGTCTCAGCCATCAGCTTGAGGGATTCCTCTATAGAAAGTTTTCTCAATGGTGCAGTTAGTCTATTTATTTCCGACAAAAACCTATTTGTTTGCTAAGTTAACTGCTTAAGAGACTCTTCTAAAGATACGGAAGGATCATAAATAGGAACAAAAGGATCATAATAAGGACTAGTTTTCAACAGTTTGATTGTATTGTCCAAAGAAGAGGTACTAGCACTATAATAATCCCTATTTTCTTGCTCGTATGACCGGTGTGTGTGTGGATAGTAATTGGGCTCACTATGGTATGAACCATAACCTTGAAAAGGTTGGCGTTCCCAACTACTATTCCCACCATGGTCATAAAAATGATGATGTCCATATTCAAATTCAGGTTGATACTCATTGTATTGGCTTCTATCATACCAGTTCGACATTCTCAATTGCAAGGGAATTCTAAACAATAACAAACAAGGCTGACTTGACCAAATCAAATCTATAAAATCTAGTAAACAACAAGCATGATGGCTCCCTTAGATTATTTCTAGACTAGCTTCTACTCTTCCGAAAGGCAACTGGGTACAATTTTAGCAAACCTCGTAGGACGATCCGAATAAAGTAAGTCGAAGAGAAGTAGGAGAAGCTCAGAGGATCTTTGATACCCCCACCTCTTTGGCAACGCTTCCTTAGGTTACAAGGCGGCTCTAATCGACTTCCAGTAATCTTCCTGAACTTTGAGCTAGGCTAACAAAATACCCAATACGATCCTTTTGAACGATTTTCCTATAAGCTCGTTACCTTATCAGTCTTGTTCTAGTCAAAATTTTAAGCTTGGGTTCGCGTTCGGTATTGTTTTCCTAAGGCGGGCAAGAAGAGAACGGTGATGAAATCCGAACCCTTATCTTGTATGGCCTGGTCTTGCCCTTTACTAGGAAATTAAAGTCCGTATTCAGAACCTCAACATATATACACCTTAGGGAAGACAGTAAACCCGCTGACAGGGGATTTGCGGGTGTTTAGAAGCTTACCTCCCGTACCAGACGGGTGAAGAACCGCTGAAGTCAACTCGGGACACAAACTCCTAGGTCAGTGTGCGAACCCGAGGGGTCGAGACAGTATCGTAACCGTCGTCCTTCCCTGCAAACAGTTTATATTTAACCTTTAACCCTTCCTTAGGGTTTTAAAAATAATAATGTCCCAAAGTCCAATGTCCCAAAAATAAAAAGGTTCAAAAATAAAAATTTACAAAAATAAAGTCCTATTTACAATTTCTAAAAATAAAATCTAAAATAAAATAAAATCTAATTAATTGAAAAAAATGTCTTCGTCTTTTCTCCGTTCTTTTTGCTTTGTCTAGATTTTAATCCCCCAGGTCTTTCGTCTCCAATTCCTTTTTGATTCAAAACCTGCAACAAAAAGACAAATACCCAAGAAACGTAAAAAAGAACAAAATTAAAAAAAAAAAAAAAAAAAAACTAAAACTTTAAATCTAAAAACAAATCCGCGTCGGCGGCGCCAAAAATTGATATGATTTTAAAGTGGTAAGTAAGGTTGTCGTTCACTCGGACTTGTGTAGACTCGATTTCAGACCCAAAAATAGAAAAAAAAAACTAAAAACTTTAAAAATATGTTCACAAGGTTGTCACAATATCGAGAGGTACTGAGACTTAGGATTCCACCAAATTTCATTCATGTGATTCAAATAATAATTCCATGCAATTATAGCTCAAATATTAAAAATATGGACTCTTATTCTTTGCCAAAAGTAGATTTTTGAAAAGCAATGACTGTAAATCAAAAGCATGATGTATCAAAAATACATAGACCAAGCATACAACATCAAACGAAATCACACCCATTCAATAAAAATAAAAATTCAATTAAAAATCAATACAAATAATCATAAAAGAATTATTAGAATTACCACATGCATGAAATAGGGCTTCCTCCGTCATCCCAGTGTTGGGTTTTAGCTTCTCATATTAATCACTTGCTCAAAGTACATGTTTATAGCTCAAAAGTTGATTAAAAGAGTAAAAGAATACACTGTAGTCGTTGAAGGTCTAAAATAGAAGACAGAATCGTCGGTAAAGGTCTTCTGTGACTGCAGGAAAGATTATCGTTACTTAGCTGCTGCTGTTGAACTACGATACTCGTCTGCGACTGTTCCCTGTGGGTCAATGTTCTTCGTGTTCTGCAGCAATAGCAGCAGAAGAACCCGGTTTCCTGCACCTTTGATTTCTCGGCTCTGTGGTGTTCTAAACTTTCCCTAACTTTCGACACCCTTTCTATATGACCCAACCAATCTATTTATATCAAAAAGACCGATTAAATCTCTCCAAAATCTTCCAAAATCTCTTCCTTTCTCTTCACGGCAAAGTTGCGGCAATTTCTTGTTTTAGAATTTCTACGCGTTTCTTAGCTTTCCTTTTGATTCTAAACTCTTCATTAGATAGATACCAATCTTTGGGAAGGTTTATAGCACTTTAATCTCTCTAAAATTTCCTAAAACAGGTCACACACGTGACTTTCCATATTTTGCTGTTGAGATAAAAATCCGTCGATTGAGCCCAGTTTAATCGATTTCAACACTCATATTAGATTCCTAGACCCATAAGGAGTCTTTCCTATGAAAATCAGAGGTTTAGTCGACCTTAAACTCCTCCAAATCACTACCACCAAAACTGCCAGAAACATGTTTTCTGTTTTGGTTTTGGTTTTTATTTCCCTCCAAAAACAGAATTTGAACGTGAAGGAGAAAGGTTACCCCTTATCCGTTGCTGGAGTCCGCATAACACTTGTCCCTTGGGTTGCATTTATCAACTTTTCGAGCCGATTTCTCCAAAAATGTTTATTGCCCAAAAATACCTACAAACACATAAAACACCATAATAAGTACAAGAATGGGTACTAACAATTTACACAATAGAGATGAAAATAGACACATAAATGCGTCTATCAAACATACCTGATGTAACTTGAAGCTCTTTTGATAGTTTCAAAAGATCTTTTGATGTGTAACTTCTATGTGTAACTTGGAGCTACACATGCTAATTTGAAGTGTATATGAAAATTACACATGCTAATTGGATGTGTAGACACAAGTTACACATGCAATTTGGATGTGTAGATGCAGGTTACACATGCATATAGAAGTCAATGGTGAGATTTTAGATGTGTAACTTGTAGTTACATGGGCTCATTTGCATGTGTAACCTATAGCTACACAAGAAAAATACACAAGCTAGTTGTTTATCTCCAGATGCAATAGTTGATTCAACAAATCTATATCGAGCTTAATTCTCAGTTGAAATCACTACTTAATACAATAGAAATTTCATCAAAAATTTTACTAAAAGCTAGGGGATTTTGCTCGATTCGTTCCATAATCGTATCTTGATCTGAAAATCATGAAAACACCTTTTAAACAGACAATCGAGATTAAGGTTTGGGAAATACTTACAAGGAGCAGAGATATGAGAGTGACTTCCATGAACCCTGATAAACCCCAAATATTTGAAACTAGTCTCCTTTTAATTTTCATCTTCTCAAAAAAATCAATCTAAACATAAACACAAATCAAAACCTAAAAATCAAATACAACAGAAATCTTATGTTTACACATCAAAACAACATCAAAACATACCTGAAATAACTGTGAATCTGAATGATTTGTTCTTCTAGTTTTTCTTCTACAAGATTGAAACATGAAGAAGAAGAAAAAAGTTTAATCTGAGTTTAATTTGTTCAACAAACCGAACATGCAAAAGCATCAACAAATCCATCAACATCTGAATGAAAACGTACCTGTTCTTCTATTTTTTCGTCTTGAAGATGAATTAATTCGATCGGTTTTAGTATCTTTTTCGTTTTTTGATTTTGGTCTCAGTTTACGAGATCTACTTTCTCTCTATGAAACTAAAAATAATGTGGTCTGTGTGAGAAAAAGTTAGATTATATAGTTATATACCGAAGGTCAATCTAGTCATTTCAATTTCTAATTTATTTCGGGGACTAGATTTAAACTTCTTTTAATTAGGGGCCTCATATTATGGGTAACCCATGGGTGGGGACTTAGTCAAATTTTCCCAAATTTATATTGGTAAGCAAAGGAAAGTTAAGCACAATGATGATAGGGATGGGTCTCTTAGACTCGGTCTTATCATAGGGGTTCAAAACCCAAGCCACATCACCTGTGAAGGGGACTCGGTCTTCCGATATAAAGTTGTGAAGTACCTAAAGATTTTTTATTTATTTTTTTTTTTTTTTTTTTTTTTGCGAGGAATGATATTTTTGCTGAATTTCTGATTCGCATGCACCTTCCGCATTCATGAGATTGTAATTTTTAAGAGCTAGTTTAGGCGCATACAGTTTCAAGTAACATCACTACCTATGTATAATAAAAAAAAATTAGTCTGTGAAAGAAGAGAGAGAAAAGTCAATGGAAATGAGGCGATTTTTCGTGCGACGTTTACTCTGGTCAAGCAATTTTTCTTTCGGATCCAGGGTTTTCTTCTTCAAAATTCTTCTTCTTGAGGTTTTTTTCGATGATTGGAGTTGATTAGTAGTCTATTTCCTTTTTATTATTTCAATTTTCAAGTTATGGGGTTGTATATTTAATTGGTGATAGAGAGGTTGTTTGTTCTTGTTTTAATTCTTCAGGAGCCTTTACTGTTTCATCCCCCAGTTTTGGTTGAGGGGTAAAAGTTGATGGTGTTTTCTGACAAAGAAATTGAAGAAGATGTCCCTCGTTGGGAGGATCTAGTTGTTGGTTTTTTTGTTGGGAAACTTTTGCCATTTTTGCAGGTCAAAAATACGGTGCAGGGGGTAAGGAATCAGAACGGTGCTTTGAAGATGACTCTTCATGGGGATAATATATTTGTGATTGAATTTGATTCAGAAGATAATAGAATGTTAGCATTGGAACAAGGGTGTTTTTTTATTTCTAGTCAGTTGTTTGTAGTGAGACCTTGGTCTCTCATGATTGAACATGATCTATCAGAATTGAAATCCATTCCTATATGGATTAATCTTAGAAATGTTCCTCTTCACATATGGCATGCTAAGGGTTTAGGAAAACTAGCAAGTTTTGTGGGTATCCCCATCATGTTAGATAAGCAAACTGTTACTAGGTCTAGAATGACCTATGCTAGAATATGTATTGAAGTTTCTGTGGATTCTGATTTCCCTAGTCATATTGATGCTCTAGTGGGTGATGTCAAGCTTAAAATTATTGTGGAGTATAGTTGGAAGTCAATGAGATGTACTCATTGTGTTTTGTTTTGCCATTCTCAGGAGAAGTGTGCTAGTGCTGCTGCTATAGCTGTTGTTTTAGTTGCTGAGGCTACTGCAGAGAACTGGTGAAGGAGAACGTTAAGGTGAATGGAAAGAAACATGTTTTTATTTAAACTTGGGTTGTTACGCCTTTGAAAAGAGAAAGAGGTAAGAATGTTGATAAGAATTCGGTATCTAGTTTTTTAGAGAATATGCCTGCTTCTTCTAGCAATGGTGTTCTTCTTGGAAGTGGTATCCCTGTAGTGGTGCAATTCAACATTTCTTAGGTGATTGATCTGTTGAGAATTTGAGGGGAATAGTTAGGCTGCAAGACAAAATAATGGCTCCTCCTCCTAGCAGTGAATTCTCTAGTGTTGTTATTATGGAAGTAGTTAATCCTCCTGGTGAAATTATAGTTGAAGAGGTGCCTCAAGTTGGTATTCATGAAGGGGCGGGTTTTGTGTAAAGCGGAGAAGCTGGATGTTGGGACTTTGGGGAGAATTCAAGGGGTTGAGAGCCCATTTTCTTCCAAAGACTTCAGTCCAGAGTAAGCCTGTGTTGAATGTGAAAGGGGCAGATAAGAAGTCTGCCAAAAAGAAACATAATATTTCCAATGGTTGAGAAAATTAAAATAGGTTGATAGAATTTAAGGGGATTGAATGACCCCTTAAAGCAAGTTGAGGTTAGTAGATTAATTAAAGTTACTTTGTCCTTCTTGGAAGGACGAGGATAATTATTCTATGGATGGTTCAAGGAGAATTTGGATTGGTTGGGATCCTGCAGTTATGAAGGTTCATGTTATTCATTTTTCTTCCCAAGCTATTTTTGTTGAAGTTTTTACTTATACAAATTAATCTTAGTATGATTGTTTGCATGTTCCCGCAATCATTGATGGTGTCTCCGTGGAATCTATGGTATACGCAAAATTCATTATTGTGTCTTCCTGATGGGGGTTTCATTCCCATGTTTGGTGGGACATGTATTTCCTTAGAAGTATAACTGGTTCCCATATTTTATCGATCATTGTATTGAGTTTTGGAAGTTTTATATCTTCGAACATGGGAGCATTTGGCCTTTCCTTTCCAAACCTATGTGTACCAACTACACATATCGGTGTGCGTACTTGCGTAAGGTATAGGTCCGGGAATTTCTGCTGGGTTTTTGAAGTGTACTCAGGTATGCGTACCCATTCGCATACTGGCGAACCCAAAATCAGACCGGCTAGTTAGTTATGCGTACCCGTATGCATACTTTAGTGGTTAAAGTTCTAAAATCGGTTGGCTCATGAACTAATACATTTATATAATAAGGAATGCATTCTTTGCAAACCGTGGCTATAATGTTCATGAATTGATTCGAGTGAATCAAACCGATTTTGCTTCAATTGTGATCTTGTAAACTTCTATGAGAATATAGCAATTGAAAAACTCTTTAACTAGTTTCATTTTAGTCATTTGAACTAGTTGTGGTTAAGATGAATAAGGTTGATATGAGAGTGTTCATATAGGTAATCTCGGTTAACTACTGTTGAACCAACATGGTGTACACGTTTAGGTACGGTTACATAAACCTAAATGAGGGTACATTTCATTTGTATATAACAAGCTAAGTTCGATCTAACGGTTGAAAGATATTAGCTTGGGTTTAATCGGGTTTTCATCTAACGTGAATATTGAATGCTTTGTTACCAAGGTAACTTAGATTGCAAAACCTGATTTGAAAACGATATAAAGGAGAACTCTAGCAACTGGGAAACCTAATCCCACACCTCCTGTGTGATACTAGTTGCGATTAGAGTCGATTCTCCTTTAAACTTAGGTTTTTCACAAAAACCTGTAGGTTAACGACTTAAAGACTTCATTGGGATTGTGAAGCCAGACCCAACTATTTTCTCTGTAGTTCCGTGTTCTGATCTTGCCCAGTTCTATCGTATTGAGTACTATCTTCTCTAATATTTTCTCGAGATTGATTCTCCGATAGGCAAGATAAAAAGTAGTCACAAACATCTTTGTCTCATCGTTTGTGATTCTAGAATATCTTGTTTCGCTACCATGCAATTAAGATTATTGTGAGGTGATTAATAATAATAGGTTGTTCTTCGGGAAAATAAGTCTGGTTCATCAATTGGTTCCCGTGCACCTTCATTTATCAAAAGACGGAACAAAACTCGTAGGTATTTCTATGGGAGACAGATTTATCTATTCCAATATACTTTTCTGTGTGAGATAGATTTGTTTATCAAGTTTTCGACTTTAGGTCGTCGTAACTCTTAGTTGTGGGTGAGATCAGCTAAGGGAATCAAGTGTGTAGTATCTTGCTGGGATCAGAGGCATAAGGAGCACGACTGTACCTTGAATCAGTTTAATATTGATAAGGGTTCAACTACATTCCAGTCCGATGTTCATTGGTAGTTGGCTAGTGTCTGTAGCATCTTAATACAGTGTGGTATTCAAAGCTGTCCTAGGTCCCGGGGTTTTTCTGCATTTGCGGTTTCCTCGTTAACAAATTTTCTGGTATCTTTGTTATTTCTTTTCCGCATGATATTTTGTTATATAATAGAAATATCACAGGTTGTGCATTAAGATCAATCAATTATATAATCCAACCTTTGGTTATTGATATAAATCGATTGACACTTGAACAATGGTCTTTGGTACTGTTCAAGTTGTTTCACATAATAATCAGGCTCACGGATTTCTATCTGTTTGATTTTCTTATTACATTGTGAAACAGAGATATAAACTCTTTGATACACTTTTCTCTAGATTGAGTTTGACTGTTTAGTTGATTCTCTTGAAAGTAAATTGGAGCTTGTCTATTCATATTGCCGAACGAAAATATTGGGTATGGTTGTTATACCCCCGCTTTTTCAGTCTTCTTCCTCATCTCGCTGAGTGCTTTGTATTGGACTTTTTTGTGGTTGATTACGCCTCACTCCGCTTTCCATCCTTCTCCTTCTCCTGTCCGCAACTCGCTTGATCCTATGTGTTGCTATCACGTTTTCTTCCCTTGATACTACCCTCACCATTGAGAAATCTGAATATGACTTCTCTATCAAGCTACTGATAGATATGATGTCAACTCCAAATCGTGTAACTCACCGATTAAACACACACTCAATATGAAAATATTTTCCAACTGCTAATTAACGATTGTACTGATGGATCTAAGAAAATTTCAAAAATAAGCTTTCAATAATTATGGCAACGCCTTCAACCGAGAAGTGTTAAGGAAATATGAGGATTGAAACCTTGGTTTTATCACAAACTGTAAATCAAAAACTCTTAAAACTTAATAAGACCTTGAAAAACATTATAAATAAAGTGTATCATAAAAACTATAGATCGATCAAAAATCAACTCATGAAATAAAACTTGAAAACTTGATAAAACACTCAATGTGTCTCACATGTAGGAACTGATATGATAAAGCTCTAAAATATGATGAAACAAAAAGGTAAAATGATGAATATATCTAAATTTAGTGGAAATACGATGATATAACTTAAAAATGATGATAATAATAATGAAAAGATTGTGAAAGTAGTTGTGTCTTCAAACCATGTTTTCTAGTGGATATGCAGGTGAGGATAAATCCTCTTACTCCTCCTAGCTGTTTCTATGCACCAAAATGTAATTGCAGGAAATCCTACGATACACCCAAGTATGTTTATCACTACTGATTCAAGACATAATGAACATAAAACTCTCGAATCTATTATTATGTAGAAAATGATATTACAACTTAAGTAGAATGTAAACTCTAACTTTGAACCCACACAACTTTCTCTCCAAGATAATACTTAGACTAGAAAAGAATTCAATCCTTTACAATAGTCTCTTTCTCTTTATATAGTCATTTACATAGTGGATGACAACTAATATACATATTTGACTACTGCTAATAAAATCCTCTTTCTCACCTTTTATCTCATCCATCTCCATGCGAAATCTGTAGTTGCGAGAAATCTCACAACCACACCCTTAAAAGAATCTATGAAACAATCTAAGAAACCATATCGAAATACTCAAGAACTCTTATTAAAATCTTAGAACAAGTACATAGATATGAAGAAACCCTAACTTGGGGAACAAATTACTTTCTCTCTCATAAAATTCTTCTCTAAGCTCACCCAAAAAGATTTTTATCTTTTGCAAAGGCGCTATGCTCCTTATATAGGAGTTTACATAGTGGAGGACAGCTAATAAAGCCCCTAATTTCGGATCTGACGTGCATCAATGTCGCACAAGAGTTTATCATTGTCGCACGATTTCTTTACTGTCGCATAGATCTTCACACCTTTCTCGTGATTTGTTTACGTCATCTGGTTCGTTATCTTTGATATAACGTATACGGTCATGTTCGCTTATCGCTTACGGAGTTACTTCGTACGTAAAACGAGTGTGCGGTATTTTGTTCCCACATTTTGCCTCTTGTCATATCGTTCTTTTGGTAGAGAGGGCGGTATGAGAAATTCTAATTTGTTATTCTTCCGCACCCGTTCGTCTCTTCACATTCTTCTCAACCGACATGTTTCTGTAATTTGGGCTTAACCGTCTACACGTATTGACTCTTTCCCCTTTAAACCGGAATGTCTTGAGTTAACCGGTTGTTTCCTTTCCCTATTTAATAACTGGAGTGAGGAGAGATAATCTTTTAATTTCTTTATTCAACCTTCATCTTTTCTGCAACTATTCAATCTTCATCTTCTCTGCAACTATTCAATCTTCATCTTCTCGAGGTTTTCGTTCTTGCTTCATACAGATTTACCCAGTGCTGTTCTTCTCTAATTTTTATGGATTCTCATTCGAGGTTAGTATATTCTTTTTTCGATACTATTTTGTTTTTGTTTCCCTCGAATTTTCACTTTGCTATTGTTGATTTGTTTCTATGTTGTTACTATTCTACTACTATTCTTCATATACTGTTCTTCATATTCCCATACTGGTTTTGTTGCAGCAAAAATTCTTCTTCTAGTAATACTCGTTTTACAATTCCAAATCCTAAATCTTCTTCAATTTTCAAAGATGATGAGTCTCGCAAGAAGAAGCCTTCGCATAACAGAGCAGTAAGAAATACTCTCTTTTCTTTAAAACAATATTGTTACCTCTGTTTATTATCTGCATTGTTCTTCGTAGGTAACTGAGAGCGAGATTGATGGCGAGAAAAAAAAGAAGGTTAAGAAATTTCGCAAAGCCCCCACGATCAACACTTCAATTGTCATGCCGGAATTCAACCATAAGAAGAAGAGTACTGAGGTCTCTCCTAGTGTCAATGTTAACGCAACCTCACAAGGCTTCATTACCTCAGCTTCTTTAGATGCTTCTGCGTCTTCAAAGGAAACTTCTGCTCCTCCGGAAGCTGCTTTGGTAGATCATATTGCTATCCCTTCTTCTGAGAATGTAACCGCACCTGTTATGGATTCAACTCTTTCCACCTTTGTGAATATTCCTGCCTCAGTGTATATTCCCTCATCAATTAGTGATACATCTGTCTTCGTTCCAAAGGACAACGCTTCTTATGTGATTAATCCTTCTCCTTCTAAGGTTATCTCTTCTTCTTTGGAGGCGGTCTATGCTGATAAGGTGGTCTTTGAAGAAGTGGATTCTGCTACTCAGACTTTATCGGATATCATCAATGTCGCTCATTCATCCATCAATGATCCGGCTAAGCTTCGTATTTGTGATTCTCTTGCCAAGCTATTATGTGATTCTCCGCCGAACAAATCAACTAGGAGCGAAATCTTCTCACAGCTTGGTTCAAGCATCCATCTTTCTTTTGATCTTTTGGTAAGCACTCTTTTGCTTACACTTTTCCACACATGCGATTTTATCGCATCTTTATATTTGTTTTATTTCTCCCTTAGGAATCCCGCCGTCACATGGTTCAAACTGAAGGATTCTCTGAATCTAGTAGAACCTTACTAGAACTTTCTAGTCAGATTACCAAATTAAAGGAGGAACTTCCGTCTAAAATTCTTGCATCTGAAAACCACCGCATCAAGAATCAAGAACTCAGAGGTGTGTGCTTCTTCCTTTTGTTACTTATTTAGAAGTAATTTGTTCTTGTGTCCACATTTTGAATTTCTCCGTGCGTACGTTAAGACTTAAATCAGAAGCGCATTATGGAGAGATTTAGTTACCAATATTCTGCTAAAGATGCTCATGCGGAAAATGAGAAATTGCAGATTCAAATAGATCAGTTGATTAATAATCATTCATATTCGCTTGATCAGATTGAGAACCTAAAAAATGAAAATCTTTGTTTAGCTAATCAAAATGAATTTCTGGGCTCCCTGATATCCCATCTTTCTGGATTATTGCATAACGCTGATTTAAGACATCAAACTTTATCACATGAGAATTAGGTCTTGGCCGCAGAGAAGCGGTCTTTCTTAAAGAAAAAGGCGATGTTTACACATCAATATCTTATTCTCCAGAAGGTCTGTGATGATCAAGAAAAATCTCTTCGCACGTTAAGAAATCAGCATAATGAGTCTATGGAGAAATTATCCTCGGAGAATGAGAAGATCATCTAGAGTAAGATAAATTTGATTGTGAAAATGAACAAACTTCAAGAACATTCTACGCAGCTAAAGGGGTCTCATGACATCCTTGTGAAGGAAAAGGCTTCTCTTCTTCAAGATGAAAAGAATATTCGATCTCGTCTCCAAGGTTTAGTTGGTGATGATATTGATAAGGTTATGGAGAATATGAAAAATAGTGGTGTCGCTTTATCTCAATACCTCATTTTCCAGAGGGAAGGTAGTCACATTGAGTTGACTTCCTCAGTTTACTTGTGTTTCTTAATTGCTCTTATCTTATAGCTGCGGAATTATCGCACTTGTACTAATTAGATGTCTTTTTTGCAGAATCTGAGAGGTCGCACCAGTCTACCATCTCCAATTTGAGGTCTAATCTGGATAAATCTCATAGAGAACATGGGAAACTCTCAGTATCACTTGCCTCTTCTCGAGATAGAGCGAACATGAGGTGTTTATATCTTGGTAACTTAATGGAGGTTGCCATAGAGAACACTAAGAAGGATGCCGCACGAGAAGCTCATGTTAAGGCTCAGATTATCGCAAATTGAGTTTGTGTTGACAACTCACTTCCTGGATGTTGAACCCCTTGAAGTGGATGCGGATGAGAAGCTCCCTGAGCCCGATAGTGACTATGATTATGTGAGCGAAGATGATGAAGACGAAGAAACTCTCCTTCAAGAGGATCAGCCCGAACAGGACGGATCTGGTGGTGGTCTTTCCAAAGATCCAAGCTCTAATGTTAACCCCAACAACGAGGTTGATGTTGAAGTATCTGCACTAAATCAAGACGCGCCTTCTAATAATGCTTAGCTTTTCTTTTCCTCTAGTCTTCTGTGCGGCTGATTATGGATTCTTGGATATGTATTTTTGAAGCAGGCGTGCTACTTTTATGTAAGATTGTCTCTGATAAGGAGGATAATACTTTTCTTTTGTTAATTCCCATACTTTCCTTTATTATTCTGCTTGTTAGAGATATTACTTATTCTCTTATCGTGCGGTTATATACATGCGTTAATTAATCTTTAAGTATTTTTCTATCTTTCATTGTTTCGTTGTGGTTTTTCCCCCTGCAAAATAGAGATCGTTATATGTTGAAATTATCTTAGGGTTTTATATTGAGGTTTTACTGAGCCCCCCCTAGTTAGAGGTCTTATCATCCTTGCCCTTACTTTGTATTAAAATATTATTATGCGGCAAAATCGCAGGCGGTTTTACCCTTTCAAGTAACGACCCATTGATCTTGCCTTATCACTTCTTGTATTTTTGCCTATGGAGGATGTATTGATGCGTTAATACGACGAGTCTTATTACTCCCGTGAGTAAAAGCCTCATGATATTAACGCCTTTGACACAATTTAGCTCCCTAATGGAGGGTGCCGTCCTTATATTCCCCTGAATGCCCCATCAAGGAAGCTTACCTCTACCGGGTTAGGGTGGGCTCTTCCCATCTAGTGATACAACAATCAGTTGTGTTCGCGGCCTCTTTTCCCTCCGCCGATATGGCTTTTGGTTACGAGACCGCACCCTAAGTGGGGTTTCTTGAGGACCGAGTGCATCATAATCAGGACTTGTTAAGAGCGGCAAGGTATGCCCCAGGCACTCTTGACTTAACCGTGTACCTCGGCGCCCTGATCGAGTTTCTGCACTCCTTAGTAGAGAGCTTCTTACCTTAGTCTTTCAACTAAGGCGCTCTACTGGATGGGCTTTTATTTCACCCCAAATCTCCATGACTCAGGTTCCAGGGTCGGTGTAGCTTTCACCTGAGCCATGCTAATATGGGTTTTCCCCAATTATGACGTGCGTTAGGTCTTATTTTTGCCTCTTGATATTATGCGAACTAGGGTGCATGCCACAATTGGATGCCTAGCCTCCATCTTTTGAGGTTTTACTTCTGATGCCTTTTGTTAAGGTCTTATTTTTTCCTTTTTCTCATATGTAATTTTTGTTGTATGTAAAGAAGAAGAATTTTTCATTTTCATTCATACGCTTGATTGGTACAATTCTGATGTCTTCTTTTTTCATTTATTCGTTGTCATAATAACTAGTTAGGGCCAAAGATCGCACAACTTGTTCATCTCTTGTTGTTTTTGTGCATCATTCATTTCGCTCGATAAGTATTTCCTCCAGATTTATGATAACTGCCGCATGGCTTATGGATAGTACTTCTTTAAATAAGTTCTATTCCATGGGTGTTCAAGTCTTCGCCCCATGTTACTCCCTTCAGGATTCATTAATTCATATGCTCCATTTCCAACAACTCTTTTGATTATATAAGGTCCATCCCATGTCTTTTCTAGTTTTCCATCTCCTCCTCTTTGATAAGGCGGTATTTCTCGTGAAACTAGTTCTCCTGGTTGGAATTCTCTTTCTTTAACTCGCTTGTTATACTCTCTGGCTAGCCTCTTGTGGTAATTCTCCATATATTGTAGGGAAATTTCTCTATTTTCTTCAAATCATCAAGCTTTGTAAAGATCAAATCCGTGTTTAAGTTCTTCTCACATGCTTCTTTTTTCGTTGTGGGTATGATGACTTCAGTTGGTAGTACTGTTTCGACTCCATATGTTAAACAGAAGGGTGACATTCCTGTAGATTCTCTCCGCGTTGTTCTCTATGCCGATATTGCGTTATGGCCTTGTTCGCATCATCCTTTATTATGTCCTTCAAGCTTTTTCTTAAATATATCGGCAATTGTTTTATTAGTTGCCTCAGCCTGCTCATTACTCTGTGGATATAATGGAGTTGATTTTCCACTTTGGATCTTGAACGCGTTAAGTAGCATTTCTATGTTTTCGCCCACAAATTGCTTTCCATTATCAGAGACTAGTTGTACAGGGATTCCAAATCTGCAAATGATATTTTCAAATATGAAAGTGAAGACATCTCGATCTCAAATGTGTTTGACTGCTTTTACCTATGCCCACTTTGTAAAGTAGTTTGTTGCAACTATTAGATATCTCCTCTGCCATGTTCCTGGTATGAATGGACCTAAAATGTCTAGGCCCCATTTTGCAAATGGCCACACACTGGTTGATGAGTTTAGCGCCGCTCCTGGTGCATGTATCCTTTTCCCGTGACGTTGGCATTCTTCGCACCGTCTTGATACTTCTTTCGCATCCTTATGCATGTAAGGCCAGTAGTACCCTTGAATCTTTATTTTTTGGTCTAAGGATCTTCCACCAATATGGTTCCCTGCATCTCCATAGTGTATTACTTTCAATATTTCCATTGCTTCCTTTCGCGTTAAACATCTGAGTGATGGTCCAAGGAATGACCTTCGATAGAGTACGCCTTCTCTTATTTCATAATTTGTCGCTCGACTTTTTAACTTATGTGCCTCCAATCTGTTCCTTGGGACTTCTCCTTTTTCCAAATATATGTGAAGTTGGGCTCTCAAATCTGCGTCTTTATCCGCACGCTCAACTTCTTCGTCTTCCACTATCATTACGTCTGCGTCACCTTCTTCTTCTTTTTTGATAGAAGGTTAAGAGAGCGTCTGTATCTTTATATACCTTGCGGTTGGATCTATTAACATAGAAGAAATGAACGCCAATGCGTCTGCGAATCGGTTATCTTTCCTACATATATGCCTCAAACTTATGTTTAGAATTTTTGCTGATAGCTCTTCGACAAGCTTCTTGTACCTCTGTAAGGATGGCTCATTTGTACTATACACTCCTTCTATTTGACGTATTACCAATTGTGAATCACAGGTTACTCTAGCGTCTTCTAACTTTATTTCAATTGCTAGTTGTAATGCGTGCACCACTACTTCATATTCGGTTTCATTATTGGTGGATTTGAACTCCAACCTAAATGAGTAAGCCATTCTTGCTCCTTTTGGTGAAATGAATACTATTCCAATTCCGTTTCCTTTTCCATTTGATGATCCATCCACCAGTATCTCCCACCTATTTGAGTTACGATCTGTTAACAAGTCTTTAGGATTTCCTTGTTCCTCATCTATATCCATTATTTTTTCTACATTTTCGTCTTCTTCTAATGGAAATTCTGCCAAGAAATCTGCGATGACTTGTGATTTTGGCGAAGATAGTATTTCATACTTGATTCCAAAGTAGCCTACTTGTGCATTCCATCTTTCTATTCTTCCTAATCTTTTCGAATTCTTCATCACTGATTCAATTGGTACTTTTGTCAGTACCTTAATCTTGTGGGCTTGAAAGTAAATTCGGAGCTTTTGTGTTGCATAGACTAATGCAAGGATAAGCTTCTCAATCTTTGATTAATTTTTCTCTGCGGCATTGTAGGTTTTGCTTATGTAGTATATTGGCTTTTCAACTCCTTGATCCAAGCGAAGCAATACAACACTTAATGCATGCGGTGTTGATGCTAGGTATATTAATAGCTCTTCTCCTGGCTCCGGTTTATGCAAAATAGATAAATTCATTATATAGTTCTTAATGCTTTGCAGCACTTTCTCGAACTCTTCTGTCCATTCGAACTTCGTCCCCTTCTTTAGGATGTTGAAAAAATGTTTGCGCTTGTCTAATGAGCGCGAAATGAACCACCCTAACGAGGCTAGTAGCCCATTTAATTTCTGCACGTCTGTTACAGTTGCGGGTGATGGCATGTCACGAACCGCTTGCACCTTTTCTGGATCAACTTTTATTCCTTGCTTTGATACGATGTAACCTAAAAAAAATCCTGATGCTACTCCAAAGATACATTTTGCTGGGATTATCTTCATCTTGAATTGTCACATCTGTTCAAATATTTCTTTCAAGTTTTCAACATGATCTGTCACCTTTTTTCTTTTCACCAGCATGTCAACTACATAGACTTCTAATGTCGTATGCACCCATTTCGTGAATAACTTTTCTACCATTCTTTGATATGTCGCACCTGCATTTTTTAAACCGAAAGGCATTCGATTATAATAATATAATCCTCTTCGCGTGAAGAAAGCTGTGTGTTCTTGATCTTATTCCGCCAATGGGATCTGATTGTAACCTGAATATCCATCCATTAGTGATAATCTTTCGTTTCCTGATGCTGCTTCTACCATTTGCGGTATATCTGGGAGTGGAAAACTGTCCTTTGGGCACGCTTTATTCAGGTCACTGAAGTCGATAAAGATCCTTATTCCCTTATTTTTATTTGGTAGGACCACTATGTTTGTTATCCATTCTGGGTACTTTGGCGGTCTAATTATTCTCGCATCCAACATTTTCAGCAACTCTTCTTCTATTTGAGGATGATATGTTGCTGTTATCTTCCTTATCCTTTGTTTGAATGGTCTTGCGTTCTTATTGATATCTAACTTGTGACATGCGATACTAGGATCTATGCCTGGCATTTCGTCCATGCTCCATACGAAGACGTCTTTATATTCCCAAAGGAGATTGATTGTTTTTTCTTCTTCTTCTTTGTCCATCTTTGTTCCAATCTTTAATATCCTTGGTTCTTCCTCTGTCCCAATGTTGATGTCTTTTGTTGGCTCTGCTGCAGTGAAATTCGCCTTTGGTTCTCCTAACGGTGATGGTTCTTTTATTTTGTGCGTCGATTCGCCTTCTTTTTCTGGAATTTCGCTTGGTATTCCTTTCCCTTCTTGTGCTCTGGTCATGTATACTCTTAGTTCTTCTTCCTTCTTTAATTCTTTTGCCTTCCTCCATCTATCCTTTTGCCTCTTTGTGCGTCCTTCATAATTCTTTACATCTATTTGACTGCAGGCTATCGCACTCCTAGGGTGATTGTACATCCACTACGCATAAGGTTATTTGCGTTTCTATTTCTCCCAGTAGTATTCGTATGGTTATCTCACCTTTTGGCTTGGTTATCGTTTTATTAAAACCATGAATGTTGTATGTTGAGGACATCATATCCGCATCCGTGTATCCCATACCCTGGAATGCGCGATAAAATAAGATATCCACCGAACTACCCGTGTCTACCAAGGTTCTATTTATCGCCCATTCTTCTGATGCTTTCGCGCTTTCATTTCTTTCTTTTCTCTCTGCAGTTACTGTAATCACCAGGGGATCTATTCGCCTTAAATTATCTTTTGGTATCTCATCTGCTGCGAATGTTATCTTCTTCTTTTCCCACTCCTTCAAGGGAGATATTTTTTCCACTGTCATGATTTTCCTTCCTTCAAAATCGCGCTTGTGTATTTTTCCTGTGATTCCTGCATGAAAATCATTCATAGCCGGTTATCAAGGCTACGGTTTGGCATGAATTCATAGACAATAAGTAATTCATTTCTTTTATGGCACCAACCTATGAGCTGAACCAAATTTCTATGTCGTAATTGGCTAATAATCTTCACTTCTGACTGGTACTCTTTTTTTCCTTGATCTGAACCTCGTGAGATCCTTTTAACTGCCACATGCACGCCCAGATCACTAGAAAAACCTTTGTACACTCTGCCGAGTCCTCCATGTTCCAGTTTTCCTCCCTCATCGAAGTGATTCGTTAAACTAGTTCGCTATATGAGAACCTCTTTGGTCCGGTTCCTTTCTCAAATGCATTATCCAATGATACATTAGAATTTTCTGAATCATCATCAAAGTTCCTTGACCTCCGCCTCTTCTTTAACCAAATAAACAGCGCAAAACCTAGCACGCAGGACAAAACACCCAAGCCAACACCCAGACCAACCGCCAAATCGGTTTTCTTACCTTTTCCTTCACCATCAGTTTGTCGTTCACCACCAGTTTTTCCTTCAGTTTTTCTAAGGTGGAATTGAATTGCCACGGGAGGACTTGATGAACTTCAGTATACATGCCGGTTGCCGCTGAAAATCCAATAGTAATTAGCTCTGGAAGAACCTTGCTTAGATCAACAACATGATACAAAGTAGAACCCCCATTGAAAATAGGATTTCGACTATAAGTAAGATATACACTCAAGTTCTTCGTATTAGAGTTATAGGTTACCCGAGCATTAGCTTTTCTTCCATCACTTATAGTTCCATTTGCTAATGACACATTAGCCACAGACACTACCGAGTTAACATTGATACCAGCATGATCTGAACTTGAATCCCATTTGTTTTTAAAACTATGAAACTCAACCGCAACAAATTGATTCGTGCCCAAATTATTTTGAGGTACGTTCTGACTCAATAAGCCAAGAGCTCCACCGGAAGAATTTGGAGGAAGTATAGACCCGAAAGGTGCAAGAAAAAAGGTTAAACGATCACCAGCATTATCCTTATCCTTATTTAGTCTATCAATGATGAATGATAAATTCGTATCAAAGTCTGCCTGCCATCCAGTGGTTGCATTCCAAAGTTGTATAGCTTCTGAGTAAGTGGCGCGACCAGAAATTTTGAGTATACAAGAGCAGGACGACAAAACGTCTTTGGTTTGAAAAGAAAAATAAGTCAAACTCCGAGCCTTTCATGGATCTTTCTCTAACTCTGATAAAATTCTTCTATTGAAAAAAAGAAAATTCAACGGAAAAATAAATGTAAATGAGATTGCGTTTTCGGAGTGATTTGGTTAAATGTATGGGGTTATATTTTTTTAGTCAACTATAACGAATTTATATTGGTCAAAAATGAAGGTCAAACATCGTGATGGTTCTTCAATTAATTAATGATTATCTCGAGAAAGGGAAGTGTGAAACTGTGAAATATACAGTAGTCAAGGTTTAAAAAAATAATCATAAGATAATTGTCGCAATCGCTGCGATCGGGAGGAAAAACAATTGATGGAAGGGAAATGGAAATTTGCATTTTCGCGTTATTGGTGGATAAAAAATTGGTCCCTCAGGGAACCATATTGTTATTCTTTTGTTCTTTCTTTCTAGGCCTGTCAATGGAAGAATATCCGTCGGATATTAAGGAATCCGATATCCGACAGGTTAAACACTATCGGATATTCGATATCCGATAATATCCTATAGGATATCAAAATCAGATATCGATTCCGATATGTTAAGCTATCGGATATCGGATAAATATCCGACAATATCCGGTTATGACAAAAAGATGTTAAAAACCCTTTAGAACATGTTCATAATTGAAATTTAAGTTCAATTTCTCAAACATTTCATATCGGATATCGAACATTTTTATCGGATATCGGATATTAGGGTAAATCACAAATATGGTTAGGGTAAATCACAAATAAATCCGTGTTCTATCGGATATCGGATATTAACAATTCGGATGGAGCCTAATCCGATTCCGATATATTAAGGAAGAAATATCCGATAGAATATCCGATCCGATATCCAATATCCGATAAAACGGATAAAATCCTATAGGATTTCGAATACTCGGAAACGGATTCCGGATATCGGACATATATTGACAGGCCTATTTCTTTCTTATAGATACCAACTACATGCTCCAAAGCATATGGATCAATATTCTATTTCTTGCAGCCAATTAAAAACAGTTAGGAACTTCCTACCCTTAACAACAGAGTTTGGCATTATCGTTTGAGACCAACATTATATTTACTTTGTAGCTGCAGGAAATCCTACAACTTACACCCTAATGATAATCTACTGATAATTCAAGAAATATTAAACATTTATTCTCAAATATTATTATGAAGAAGATGTTATTACAATTGAAGCTAAGTGCAAACCCTAATTTAGAACTCACACAATTTTCTCTCCAAGATAATTACTTTCCCAATATCTCATTGTATGCAAAATTACTCAAACCCCTTTACAATACTCTCTTGTCTGTTATATAGGCCTTTACATAATGGATGACAACTAATAAAGCCTGCTTTCTCGCCTAATATCTCGGTTATCTCTACGCGATATCATCGCATTGGTATAAGAAAGTCAAACTTTCTTTCACAGAAGGTATCACACTTTTCACATGAACTTTGTCTTCGCATTTATTCTATTATCGCATAGCTATCGTGACGTCATCGCTTACCTCAATAGTGATTCATTAGGATTGTATCTTCGCATGTTCTATGAACTTACCGCAACGCTGTTAGGTGTTCTTAACTCGTTCCACGTAGGTGATGCTATATTTCACATCTACATTTTGCCTCTTCTCGCACTGTTCTTGCGAAGAGAGAATGGTGAGATAATTTCAACCAACTTTATCATTAATCCTGTCCTTTGTATTCTATGTATCCACTGACATAATTTCGTATATTTTGTGTAACCTTCTACACGTATTGCAAGTCACTCTCTTTGACTGGCACGTCTTTATTTATTTCCTTTTTTGACTGGTAACCGCTCCGCCAGTTCGCTTACCTTAATAAATATAGGAGAGATTATTCTCTCATTAATTCTTTTATTAATCACTCTTTTCATAGTTCTAACTTCTGATCTTCTATGCAACTTCACTTTCTTTCAACTATGCAATTCTTTGGTGTTGATCTATATGTCAAATCAGTCAGACGATCCTTCCACTATCTACTCTTCATCAAGGTTAGCCTTTCTTGATTGAATCAATTTTCTTTCGACGTTTTGATTTTGTGATTTTTTCACCTATTATTGTTACTGTTCTTGAGATTTTTGAATTTTTCTTATGCTGCTGTTACTGTTATTGAGATTTGATAATATTCTCATATTGTTGTTTTCACTGTTTTAGCCAAATGCTGTCGAAATAAACCAAGAAATCCTTGTCAGAATCCAAGAAGAATTAGGATCAAAGGGATTTAATCTTCTGATCCCAAAGGGTTCTTCGCCGACCACAAAACTAGATTATAACTAGCTCACCAAGGAGATTTGTAATCCGAACAGAATTATTGTTACATTAAAACAGCTACGCGCAGGTTTACCTATCATTCTTTATGATCCTGAAACTCGTTTATTTTATCAAATTTTTCGCACATTAAACCTCAATGAGGAGTGTTCCAATTATGCAGTGATGCCATTCGGATTCTCCGCAAGTTCTCTCTTTGCGCGACAGGTGAGGGTCGCTCTACTCTCCCTACTTTTGCTAAATCCTATAACCCTGACGATTATGATGTCGAGTCCTTCTTCAAGCATTATATAGTTCGTTTTGTCTCTCGCAAAGATTTACGTTGGGGTATTTGCTTCAATCGATCATTAAAGATTAATAAGGAGGATAGGCTTATGGGAGATGTAGTATTTCATAACAAAACCAACAATAATCTTCGTTTTTCAAATGACCCATATTGGATGAAGTATCCTTTGATCCTTTAAGGTCCAACATCCTGGGAATAGGCGATGATGGATCTGCTCGCTCAGGGCCTGTTGACGGTCATCAAGTTGTGGTGTACAACCCTTGGTATTTTAACTGGCCATAAATGCTTGCAGGGGTATTTGCGCTTATCTTCGCATTCTTTTCCCTTATTTACTTTTTCAACTTTCTTTCTCAGTATCCTTGTCGCGTTAATTTAAGTATCCTAAAGGCGATTTTGTTCATAAGAAAAAGATTCTCGCAAGAGGAAGACTTCGCGAGCTAAGGAGGTAAGAAACACTAGTTCTCCTTATTTTATTTTACTTAAGCAATATTGTTGCCTCTGTTTCTTATATATCTTGGTGTGCGAAGGATGAATCTGGCGAGGATGAATCTGATAAGAATGAATGTGATGAGGAAGTCTTTATTCCTCCAATGTCCAAGAAAGCTCGTCGTAGTACCAAGAGTAAATTGAAAGTTCAACTGCAGAGTCTTAAAATGGTAAAACCTTCAGAATATCAAAAGCATCCTGCCTCTAGGTTCATTTCAGCAAGTGGAACTTCTTCTGCCATAAGGAATGTTCCTAAGAAGACAACTGTAAAGAAGCAAAGCTCTGGGAGGACTAATGGTACTCTTGCAACTTCTCAAATCAATAAAAAAATCACTTTGAATTTATCTCTAGCTGGCGGATCTACCTCGTAAAATGTAGATATCGCAGCAACTTATCCTGAAGTTTTTGCTTTTGATGATTCTCCCAACAAGTTTTCTAACGAGGCACCTCGTGCACATGTAAATACATCTTTCTCAAAGGATAAGAACTTGATTGAATCATATTTCTTCGCCCTAGAAGATGCTTATGTTGATACCGAGCTGGTTTCAGAGATTTTTGACTCTGCACAGTTATCTAGTAAAGATCCTGATCTTTCCTAAGTATGCAATCTAGACAGTAAGACTCAATCTAGAATAAAGTATATCAAAGAGTTTAATATCTCTAACTCTTAATTCAATCCGCCAATAAGCAAATAGAAATCGGCGAGCCCGATTGAATATAAGAGGAGTTACATGAACGTTACCAAAGACCAATGTTCAATTGTCAATCAATGTAAATCAACAACAAAAGGTTGGATATTCTAATTGATTGATCTTAACGAACAACCTGTGATATTTCGATAATATAATAAAACATAATGTGGAAAAGAAATAACACAGACACCAGAATTTTGTTAACGAGGAAACCGCAAACGCAGAAAAACCCCGGGACCTAGTCCAGATTGAACACCACACTGTATTAAGCCGTTACAGATACTAGCCTACTAAAAATTAACTTCGGACTGGACTGTAGTTGAACCCTAATCAATCTCACACTGATTCAAGGTACAGTTGCGCTCCTTACGTCTCTGATCCCAGTAGGATACTACGCACATGATTCCCTTAGCTGGTCTCACCCACAACCAAGAGTTGCTACGACCCAAAGTCGAAGACTTGATTAAAAAAATTGTATCACACTGAAAAGTCTATAAGATTGAATAAATCTGTCTCCCACAGAAATACCCAAGAGTTTTTGTTCCGTCTTTTGATAAATCAAGGTGAACAGGAACCAATTGATAAACCGTACTTATATTCCCGAAGAACAACCTAGTATTATCAATCACCTCATAATAAACTTAATCGACTAGCGAAACAAGTTATTGTGGAATCACAAACGATGAGACGAAGATGTTTGTGATTACTTTTATCTTTCCTATCGGAGATATAAAATCTCGAGTCAATTATTCCAATTGTACTCAACACGATAGAAACAGCAAGATCAGATCACACAACTACAAAGAGAATAGTTGGGTCTGGATTCACAATCCCAATGAAGTCTTCAAGTCGTTAACCTACAGGGTCTCGAGAAGAAACCTAAGGTTAAAGGAGAATCGACTCTAGTTATGCAACTACTAACTCATAGGAGGTGTGGGGATTAGGTTTCCCAGTTGCTAGAGTTCTCCCAGTAGTTTAGGAGTTTGTAATTCCCAAACCCAGCAGATATTTTCAGTTCGAAAAGTTCCGCCAGTATGCGTACGAGTATGCATGCTTATCTTGTCTCCTTCACAAATTTCGTATACACACATATGCATACACTTGTCTCCCGGTTCATGGATTTATAAACTAATGTGTGAACACACTATATATGCTTATATCCAAAGATGGTTACATTATCAACTCTACATTCCAATCATTGAAATATTCTTTTATAATGACAATAGCCGTTTTCACAAACTATTAGCATCAAAGCAATTTTCAAGTTATTGAAATGTCAACATGACTTTCGTCACGAGTAAAGAAGAACATGGCTAAAGTGAAAGCTTGCCAACACATATTTCGAGAAATATGTAAGCGAGATATACTCAGCTCGAAATCTCAAATGTGTATAGTAGAAAATTATATCGTAAAACGACTTGTGTCTCAATTATAGGAGATAGAGTAGAAATAGACTTTCCAAGTGATTGATGAGTTTAAGTCTCCACATACCTTTTTTCGATGAAGTTACACAAGCTCCCCTTAGTAGTTCTTCGTCTTCAAATGATGAACGCTGAGAAATCTAAGCTCAACTACACTATCTGCGTCCTAGTCCGAGACATCTATAAATAGGCTAGAAATCAAGAATTATAGTTTTGATCACTAACATTGACAAAAATGCTTGAGATAGCAACGCATGCGAGTTCGACCGAGCAATGCTCTAACAATCTCCCCCTTTGTCAATTTTAGTGACAAAACTATCAATACATATGGATTACAAAATAGATAAAAATTGTAGTTCTCATCCACATGCTTGATCTCCTTGGCATTTACAACATGACTCGAAATCTTCGTCACTTCCAAGTACTCCAATGATTCCAAAGGTTGTAAGTTTAGCACCATCATTAGTTGAAGATCCGTAGCTATAATAATGAGAAAACAAATGCTCTCAATCATTGTTATTCAGTGTCATAGTATTATTACACAGCATCAAAGTTCAATTGTATCACAACTTTGACAATAACACTATGGTGATATGTATCACTCCTCCTTAGTCAATACTTCATCTCACCATGAAAACCACTCCCCCTTACATAATGATCCGTAAACCATATGTATTTGTAGTGTGAACTACACATTAATTCTCCCCCTTTTTGTCAAAAAATTGGCAAAGGTACGAAAATTAGTGGGATCCTAATGAAATTTCCACGGAGATACT
Source organism: Papaver atlanticum (assembly GCA_023531105.1). Classification (NCBI taxonomy): domain Eukaryota; kingdom Viridiplantae; phylum Streptophyta; class Magnoliopsida; order Ranunculales; family Papaveraceae; genus Papaver; species Papaver atlanticum. The sequence continues at coordinate 279,560 of JAJJMB010013545.1, read as the reverse complement.
TCATGACCAAAGGTGTATTAGCATACCAATAAATTTAGATGCAATCATATAGCCGAAGCTAAATGCATTCATTAAAGAGTTTATAAAGATACAAGATAACCCCTATAATATTCCACAGCCACACTCCCCACAAAGATATGGAAATTAAGCACAAGATCAAAAGAACTCTCCCCTATAAAATGTCATTCCCGAAAGAACAACAAAGGCGACCTTACTTTCACAAGAAAAGAATGATTTCTTTGGACAAACCAAATCACATGAAAAGATGAATTTGTATCCAAAGTTTTCAATTGAATTAACCACAAGAGAACCCATGACTAATTCAATCGAAATGCACAACTAAATTAATCACAAGAAAACCCATAATTAATTTAGTCGGATTACACAACTAAACTAACCACAACGTGATCAATTCAATTGGTCATGCTCGTCATAAGAGAACTTACGTAGCAACAACTAAACTGACCACAATAAAATGATCAATTCAGTTGGTCATGCTCAACATAAGAAAACTTATGGAGAAACACAGTATATGCACAGAAATGTGGATCGAAGAAGACCAATACTGCGGAATAAACAAGGATTCATTCTATTTTCCATCACTATTTGCACAATGACATAATAGACTTAATCCTTGTAAACCAAATTTCATCCTTTCTTTCATCAAATAATGACATAAAAGGCTTTAACTTTTGTAATGTCAAAAGTTCATTTTATCTTTTATCAATACATTCATATCGACATAATAGAGGTAACTTTTGAACAAGTATGGGATAGTCAGGGTTCACGGACGTAAACAACATATCCCATAACATTTGCAATATACAAAATCAAAAAGATTAAAATTGCAAAAATCATCTTCCAAAATACTTAGAATTTAAACAAATAAATCTAAAAACATGAAGATGACAAAAATGTTGGACATAACTATGTGTACTCACAATAATGGCTATTCCAAACCCTAGTTACTCTTCTAAAAAAAAGAAATAAATTCTCTAAAAGAAGATTTACTAGATATTAATGAAAAAACAACTCTAAAAACAAGGAGCAGTCACAAGCGACAAACGAATCAATATTCTCGTGGTCATGGTTTTATCAATGTAGTTCAAGACAAGCGAATCAATATTATAATCTTCAGGATCAAACTCCTTCGCAACTGTAGGAATTTGAGAAGGACCACCCTTCGAGCGAACCACAAACTCATTCGCGATACGGATTGGATTCCCACTTAGTTGAAAACACCTCGTTGGAGCTTGGTCAGTATCTCGTAAAAGAGAGGGTTCGTCAGATTGTACAGAGGGAAGGGAAGACCTGCTCTTAACTCACCAGCAGTGATGATGATTCTATTGGAAGACCAACTCTCGGACTGGATCCATCTATAATTTAGCTTTATGTTCTAAGCAGCAGTAATGGGAGGAGAAACCGACGAATCAATCGCCAGAGTTAAGGTTAAACCCTTTTTCTCGAACTCTGCTTGAAAATCTTCGAGGGTTTTGTACGATGTTGGAGATGGAGTTTTCTTATGAGTCATTACTTTGAAGATTAAAAGGTTCTGAAGACTAAAAAACAAAAGAGGAGATGGAGCTTGAAGATTTGGTGAAAAGTTCCAAACATAATACGATGTATACTCATTCATTATATAGTGTGATACAGGACTTTAATTACATAAGATTTTGCATATCTTGCATACCAAAAATAGATGATTGACAGAGATTACAATGAAGACATGTTTTGGCAGTTGTAGTAGCTACAATTACGGCTTTGACTGAGTGATACTAGTTGTATCCTTAACATCCCCCCTCAAGTTGTACATGAGTTGTTGAATGTTCAACTTGTTCCTGAGATAATTAAACCTTGGTACCGACAGACCCTTAGTGAAAATGTCAGCTATTTGATCTTTAGTTGAGATGAACCGTACCTGAAGTTGTTTGTTTGCTACTCTTTCACGTACAAAGTGATAATCAATTTCTATGTGCTTCATACGAGCATGGAAGACTGGATTGGCTGTGAGATATGTAGCTCCCAAGTTATCACACCATATCGATGGAGCTGTTACTTCAACTCAAAGTTCTTTTAACAATGATTGGATCCATATTAGTTCAGAAGTTGCTATAGCTATACCTCTATATTCTGCTTCTGTGCTTGACTTGGAAACAGTTTTCTGTTTCCTTGCACTCCAAGAGACAAGATTATTGCCGAAGTAGATGTAGTATCCACTGGTGGATCTTCGATCATCCAGATTCCCAGCCCAATCATAATCAGAGTAGGCATGAAGACTAATATTTTGACATTTTTGCAAAACCAGACCATGTTGAACTTTGTTAACTGCAACTGCAATATCAGGGCAAATGAGATGCAGGTACTGCAATGCTCCACAGACACTGCGATAGAGAGTTGGATCCTCAAATTTCTGTGTACCTATTCTGCTGACCTTAGTGTTCACATCCAAGGGAGTAGCCACTGGTTTTGCAGCATCCATATTTATGCGTTTTAGCAGATCATTAATGTATTTTTGTTGGATCAATAGAACTGACTCTTTTTGCTTAATAACTTCTATACCCAAAAAATAGCTGAGATCACCCAAATCTTTAATTGCAAAGACAAAATTCAGAGCAGCTATACGATTTGTGATAAGAGAATAATTGGATCCTGTGATTATAATGTCATCGACATAAATCAAGACATAAATCACTTCATCTGAATTCTTCTTAATAAAGAGTGTATTGTCTGCAATAGATCCTTTAAACCCGAGTTCAACTAGATATGTGCTTATCCTTGAAAACCATGTGCGTGGAGCTTGCTTCAGGCCGTAAATCGACTTGTTCAACTTGCAGACATGAGTTGGATAGTCAGGATGAACATAGCCGACTGGCTGTTTCATATAAACATCTTCTGTCAGTACACCATGCAAGAATGCATTCTGAACATCAAATTGCCGCAAAGACCAACTGTTTGCCACTACAATTGATAAGACTAGTCTGATAGTACTTGGTTTGATCACCGGACTGAAGGTTTCGTCATAATCAAAACCTTCTTTTTGATTATATCCTTTAGCCACCAATCAAGCTTTAGGTCTGTCAATTGTACCATCTGTTTTATGTTTAACCTTGAAAACCCACTTCGAACCAATTAAATTCATCCAGGGTTCATATGGTACATAGCTCCAAGTACCATTACGAATGTGTGCATTAATCTCATCATCCATAGGAGGTACCCATATTGGATTTTTTGATGCTTCTGTATAAGAAGATGGGGCAGTGAGTGCTGTCTCTACAAGTGGATATTTTTTCGCTGTAAGACAAAGCTTGTTGATCGGTTTTTTGAAACCATCTCTCGCTCTAGTGACCATAGGATGCTTTTGAGGTGATGGAGCTGGCTTTGATGTGAAGGTAAGTATTACTGCAGAAGTGGTTGTTGCCGCAGATTCTTGTTCTGTTATATTAACTGGTGTATGCACATTATCAACATTGGGATACATTGGTGGTGACTGCACATTATCCATAATAGGTGACATTGGTGGAGTGATTGGAAGGGGAGAGAATGGTAAAGAAGCAATGTTATCAGATGATGGAGTAGAAAAAATGGATGATGCAAATATTTTTGTGGATGGTGCTAACTTGGAAATAGATTTAATGGTACATACATGTTGCCTGACAGCAAATCGGAAGCTTGTTTCTACGAACTTGACGTGCCGAGAGATATACAACCTTCCTGTAGGTACATGTAAGCAAAGATAGCCTTTGTGAGCACTACTGTAACCAATAAATACACACGGCAGTGATCTTGGTTCAAGCTTATTAGAGACATATGGGCGAAGGCATGGATAGCATAGAAAACCAAAAACTTTTAGAAAAGAGCAGTCAGGTATTTTGTTGTATAAGAGTTGGAGTGGAGATTTGGCCTCATGTTGAGATGCAGGAAGTCTATTAATGAGATAACATGCAGTTGAAAAAGCCTCTACCCAGTATGATTTTGGCATGGAAGTATGAAACAAAAGAGCTAAACCTGACTCAGTGATATGTCTAATGCGTCTTTCAGCAATACCATTTTGTGCAGATGTGTGGGGGCATGAGAATCTATGTATGACACCAGAATTATTAAGGAATGCAGTGAATTTTCTGAATTCTCTACCATTATCTGATTGAAAGACTTTGATCTTAAGATTTGTTTGATTTTCTATTAACTTTTTAAATTGAATAAAGATGGGAAAAGCATCTAATTTTCTAACAAGTGGATAAATCCAAGTGTAGTGTGAATAGATATCTAGAAGAAGCAAATAATATCGAAAACCATCTTTTGAAACATGCGGTGAAACCCATAAATCAGCAACAAGTAAATTCAATGGTTTATCAATAATTGTATTACTAGTAGGAAATGGAAGTTTATGACTCTTGCTCATATGACAAGAGTGCCAATAATCAAACTTCTTATTTGAAACAGGAAGGAAAATATTTTTAATCATTCTAAAGACAGTTCGAAGCATTGGGTGACCCAATCTTTGATGCCATAGAGGGACTGTATTTGACAGAAGAGCAGCTGGTGTTGTATGTTGAATCTCTCGGACAGCATCAAAGACATAGAGCCCATTCTTAAGTATGCCTTGCAACAGGGTTGTCCCCGACTGAATTTCCTTCACAACAAAAGAAGTTGCTTAGAATTCAAAAAAGACGTTATTATCTTTACAGAATTTAGAGACTGAAAGTAAATTGGTCTTTATTTGAGGAACATGAAGGATATTGTTTAGCTGAAAAGACCTATTATTATGAGTAAAAGAGGCATTACCAATATTTTCGATATGGAGAGCCTCACCATTGCCTACACGCACTTGTTCAGTTCCATCATACTCATGCCGAATGTTGAGATTGTTGAGGTTTACAGTTAGGTGATGAGTTGCACCTGTATCAGTCACCCAATTATTATCAGCAGAACCACCATGTAGAGCCAAGTATGCAGATGGTTGTTTGTTGTGAGTTAAGTTGTCCACTTTGTTACGAAACCAGCAGAATCGAGCATTATGATTCTTGCGTTTGCAAATCTCACAAGGGCATTCACCTTGATATATGTTTCTCGACTGCCGGTTGGATTGATTTTGTGGACGATTGTTTGAGTATCTCCTTTGATCTTACCTCTGAAATGGCCTGGAGCTTGATGAAACAACAACATTGGCTAATGGTTGTTGCAATACAGCTAACTGTTGTTCAAGATGAAGATAATATGAAAGCAGATGAGCCTGAAAAGTATCCATGTCAACCTTGTCGACTGTACTCAAGGCTGTGACAATAGAGTCATAAGCCTGATCTAGTCCAGCTAGAATCGATTGCTGCATATCCTCTTCAGAGAGAGGCTTTCCTGATGCTGCAAGTGCATCAAATAATTGCTTAGTTTTCGAGAAATAATCTTGCATTGAACTGTTACCTTTGCGAAGACTGTGTAGTTGTCTTTTCAGATTCATTTGATGAGCTTTGGTTTTTGGTGCATATCTTTTTTGAAGAGCTTCCCATACTTCTTGTGATGTAGAAAGGCCTGACACATGACCTAATACACCTTCAGATAAGGAGGAAAGAATCCATCCTAAAAGTTTTTGATCTTGTTCCTCATATTTTGCATATGCAAGGTTAGGAGCTGGTTGCTCACCTTCTTGAGTACTGGGTATAGTTTTTGCTGGTTTTTCTAATGTACCATCAAAAAAACCTTTTAATTTGTACCCTTTGAGAAGGGGTTTAAACTATGTTAACCACAAGAGATATTTGTTGTAATTAAGTTTGACACTGATCAGATGATTTATATGGATTTGGTGAAGGGTTGAATTTTCATCCATGGAGAAAAAGATAAAAGAAATGAGAGAAACGTGAGTTGTGGATCTTAAGACTCGATACCAAGATAGAGCTTGAAGATTTGGTGAAAAGTTCCACACATAATACGATGGATACTCATTCATTATATAGTATGATACAGGACTTTAATTATATAAGATTTTGCATATCTTGCATACCAAAAATAGATGATTGACAGATATTACAATGACGACATGTTTTGGCAGCTGTAGTAGCTACAATTATAGCTTTGACTGAGTGATACTAGCTGTATCCTTAACAAGAGGTTATGGTAGAAAACGTTGGAGGCAGAGATAAAAAAGATGAAGAAGCGAAAAAGTAGCAACGATAATAGTAGCAGCAGGGAAGAAGATGAAGAACGGAAAATAATAGAGGAGAAGAGGAGTCGAGGTATTTATAGTGAAACCGAGTAGTAACCGGCAATGACGGGTCAAGGAATTAGTGGAGGAAGTAGAACCGGTTATAGGCGGTTACAAAGATTGTGGGGAACATGGAAGCAAGAATAACGGAAATGTGGCGGTTACGAATTTAATGCAAGATTCTCTTTCCATCCTTAATCCTTGAGAATGGAACGAGAAAAGGCAAAATGTAGCTACAGAAATCCTACTCGCCACGTGGTCGAACGAGGTTGAATGAAATAGGCGAAGTGAATCTTAAAACAGAAGATCTTTTATCAACCTCGAGGGTAAATGTCAGTGATGAGTCAAATCAAGTGTCAGAGCTACTTTTACAAATATTAGATCTACAAAGTATAAATCCATCCTGATTATTAGATCCGCGAAATATGTATGAATAACCAACAGGCGAGATAAACTTGATCAAGCGAGAAAGCAGTTAACGAAGAAGCAGCAAGACGAAGTAGTTTCAGACGAAGATGAATTGTTGCGCAAGAAATGGGACATCTGTACTGAAAAGTTACCGAAGTTATCGGCGAAAAGAATGGAATAACTTTATTGAAAATGGCTTGGGCGAAGTATAAAGTAGAATCACGTGAATTGTGTGATTTCCGATGAAGTAAAATGAGTTGTACTCCACTACTTAGTTTTGCCTATAAATAGATACCTTGGTTCATTGTAAGGGGTTGGATTTTTTATATTGGGATAGGTCATGTTGAGAGAAATTAAGTTAGGGTCTTGTGAGTTTCAATACTTGTAATATCATCTTCATCATCTCGGTCTAATAAAAGAAACATTTCTATTTCGCTTACTTGAACCATGTCTTAGAATTGTTGTGTTAGTATTTGGGTGTACTACTGGATTTCCAGTAGTTACACCCAACTTCCCAAGAGAGAACATTTTTTCCTTGGAATAAATCTTTATCGAGGATCCGGTTTGGCATGAATTCATAAACAAGAAGCAATTCATCTCGTTCGTGGCACCAACCTATGAGTTGAACAAGATCAAGTTTCTAATAACCCTTACTTCATCTTGGTATTCTTTTTTCCCTTGTTTTGATCCTCTAGAAATCCTCTTAACTGCAACGTTCAAGTTCATATCCCTTAAGAATCCTTTGTAAACACCTCCAAAGCCTCCCTGTCCAAGTTTTCCTCCCTCACGAGAACCTCTTTGGTCCCGTTCCTTTCTCAAATTCATTGTCTAAGTCGGAATTTGTTGTCTCAGCATCATTCTTCCTTGAGCTTCCTCTCTTTCTCAACCAAATAAATAAAGAAAAACCGAGGCCACAACCAACAGAAAGCAAATCAACTATAAAACCCACCAACAACCCAGCTTTACTATCTTTTTTCCCTTTAGAAATTTCTGCTACTTCTATTACCTCTAGAGTGGAATTGAATTTCCAAGAAAGGAGTGCATGAGTTTCTTCAGTAGACCAGCCAGTTGCAGCCGAAAACCCACCCATAATCTGCTCGGGTGGAACCTTGCTTAGATCAACAATATAATACAAAATAGACTTCCCACTGAAAACAGAATTATCATCATAAGTTAGATAAACACCTAAGTTGTTTCTAGCAGAGTTATAAGTTACCCATGCATTAGCTCTTCTTCCGTCCTTCATACTACGATTTTCTAATGGCACAGTAGCTACAGATTTCATTGAATTAACGTTGATACCTACATGATCCGGACTTGGATCCCATGGATTATTCATCCAAGTATCAAACTCGACTGCAACAACTTTATTTGAAGTCAAGTTTAAGCCAGCTACTGCTCTATCAAGTAGGCCAAGAGCACCACCGCCTGACTCTGGAGGGAGCTTACGCCCAAAAGGCGCGAGGAAGAAAGCGAGACCATCGCCACAACCAGCACCATTTGGACAGGCTATGGCGAAGCAAAAATGCGTACTAAAATCTGCAAGACTTCTGGTTGTTGCATTCCAAAGCTGTATAGGCTCTGAATAGCTGGCCCATCCAACACCATCAGCACCCTTTTTGGTGAGTTCGATGGAGTTGTTGAGTGACCAAAACGTATCGTTTTGGAATTGCATTTTTGAAGCATTTGGTGGGAAATTTGGGAAATCGAAGGATATTGAATCCATAGAACTACTATGAAAAATTGATAGTATTGCGATGAAGAATAAGATTGATGAATAAAGATGATAATTTGCAGAAAATGGGTCATATGACTAAAACCCATAAAGTATGGGAGTAGTGGATAAACAAACTATGGGTCTGGGTGAAAAAGACACAAGAAAATTTAGTCATCTATACTCTTACTTTAAATTTTATTATTTATTATATCCTTTCTCTCTCCTATTTAATTCTCCTTTCCAATTTAAAATCAATCGCTAGAAAAGTCATAACTTACGGAATATAAGTCGGATTTTAATGAAATTTATATTTTTGGAAAGGGATCGAAATTCTTTATGAAACAAGATCCATTGCTGATATGAAATTTAAATATTAAAAAATTATTTTAAGGCAGGCCGAGGATACATTATGCACCCAGGTGCAACTTGACCAAAATTTATTTCCTATAAAAATATGCATTACGCACCCAGGTGCATCCTGGCAAAAATTTATTTCATATAAAAATATGCATTATGCACCCAGGTGCAACCTGGTCACAAAAAAAATCAATAAAAATATGCATTATGCACCCAGGTGCATCTTATGTACCTCGTGGAAAAATATTAGTTTATCCTAGTAATCACCTGCAATATACACGTCCAAAATCACTAGTTCATGATCTCGAGCAATAAATTCACTACCATTACCATGACATTGACCATCAAAACATCAACCAAAAACAAGTATTAAAAAAGAAAAATAAGAGAAACAACAAAAATTCAAATAAATTACGTTATGCACTCGGGTGCAACTTTTCCAAAACCTGTTTAATAAAAAATATGCATTATGCACTCGGGTGCATCTTGTGTACTTCATGGATAAATCTAGGTTTATCCTATCAATCACTTGCAATACACACAACCAAAATCACTAGTTCATGATCTTGAGCAATAAATCCACCACCATTACCATAATATTGATCATCAAAACATCAACCAAATATAAGTATCAAGAAGGAAAATATGAGGAACAACAAAAAATTCAAAAAAAAAATGCACATTATGCACACAAGTACAACATGGCCAAAATATATTTTTTTGTTACAATCTACGTTATGCACCCAGATGCATCTTGTACGGTCAAACTCTGTCCAATTTGAGACTCAAAATACACACATCCTGCTAAATTTCACATCCGACAAATACCCCTTCATGATTCAGTAAAACTTTATTATTCTCAGTCTATTTTACGAAATCCATCACCTAGAACTAGGAGTACCAGCTAGCAATTTTCACTACCTTTTCGCATTTTTTCTGAAATGGGTTCAACAAGGTGTCGAGTAGCACGGGGAGCATCGTCCCTGCAGATGGTCTAAACAAATGTAAATATTGGTTGGATAATGGGCTAGCTTGGTTGATTTTAGCAAACATATGCTAGCCAAACCTAATCCTATGACTATGATAAGCGATTTGCATAAAAAAGTTAAACAACTTAAGTTAACTATGAGTGAGTAATTCTTGCTGACTTGATGGGTCACTATGGTAGTTGATAAAGGATCATCTCATCATCATCAGTTCAGCACTATCGTCACTTTCTTCAAAACAGAGAAAACGCTACGACGGCATTTTATGCGAATATTATCGATCAAACTAAAACTTTCTGTTGGTTTTATGACTAAATTAATAAAGAAATTTGAAGTAAATTTGCTGAATGGAGGTGAGGGCTCTTAGCTTCTCTCTACCTCTCTACACAATTCTATTTCATTTGGATTACCTTCTCTTTCTTTCTCTCTTTCTTTTTATACTAAGCATACATAAGACCTAATACTAAGCATGTGGAACACTCATGTGTACTCACTAAATTACTACTAATCTTAATTAGCTAAGTAACTTCACATTAACTAACAATCTCCTCCTTAATGTGATGTTCTACTACTCCAAGTAATTGTCGAAAATTTTGAAACTTTCCTTTGGGAAGTGCCTTGGTGACTATGTCCGCCAGTTGGTCTTCCGTCTTGCAATACTTGAGTTCTATCTCACCATCTTCAACTGCTTCTCGAAGGAAGTGATACGTGAGTTTGTTGTGCCTTGCTCTACAATGCTCAACCGAATTTTTGGACATAACAATTGCCAATTAGTTGTCACAAAAGATTACGGTGCTTTCTTCTTGCATTTCTTGAATGTCTTCCATGATTCTTCTTAGCCATACAACATGAGATGTAGCTATTGATGCCGAAATGTACTCTGCTTCCGCTGTGGATTGAGCTACGGTTTCTTGCTTCTTCGATGCCCATGTAAATATACCCGAACAAAGAGAAAAAGCATACCCCGATGTACTCTTCATGTCATCAATACATCCTCCCAAGTCGCTATCATAATAGCCAATTAATTTGACATCCAAATTTCTTGAATACATGATTCCAAAATTCATTGTTCCTTGTATGTACCTCAACAACCTCTTTGCCGCGCCAAGATGTAGATGACTAGGTGAACTCATGAACCTAGAAAGCATACTTGAAGCAAACATGATGTCGGGCCTTGTATGTGTAAGATACAACAAGTTTCCAATAAGACCTCTATAGTAAGTCTCATCGACCTTTCTTCCTCCATCATCTTTCCTGAGTTTCTCATTCACTACAAGTGGTGTTGATGTGGGGTTACAACCAGGCATACTAAATTTCTTCAACACCTTTTCGGCATACTTTCTTTGAGAAATGAACACTCCATCTTCACTTTGGTGAACTTCAATACCAAGAAAGTACTTGAGCAAACCCATGTCACTCATCTCATATTTCATCATCATTTCTCTCTTGAATTGTTCAATCATATGAACATCATTTCCCGTAAAGATAAGGTCATCAACATACAAGGCAACAATGAGAATAGAAGTACCTTTTGTCTTCACATATAGTGTAGGCTCACTCTTGATTTTGTTGAAGTTTTGCCTTTTGAAGTATCCATCTATCTCACTATACCAAGCTCTTGGTACTTGCTTGAGTCCATACAAGGCTTTCTTCAACTTGTATACTTTGTCTTCTTCTCCTTCAATCATAAAACCTTGTGGTTGTTCTACATAGACCTCTTCATGGAGTTCTCCATTCAAAAATGCCGATTTGACATCAAGTTGATAAAGTAACCAACCTTTTTGGGAAGCCATAGCAATAACGGCTCTAATGGTGTCAAGACGAGCAACCGTGCAAAAGTTTCATTGTAGTAGATGCCGGGTTGTTGTGAATATCACTTGGCCTTGCTACTTTCACCCATGTATTGTTCTCGTCAATGACTAAAACTTCTTCTTCCATAGCTTTTATCCAAACGGGTTCTATTGATGCATCTTCAAAATTTTCCCGTTCGACCACACAATAGTTGCATTTTTCATTTACTTCACTCAACCTATGCATCTTCTTTGGTGCCGATGGTGGTGATGTTAATGCACTAGTACTTGGAGACATACTTGGAGATGCTCATTGTCTTGTATTTGGAGGTGTTTGAGGTAGTTCTTCCTCATTTTCTTCACCTTCTTCAACTTCATTTGTTGCTGAATTTTCTTGCTCTTCATAAACAATAATGGTTCTCTTCTCAATTTTACCTTCTTCCCAATTCCATGAAGCTCCTTCATCAAACAAGACATCACGGCTTATGATCATTGTGTTGTTCTTCCAGCTAAACAACCTATAACCTTTTGATTGGAGGCTATAGCCAATGAATATACACTTCTCACTTGATTCATGAAGCTTTGTTCTCTTCACCGTTGGAATTTGAGAATAACACACACTTACCAAAAACTTTAAGATGCCTTACCGATGGTTTTCTTCCACCCCATGCTTCAATTAGAGTTTTATCCCATACGGCTTTTGTTGGACATCTATTCATCAAGTAGACGGCGTTGTTGACGGCTTCGGCCCAAAACACTTTAGGCATATCCTTCTCATGAAGCATGGACTTCGCCATCTCCATAACGGTTTGGTTCTTTCTCTCGGAAACACCATTTTATTGAGGAGTATAACCCACGGTTAGTTGCCTTTCTAATCCTTCATCTTTATAAAATTTATCAAACTCTTTTTTGTTGTATTTTTGCCTCTATGACTTCTCAAAACTTTGATTAGTGACCACTTTGCTTTTCAACAAGGCTCTTGAACTTCTTGAAGATGCTAAAAACTTCGGATTTTTGCCTCATGAAGTACACCCAAGTCATTGACTAAAATCATCAATGAATAAGATAAAGTATCTATTACCTCCATGAGTTGGTGTCTTCATGGTCCACACACATCGGTATGTACCAAACCAAGAAGTTCTTTTGGTCTCCATGCTACACCTTTTTGGAATGGTTGGCGATGTTGTTTCCCAAGTGCACAACCTTCACATACTCCATCCTTGTGGTTGATATGTTTTGGAAGTCCTTGCACCATGTTGTTGTTGGAAAGCACCTTGAGACTATTGAAATTCAAATGCCCAAGTCTTTTATGCCATAATCATGTTTCATCAATGGTTTCCATCCTCAATGCAACATTCTTCTCCTTTTCAAATAAAATTGGAAAGCTTCTATTCTTCTCCATCTTGATACTCTTCATTACTTGTCTCTTGTTCTTGTGTTTCTTGTCATAAATGGTGCAATATCCATCTTCAAAATGAACCGCGTACCCAAGCTCCACAAGTTTCCCAACACTAAGAAAATTTTGTGCCAAATCCGGTACATATAACACATCTCTAATGTATTTTGCTCCATTGTTAGTTTGCACGCAAGTTGTACCTCTTCCGTTAGCTTGAACCATGTTTTCATCCCCCATCTTCACTAGAAAATTTATGGATGTATCCATATCAACAAACAAGCTCTTCACACCGGACATATGAGTAGTACAACCACTATCCACAAACCACACTTCACTCTTGGAAGTTTCTACGGCACTTTTACAAGCATAAAACAAGTTTTGTTTTCCTTTTTCTTCTTTCTCTTCCGCTCTCCTTTGTATCTACAATCCTCCTCCAAATGTCCATACTTCTTGCAATGATGACATTGAGGTTTCCCTTTGTTCCAAAAATTCTTCTCCAAATGACCATTCTTCTTGAAAAAATTGCATTTTGGTACTTGTTGAGAATCACCCTTTTGGTAGTTGTTGGAGCTTGCTCCTCCTTTCTTCCATTTCCCCTTTCCTTTGAAGTTAGATGAAGCATCACCCTTGTACTCATTTTTTTTCATTGAGTTCAAGTTCATTTTTGATTGAAAAGAACTCTCAATCGATTTCTCGGAGTGTCTTGACAACCTTTGCTCATACACCTTCAAGGAAGCCCATAATTCTTGTAACTTTAATGTAGAGAAATCTTTAGTCTCTTCCAAAACCGCCACAATGGGTTCAAATTTCTCCGGCAAACAAATCAATATCTTCTCACAAATTCTTCTTTCTTCCATCTTCTCACCACACATCAACATATTATTAACAATTTCAACAACTCTTGAAGAAAACTCATTCAAACATTCATTCTCATTCATTTTTAGATTCTCAAAGTCTCTTCTATATGAATGTAATTTCAACTCTCTTACCTTCTTATTACCTCCATACTCTTGTTGAAGGATATCCCAAGCTTCTTTAGCTAAAGGAAAATGGATTACTCTTGGTAGAATAGTGTCTCCAACTCCTTGTTGAATGTACATGGATGCTTTTGCATTCTTCTTTCTACTCTCCTTAAGTAAATCCTTTTGGGGTTTTTCTAGAGTTGATGTATCTTCAATTTCATCATACCCATTTTGTACAATCTCCCACATATCTTGTGACATGAACAAGGTCTTCATTTTGATGGCCCAAAAATCATAATTTTCTCCATGAAAAAGTGGTATTGAAGGTTGTTGAATGTATAGACTTGAGTTACTACTACTTGCCATTGATTTGGTTGAAGATTGATTGAAGAAATTGGGTTTTTTTTTTTCTAGATCTAGATTTTGAAAACTTTAAATGTTGCTGATTTTTTTATTCAATGGGTAGAAATTGATTTTTTTCACTCACCAAGATCAAATCTAATAGATCTAAGCTCTAGATACCAATTGTTGGTTTTATGACTAAATTGATAAAGAAATTTGAAGTAAATTTGTTGAATGGAGGTGAGGGCTCTTAGCTTCTCTCTACCTCTCTACACAATTCTATTTCATATGGATTACCTTCTCTTTCTTTCTCTCTTTCTTTTTATACTAGGCATACATAAGACCTAATACTAAGCATGTGGAACACTCATGTGTCTCACTAAATTACTACTAATCTTAATTAGCTAAGTAACTTCACATTAACTAACACTTTCATTCCTCCTCTATCCAGTTTTTCTCCTGTTCTCAAATTCCGAAACCCAAAATTCATCTCTAAATTTGCATATATACGTTCTTACTAAGCGAAATTCATCACCAAAACACAAATCAAATCGAAATTCAATCATGAGTATTATTACAGATTCATCACCAAACTTAGCTTAATAACTGGATTGGGAAAAAATCAATTTCTGGTTAACCGGAGGTGGTGTAGGAGAAGACTCGAGAGCTCGCTCTGTTTTTGTCGAGAATATCTTCGGACTAAAAACGTAAAGAAGAAGAGAGGGTATTGTAGTCAGCTATTCTGAAAATAAGTTAAAATAATTGGGTGAAATATCCGATTGGGATATTAAAAAAGTATTTTGAAGACCTATGGATATTAGACCCAACCCCATATTTTACTCGTCTTTTACACCCAGGAATTCAAATCCAAAGGCTAAATAACCAAAAAACTGGATAATCTGTTGATGATTTGCAGTAGAAACCCATTGGTTAAGAATGAATTTGATTTTGAGAATGTAAATTATGTAACTAAAACAGAGAAACATATATAGCAGTATGCATGAAGACTAAAGCTAGCCGGCTAGAGTAAGTTAAGCTTTTTGATTGCTTCTTCTTAATTTGTTGTTACTGAAGAGTCACAAAGAGTGCCTTGTTTGAAAAGAGACTGTCTTGTCGGAATGACTTGTTACTTTTTTTCCTCTAGATAGCGGCAAATTACTATCTATTACTATCTTGTGGTTGACCTTATATAGGAGTATGCTACACTCCACTATCAATGTGTTTTCTGTAACTATAGAAAATAAATACGGGACTACGTTTTATACACGTCCCAATTGGAAGGTGAAATTGTCCAAGTCATTGCCAGTGGTTGATCAATAGTACAAGGTGAGGCTGAGAAAGGTGTTGATAACCATACTAATTTATGATCCATTACTGCATTACAGTACAATACTAATGCATTTTAAGCATTTAAGGTACTGGAATTAGCTAGCTAGGGTCAAGGTGTACTTGGAAAGCTGACAGGAGGAGGAACAAGGATAGCAAGACCCTGGCCATGTAAAAGTAAAAGCCTAGCCTAGCTAGCTAGGAGCGCCTTACTTGATGATGAACTGAGTTGTGAAATCTGAGGCCAGCTTTACATCTTTACTAGCATCTTTAGATCTAACCATATTAATTTATGATCCATTAATGCATCATAGTACAATATTAATGCATTTTAAGAAAATAAGGTACTGGAATTAGCTAGCAGGGTCAAGGTTTACCTTGAAAGCCGTAGAGGAGAAACAATTCTAGCAAGACCATGACCAGGTAAACTAAAAGCCTAGGAGCGACTTGCCAGATGAAGAATGACATATTGTTAGTTGTAAAGCCTGAGGCTGCTTTTCATCTTTACCAGCTTTACCAGCATGCATTCTGAATTCTGCTGTAAGAATCCATAAGAAATCATTTAGAGTATTTCTCTATATTTCCTCTAATAAGTTAATGACAATGACATTGTCTTCTCTATGACTTCAATTAATACAGTAATATTATAGTGATTAGGAAAAAGAAGAAATTAAAAGTGAAGAATGAGAAGCTGGTGATGTATACTGTATAGTACATAGAAAGCCATTGTTTCGATAACTCTGTCCGTATTGGATTAGTTAGTTTGCCCGAAGAGCTGGCGGATAGAACTTTTAAGGTGCGTTTTCTACAAGTCCGGTTTGAAAGGCGGTGGAATGGTTCAAGTGTTTCATAGAAGTTGACTGCAAACTGTAGAGAGGATCACAGATTCACAGAGGTGTTTGTGGCCATGCTAATTTATGGTCAATTACTGAATCATAGTACAATATTACTGCATTTTCAAGAAATAATAGTCTTAGGCAAAATGCGTTCTCAGCAATAATTACATTTACTTGTGTTGATATCTCTAAGCAGAGTACTCTGTTTTTGAAGAATAAATTTTGTGGAAATTGGTGCGCAAACATCACTTCGAATATATTTTCCTATGAAGTACTGGAAATCGCATCTCCGTTGCTACGGACCTACACAAATTGGCTATCACACGTCCCACCAGTGTATTGGTAAGACCAGCCGCTGATGACGGAACACCCCGCACATAAGGTTCTGCTGGAAGAGATGCCGATGTGCTGGTAAATTTGGGTGGAATGAAAATTTGGCAAGTATTGTTAGGTATGCGCGAAGAGCAACAAATCTGATTTAGTATTTATCTAAACATCACATTAAGGCCCGACTTTTAAACGCATGAGAGTGAATTGAAAAACGTATGAGAGTAAATCGAAAAATGGACTAGTGACTAGTCTAAGCTAGGCGAGTGTGGGACTTGGAGAGTGGAAATGTCAAAGGTGTGCGTAGAAGTTTTTCCACTAATACTGTACTGTTAATGACACCCTTTTAGTTCCAATTTAAAAGTCTTGCGGAAGTCTATTTTTTATTTATTTTTTGGAAATTAATGTGGTCATTCAGGAGGTTTTTTGGGTAATTTGCGTTACCTCCCCTATAAATATTGGTAATTTGTATTACCTCCCCCATAAAGATTGTAATTTGTATTATCATCCCTACAAAAAACCACGTGTAAGTTAGTGCTGAATCAGCTAACTTGGAATAGACGGAATTATTGACGAGAGGAGGTTTTGTTAATTTTATTTATGTAGGGGAGGTAATGCAAATTACCAATCTTTACAGGGGAGGTAACCCAAATTACCCGTTTATTTTAGAGATATTTAATAAAACGGTCGTAACTTTGTGGTTTAATTAGGGTCTGGGTTATAAAACAGCATTAGGGTCATAGACTAACGGAAGACCGTTTAATTAAACTGTCATTTGACTTTTAATTAAGGTGAAGCGAACCCCTATCTATTATCATCATAGACAGGCTTTGGCGTCCATTTTTGTTCATCCCTAGTTTCGCTCAATAGAAAAACTCACTGGGATACTTTTTACAGTCTATAAAATTACTCCATGCCATCCCTAATTCAATCTCAGCAACGTCAAATGCTCTCCTTGGATTTCCATCTTCAGCAATCTCGTTTCCCATATACATTACTAATTCCATAAACTCATTAATTAACCTTCTCACCAATATTCTTCTTCCGACAGATTTTTAGGTATCCTCCTCTGCATCACTCAAAATTGAATCTTAACTGAGCTAGATGAATATGACGAGTAGGCTAGTTTCATCTGGATCTAAATTGTTAAAAAAAAATTTAAGCATAATCTATACCGTTAATATTTGCATTTCCTTTGTATTTAGGGACTTCATCTTCTTCATCCTGTAGCCTTTGTATTTGTGGCAATCAATCTTCATAGTTCATTGTCCAAGTTCATTGATTTGGGATCTGTTCCAATTTAACTCTGGATGTATTCCATCACCTGCTTCATCTTAAATCACAAGATGATAAAATTGTTTCTCCCCATCGTAAATCACACGATGATAAAGTTAAAACAAATATGGGTCATTTCACAAATGGGTCGGATCTGTCAGACCCAGTTAAGTTTTTAACCGGTGTTAGGCCATTATGTCCTTTAACAATTTCCCAGGTGCATTTTAGTAAAATTTCAAACGGTCAAAATAAGTCTTCGACCCTAATGCATCAACAGCATGTTTTACGACAAGGACCCTAATTAGACCATAAAGCTGCGACCCTTTTACAAAATATTTCTTTTTTTTATGGAAATTAATGTGTTCTTGACAATAATTTAGAATAAGCATTGGTGGCAGGACACTGCATTTTAAAACAATAAATGGCCGTTGATTTTCTTGCAAGAACCCTTAACAGATTTCTTGCTATGTTTTTAATTATAGATTGTTTTTTTTGTTTTTTTTAGAATTTTAAAACTATTTTTTATTATTGAAGAAAAATGATTAAAAGAACTTTTAGATTTGAATATTCAAGAACAACGATTTTCATTTCTTAAATATTAAACAAGTCGTTTTTTTTTAATTTAAAAATTATGAGAGAAATAGTAAAAAAGTTTCACAGTGCATTGCAGGTAGCCACCGAGGAGTGTTAGGGGTGGTTCTGGACAGATCATCCGTTTGAGCCATCCCCAAACAGCACAGGCACATGATGGTGGCTAGCCCCTCGTAGAGAAGCAGGGGGGCCCCGCTTTTGATGTGGTTTGTGCGGTTTTTTGGATGGTTTTTATGTTACTACATAACCAATAAAATCAAAGTTTCTTGATCTCACATATATACACAATATTCGATAATGCAGTGCATCTCAGGAATAATCCTAAGTTATTCAGCAATGGATCCATTTTTTTCTCGCCGCCAATTGAAAATTGTTGGGGCTTTCTACCTTAACAAATAACAACCAAGTTCGATATTATCATTCGAGACTCCAAATTTGTGCACCCTTTAAAAACGTGGGTGCACATTCTGGTGCTATTATTGGTTTTCAATTCACTTTAGGTGGTTTTCATCTTTATTTAATTTTCTTTTTAAAAAATCCCTAAATTTACGTTGAAAACGAAAGAGTAAAACAAAATGAAGCTTCTGAAGCTTTCTTTATTAAAGGAACAATGTGAGCGAAACAGGACGAAGAAAGAAACGGTCTCGCTCACATTGTTCCTTTATTTTTCTCACACTGTATCTATCTTCTGGAGCTTTTCTATTGATATTGTATAAGCAAAATGATCAAATCCATCTACTGTTTAATATTTTTAGAAACTAATGTCAAATTGATTGTAATGTTCAGAAATCAATGTTTCATTTGGAAATTGAATAAATACCTCTCCTTTTCAGAGGTCTTCACAAATACCCTAAGGGGTATATTTTAAGTTCTTAGGATCTAGTTTTTGGCACATCTAAAATTATATTAAGTCAATCCAAAAATCATACTAGTTAATTTTCATTATCCAAAAAAGTACTTGTTCGTTTTCATTATCCACTTAAAATATACTCCGTAGGATATTTTTACAAAAAAAAAAGAAAAAGAAAAAAAGAGAGATACGTCCATGTTTTATTTATTAATCAAATCATGTATCTTTTTTACTTCCCTTATATAATATTGACAATAATCAAACCGGAACACGTAAATGAAAATCTTTATTGATTGTTCCACGTTTAGAAATCTGAAAACCATCGGTGTCAATTTGATATTAAGATATATAGACAAGAGTGAAGAGAGAAGCGAGATACAGAGGACACATGAAGCAGAAGGATGTATTAGTGGCAGTTTTACTTTTTTGTTTTAATGCAAATTGGGTGTGGGGGGGGTGGGGGGTGTGGGGGTAAATGGAAACAATTCGAGTACTAACAACGGCCTCCAATTTCTTTTGCCGCAGCAGTAAAATCCCATCCGAAGATTTCATGTCACAAAATTTACTGGGTAAAACTCTAAGCTAATCTGTTTGTCTCAAAACTTCTCCAAACTAATTTTGTTCGTCTCAAAACCTTAATAAAGATCAATAGAAACGGAAAGCAGAACTCCACTAGATTTTAATCTTTTTTCAATAGATCTACTCAGTTTTACAAATTCGTCAAGTTTCTAATATTGCTAGATTTTAATTCAGTTCTGGAAGAGTAAAGACATTGAGAGTCGTTCATGAGAATGAGATGTCTTTCGTTATTTTTCAAAAAGAAAATAAAAAATAAAATAAACGTAAAATTAAGCGAATAAAACTAGTGGTTTTCAAAATCTTAACAACCAATGATAGCGGTCGGAATGTGCACCCCGGTTTTTAGGTGTGCACAAGTTTGGAAGCCAAATTTACTTGTTTTCAATAGTGAAACTATTACTACACCAATTTTTCATTTTTTCAGTGCCTGGAAATCCACTGGCGTAAATCTTTGTGCACGCACCAAGATTTGAAGAAAAAATTACGGAGCGACCTTTTTTTTTGAAATTGTGTTTTGTAAGTAATTGTTTTTAATTGGGTTATTTTGCGTTTCCTCCCCTTCCAAAATCGCTAAATTGCGTTTCCTCCCCACACAAATCAAAATTAGTATATCCTCTCATCATTAGTTTTTCCGTCCGCTGTTCAGTTAGCTGTGTCAGTAGTGTTGCACGCGTGGCAACGACAAAAACCTTTTTCACAAACTAACCCAAAATACCCTCGTGCTCACATAAAGATGTGTTAAATGCCTAATCTCGTCTTCTTCCATTTTTAAATTTCAAAAAAGAAAACCAGTAATTAACCTGCTGTAATCGATTATCAGTATCCACAACCCTACAGTTAAATCTCTGTCACCGTTCCAATCTCCAAATGAATCTAAACCGATGTATTCGCAAAATGAATCTAATTAAACCAATCTCCAAAATCGATTATCATCTGCAATAAGTATTTTTGACTGAAAAAACGAGAGATAGGAATGGGGAAAAACAAAAGCGCTTACTTTTTTCTGAACTATATAAGATAGTGTGGATGAAGCGGTGGTGTAGATTTTGGAAGCCTTGATGTCGCGATTACAGAAGCAATTTTGCAATAACTACAGTGGAATTTAGGGGGTTTGGATGTGGATTGAAATTGGGGTCAATTGAAGCGCTTTGATTGAGAAATGACACGGTAACAACAAGGTTATTAAGGTTCATGTGTATGATTCTTCCGTGGGGTTTTGGTCCGAGTAGACTGGTGACGAGATTTGAACAGGGAATGGAAAGTGATGATGTAGACGAGATGGAGAATGAATTGGAAGCAAACATATTACCTGAGATGCTGTTGTTGGTTGGATGGTGTATAAATTCAACGGTGAGAAGACGGAGATAGGTGATGCAGCCGAATTCGAAAAGCTTTTCTCTGAAGAGTTTTCTCAAATACTTCAGGTGCAATGCCTCGTGTTCCTCTCTTCTATAACTTGAAAGTTTTTTATACCTAAATCCTCCCCTGTGATTTCAAATTTACAACACCCACTTTTCTAATCCATATCAACCTCATAAACATTCATCAATGATCACAATTTATCCACTATTTCAACGGCTGCAAGCGTTATTTCAATAGCAACATACTTAATCTTCTACACTGATTTTTAGTTCTCAAAAATTGTACATTTTCCAATCCAACGCAAACCCAACACTCTATCATTTTAGGATTCTCAAAGCTTCAAAAACATGCAACAATCTTCTACATCTACCACCAGGCATTCAAATCAGTTTTATTTGAATTCTAAAAATGAAATTAAAAGTAGCGTAGTTGATGAGATTGGAACAACTAATGCGGTATAATGTTTAGTAAATTATATTATAAACTACTGGCATGATGGATTTTGATAAGATTTGAGAGAAGAAGATGATGGACTGAGAAGGGAAGAAGAAAGCGGACTGGGAAGGAATAAGATAGAAATATAATATAAAGAAAATAGGAGGCTATTTTGGATATTTTGCTGGACACGTGTTTGGTTTTGCACGTGGATATCATTGCTGACTCAGCTAACCAAAGTTTGGACGGAAAATGTAACGATCGGAGAAAACACTAATTTTGATTTATTTTGGGAGAAACGCTAATTAGTGATTTCAGGAGGGGAAGAAATACAAAATAGCCCTTTATAATTTTATCGCGAAACTACCCTTTTCTTTTAGAAAACGGAGAGAGATGGGAAGAGAAAAGAAGTTGATTTTCTGTCAACCGAGTGACTGTTGTATTCTCTAGGTTTTATCGATTCATTCTTGATTTATCATGCAGCTATAGAAATGGATGCATAATATATTATGTGGTGATACTTTTGTTAGGACTGAAATCAACAACAAAAAAATGGTTGCATAACATGTTATGCAGGTACAAAAATGGTTGTGTAACTTGGTATACATTTGAGACAACGACTTCATAACGCGTGATATATCCTTTTTGTAATGTTATTTTTAGGATAATACGTTATGCATCCTTTGTTATGCAGCCACGTTTTTTTGTTAATGCTGAAATAGGAAAACGACTGCATAATCTTCTATGCATAAATAATAATGGATGCATTACTTGTTATGCACCCGAGAAAATAGTTGCATAAGCTATTATGCATCAGAAAAAATGGATGCATAATTCATTTATGCTAGTTAATGCTTAAATCAACAAAAGAAAAATAGTTGTATAACCTATTATGCAGTTATAAAAATTACTACATAACATGTTACACAATCGAAAAAATGATTGCATAATTTGTTATTCATTCTTTTTTTTGTAGAAATGTTAATTTTTAGAATGTTTTTAGTGTTGTATAATCAAATTAGTGGATGCATGAACCAAAATATGGTTGCACAATGTGTTATTCGTCTTTTTTTGTGACTGCATAATGTCTCAATGTATCATTTTTTTGTTAGAATGTTATTTTTTTGGCATTTACATCGTTTTAGTGGTTGCATAACCTAACTAGTGGATGCATAAACCAAATATATGATTGCATAATGTGTTATGCATCCTTTAAGGTGTCTGCATAATGTGTTATGCATCCTTTATGGTAGCTACATAATGGTAATGTATCCAGTTTTCGAAATTTTCTCCCTAAAATAATAATCACCTCCAATTTTTTCATAAAAATCAATTTTGATATTGTTCTTTGTACTCGTTTTTTAGATATATTTATTTAAAGTCTTTCAGCGATATAAAATTTGTAAAATTCCAATGCACGATTTTTTAGATATGTTATATTCAAGTTTGCATACCAATTATACCCCGGGAAAAATAGGACGACTCTTTACTTAGAAGATAGAAAATCCAAAACTTCTTCGTTTTACAAGTAAATATATTAAGGGTAACTATGTCTTAATTTTATAATTTTGAATAATTATGGGTGTCACAGTAGCTGAAAAATATTTTGGGCCTTACAACAAGAAAAATAATTTTTTTAGGCCTTAGCCTAACTTTCCCTTTTCAATATCCAATAAGAACCTAACAAAGCCCACAAGGTGAAACGAGAGCAGTTTGGTGGGCTAGGTTTACAACTGTAGTGAATGTAGTTCTTGAATTCAACTTGGTGTATAAACTTCCACAATTGGTCTTGAAGGTATGTCATTTTTCAGTTAGGTACTATCATGCAATGCAGATGATTATGATTTTAAAGTTATGAAGTTAATAAGTTGGTTTCAAGAATTAGGAGCTAGACTCTTGCATGTACTAGATTTTAAGGTTATGAAGTTAATAAGTTGATTTCAAACGTTTGGAGCCAGACTTTGTTGCTTGCATGTACTATTATTGTTGAAGTTCTAACAAAATCTTTTATTTTCGTTTCGTGTTTGTATTTGTAATGTTGATTACTTGGATATGACTTTTAGCATAGATTCAAGTGAGAAACCTTAAGACGTTTTATCCTTTTTGTTGGCAGGCGTACAGGCCGGATATAGAATTTCAATGAACCTACTTGGTCTTATTTTGAAAATGAAGACCTTAAGGATCAGATGAGCTCGTTGAGGTAACCTCTCATAAACTTGTCAACTTATGAGCTCATATCTTCCCAATTGGTCTTATGGTAACTTTTTTCCTTTACCTTTTACATATTTTACACAGTAAAGAATCCTCCATTATATACTTCAGGTGATCCCCAATTCCTTGTCTGCAAAGGTGTTTATTTATTTATTTTTCTTTTCCTAAGGGTTATAAGGACTCACAAAGCAAGTACAAAGGAGTACGTGATGAAACTCCAGTGCTGATAGAGAAATCAAAAGCAAGATATTTGTCTGAAAACTCAGAAGAGGTATCATGTTCTCCTAAGGGGATCCCCGACAAGCTTGAGATCTATATAAGATGTTTTTTTTTGGGGTGAAATTATGGATGCACTGTACTCAACATATACACCCAGTGGCGGAGCCGGATATTAAGAATGAGGGGGATTAATTTTTTTTTACACATTATTAGTGAACTAAATGCAAATATTATGTGGACTAAATGTAAAATATGTGATAAAAATAAGCAGAGCCGGTCCTGTGTCTAGAAGGGCCCTGTGCGAATTTTTTTCGTAAGGCCTTTTATAGTGTCGAATATTTTATAATAATTGTAAAAAAAAAAACATCAATGTTTTTTTTCATAGATGAATTCGCTAGATTTTTTTTTTTACACTTAACTGGTTTATTAACCCGTATTTTTAATAATAAAATAAAAATCAATTGAAACCTTTTATTTGTTGATATACACCTGCAGGAATAAGAATACGCAAGAAAAACTCAATGATATCGCCGCATGTATTATATCTAAGGTCTTGGGAGGTAATAATAATACCATAAATATAAAACGCGTCTAAAATAAAAAACAATGAAGAGACTAGCTCGTTGGATGATGCATTAACCATCACTACATGGATTATTAGTTCTAGTTCTGGAGTTGAAGACAAAGAAGATTTTTTTTTTTTTTTTTTTTGTGGAAATAAATAGTTGGGCTTAGGGAGGAAAAGGCCCTTGACAGAGCTTTGCCATGTGCGGTCACATACACTGCACACCCTCAGGCCCGGTTCTGAAAATAAGGGTTTTTTTTATGGTTTTAATTATTTTAGAGGGCTAGAGCTAGGATTAATCAACCCTTGGCTCCGCCCCTGTATAAACCTTTGTTTCAGACATCAGTTTCATGCTGGCTTGCCTTTGCCAATTCAAAGTGGAAGAAAGGCTTCCTTTTTTATAGGATATCTCTTTCGGAATGGTCTGGCGTCTGTATTGAATAGTTATGTTACCTTTCAGTTATTGGGCCGACCGAGCGAAGTGAGGGAGGACCTTATATATGGTGACTTTGTGTCAATGTGAAGCATGACTTTTTTTCTTTCCAATTTGACACGA
The DNA here is from genome assembly GCA_023531105.1 of Papaver atlanticum. Taxonomy (NCBI): domain Eukaryota; kingdom Viridiplantae; phylum Streptophyta; class Magnoliopsida; order Ranunculales; family Papaveraceae; genus Papaver; species Papaver atlanticum. Next base: position 254,277 of record JAJJMB010013545.1, on the reverse strand, counting down.
AAAGATTGGATTTGGTGTTTGTAACCAAATTTTTTTAATCAACAATGAAAGGACTAACTTGTCCCTCCTTTTTAGTCCAATTAATATGTATCTTATTTTTATAGGGGTATAATTGGTAGCCAAACTTTAATATAACATATCTAAAAATCCGTGCCTTAAAATTTTACAAATTTTATCTCGTTGGAATGGTATTAAAAATTTCTACGCAACGAGTACAAACAATAATATCAAATTTAGAGTTTTTATGAAAAATTCGGAGGTGTTTATCATTTTAGGCACAATTTTCAAAAATTAAATGTAAATCATTATGCAAACCATCACAAAGGATACATAATACTTTATGTAGTCATATTTTGGTTTATGCATCAACTTATTTTCCATTGAAACTAATAAAACGATGTACTCTTTCCGTTTCAAGAAAAACAATACTTTCACTTTAGGCACAATTTTCGAAAATTGAATGTACAACCATTATGCAAAGTATGCATAACACATTATGCAGCCATATCTAATTTTTCGTTTCAGGAAAAATAATATTTTCATCCTGTGTAAGGAAAAATGATACTTTCTCGTCGTGTAAGGAAAAAAGATACTTTCGCGTCGATTTCTTCGGTCGGCCGTCCCACCGTGGCAGCGGTCATCTAGTATATGGTGACTTTATGTCAATGTGAAGCTTGACTTTTTTTTCCAATTTGACACAAAAAGATAGGATTTGGTGTTTGTAACCAAAAAATATCAATCAACAATGAAAGAACTAATTTGTCCCTCCCTTTTAATATATTTTACTATAACTCCTTATGTATCCTATCTTTGTAAGGCATAATTGGCAACCAAACTTTAATATAACATATCCAAAAATCCGTGTCTTGGAATTTTACAAATCTTATCTCGTTGGAAAGGTTTTAAGAAAAAATCTACACAATGAGTACAAACAACAATATCAAATTTAGAGTTTTTACAAAAAATTCTGAGGTGTTTATCATTTTAGGCACGTTTTTTGAAAATCAAATGTATATCCATTATACAAACCATCACAAAGAATACATAATATTTTATGTAGCCATATTTTGGTTTATGCATCGACTTATTTTCCGTTACAACTAATAAAACGATGTACTACATCCGTTTCAAGAAAAGTGATACTTTCACTTTAGGCACAATTTTCGAAAATTGATTGCATAGACATTATGAAAAACACCACAAATGATGCATAACACACTATGCAGCCATATTTTGGTTTATGCATCGGCTAATTTTCTGTTTCAGGAAAAGTGATATTTTCACCCTGTGTCAGAAAAATGATATTTTCACGCCATGTCAGGAAAAATTATTCTTTCACCCCATGTCTGGAAAAATGATACTTTTAATACTTTCGTGCCGGGTCAATAAAAATGATACTTTCGCGTCGTGTCAGGAAAAATGATACTTTCACGCCATGTCAGGAAAAACGATACTTTCGCGCTGATTTCTTCGGTCGGCCGTCCCACCATGGCAGTGGTCATCTAGTATATGGTGACTTTGTATCAATGTGAAGCATGACTTTTTTTTTCTCCAATTTGATACAAAAAGATTGGATTTTGTGTTTGTAATCAAAAAAATTCAATCAACAATGAGAGGACTAACTTGTCCCTCCCTTTTAGTCCAATTACTATAATTTCTTATGTAGTATCCTATTTATTTTGGGTATAATTGGCTACAAAATTTTAATATAACATATCGAAAAATCCATTCCTTGGAATTTTACAAATTTTATCTCGTTGGAATTGTTTTAAAAAATCTACGCAATGAGTAACAATATCAAATTTAGAGTTTTTACGAAAAATTCGGTGTTGTTTATTATTTTAGGCACAATTTTTGAAAATTAAATGTATATCCATTATGCAAAACACCACAAAGGATACATAATACTTTATGTAGCCATATTTTTGTTTATGAAACAACTTATTTTCCGTTGCAACTAATAAAACGATGTACTTTGTCCGTTTCAAGAAAAGTGATACTTTCACTTTAGGCACAATTTTTGAAAATTGATTGCATAGACATTATGAAAAACACCACAAATGATGCATAACACACTATGCATCCATATTTTGGTTTATGCATCGGCTAATTTTCTGTTTCAAGAAAAGTGATATTTTCACATTGTGTCAGAAAAATGATATTTTCACGCCGTGTCAGGAAAAATGATTCTTTCACCCCATGTCTGGAAAAATGGTACTTTTAATACTTTCGCGCCGGGTCAAGAAAAATGATACTTTCACGTCGTGTCAAGAAAAATGATACTTTCACGCCATGTCAGGAAAAACGATACTTTCGCGCTGATTTCTTCGGTCGGCCGTCCCACCGTGGCAGTGGTCATCTAGTATATGGTGACTTTGTATCAATGTGAAGCATGACTTTTTTTTTCTCCAATTTGATACAAAAAGATTGGATTTGGGGTTTGTAACCAAAAAAATTCAATCAACAATGAGAGCACTAACTTGTCCCTCCTTTTTAGTCCAATTACTATAATTTCTTATGTAGTATCCTATTTTTTTTTGGTATAATTGGCTACAAAATTTTAACATAACATATCGAAAAATCCGTTCCTTGGAATTTTACAAATTTTATCTCGTTGGAATGGTTTTTAAAAAATCTACGCAATGAGTAACAATATCAAATTTAGAGTTTTTACGAAAAATTCGGTGTTGTTTATCATTTTAGGCACAATTTTTTAAAATTAAATGTATATCCATTATGCAAACCACCACAAAGGATACATAATACTTTATGTAGCCATATTTTTGTTTATGCAACAACTTATTTTCCGTTGCAACTAATAAAACGATGTACTCCGTTCGTTTCAAGAAAAGTGATACTTTCACTTTAGGCACAATTTTCGAAAATTGAATGCATAGTCATTATGCAAACCACCACAAAGGATGCATAACACATTATGCAGCCGTATTTTGGTTTATGCATTGGCTAATTTTCCGTTTCAGAAAAAGTGATATTTTCACCTCGTTTCAGGAAAAATGATACTTTCACGCCGTGTCAGGAAAAATGATATCTTCAATACTTTCGCGTCGTGTAAGAGAAAATGATATTTTCACGCCGTGTCATAAAAAATGATACTTTCACGCCGATTTCTTCGATCGGCTGTCTAACCGTGACAGCGGTCATCTAGTTGTAGTTCGTGTAAATGTAAGGCATGGGGATTGGCAGTAATTGTCTTTTGTTATTCACTTTTATGGTACTATGGTGGATATTTTGCTGTTGTATAAATGAACTTATAATAAATCTTTTCGTGGTCCTACAGTTGGTCGGCATGTGTCAGATGAGTCCAGTAAATGAATGGTTACCCTGGATCGTCCATCCACCGTTCGATGTTGTGACACTGTAAAGATACGGGCATGTCAATGAATATACTATTTTCTTATTGGTAAATCAATTGCAACTTGGTTTCTAAGAATGTATGTAAAATTTCGTTTATCTTGTTGTCTGATTTTCTGTTTTATCATTTGTGGATGTATAAATTTATAATTGGAGGTTTGTGGATTCACGAGGAATGGCTCTCTGCCAACTACAATGGGAAATTGATCTTTCGATTTTACTCCCGTATTAGGGCCTGTTTAATTCTAGGGATAGTTTGTTAAACTTCCTCCGTGGGAGACGTTAGGGACGGTTAACATCTGTAAGAAAAAGAGGATACTTGTTAACTGTCACCTAGAAGACAAATCCGTTCCAAAATGTATTATTGACGGTGGACTAAGGGACGGCAGCACGCAGTCACTAATACCTTTTGGCCTCCTGGAATGCCATTTTGGCCATCCCAAGATGCCTTCTATTTTGTAGTGTACAAAATATTAGGAAAAATCAACAAAATTTTGATGACCGATTAAGAAAAAGCTAAAGACTGATGTTTTGCAGTAGTAATCCATCGGTACCATGCATAAAGAGCTAGAGTAATTTGGAATTTCGAGTGTGTTCTCCACTTTTCCTACACAATATGACTTTCCATATTTATTTATTATAAATTGATATAATAAGGAACATGCAGAGGTGTAAAACGTACCGGCCCAGCACAGCACAGCCCACGAAATCACGTGTTATGTGCCGTGTTGTGCTGTGCCGGAGATTATGACGTGTCGTGCTGTGCCGTGCTAGAATGCGTGCTGTGCTGAGGTGTGCCAGAAAAATAAACGTGCTGTGCCGTGCTGTGCTGTGCCAACCACATTTATTTTATATTTTCCAATATAAATGTTTTCCAAATATTTAGGTATTGTATGTGTTATTATGAAAATAAGTCAACATAACGATAATAAAATGTCAATAATTGGCTAGAATAAAGGCTCTTTAGTGCACAAAATGCGATGTATTGTGCTATGTTATGTAGTATTTTATACATATTATGACGTGCTTTCTTAACGTGCTGTGCGGTGCCTTGCCATGTACTTATCCGTGCCGCGTGCTGTGCTGGGTTACTGTGCCGATTAGTCAAACCCAGCCAGTCCCATAAAACTAATGTGATGTGCCGTGCTGGGCTGTGCTCAACCTTTAGCGTGCTGTGCTCAACCTTTAGCGTGCTGTGCTGTGCTCGTGCTGGCACAACCCAATTTACACCTCTAGGAACAGGTATTTAAGTTCCTAATGTAAAGAGCACAGTTTGTTCTAACTAGCGACAGTCATGTTTTAACTTAACCACGATATGAGCGTTCCTGATTTATCTAATTAAGAAATTTTGACTCAGCTAATCTTATAAGCGTTACGAATTAGAAACTCAGACCCGAACTAATTCTATTGTATTTTTTTAAGTATCCGGTTTATTCTGGATCCGACGGACGGACTGACTTTTTTTAATTTTCCCACGATAGACTATGGTTGCACTAATTGCCGAGAGTCCTTATATATAGACAGAGATACTTCTTAAATATGGATGTTTCTAATTACTTACATGTTATAGGAGTTTCCCTTATGATGCTTTTTTTACAAGGAAAAATTTAACATTTGACGGTGAATCTTCGTTCTGGTAGTGAAATTCAGTGTCGTTTCCTATAACACTTGAATTACCTTGGTGCTCATTCAAATTGATCAGTCATTGTCCGAGTTTCTTAATTTCACAGCAGAAAAAGGAACGCAGTTCTAACTTCTAGCTGAACTAGGGCCTCAACAGCGAGAGGAAGCCAGGGCCTAAACTTGTAGAAATTGACGTTTAGTCCCATTTTTGCTGGGCTTTAGACAGTTTAGTCCTACCATCTAAAACCTCATACTTGGAAGTCCTAATTTACCAAATCTAAAACGGGTTAGTCCATTTTTAAACGATTCAGTCCAAATCGAATATTTTTGATGACAAAATTAACCCTTTTATGAAAACCTTAGTATATTGTTACCAGCTAATACATTTCTTCGTTTTGTTTCTGAAAAATGAATAAATTTTCGTTGAGAGAGACACGTAAAACCAAATCTGAATCTCAGTTAGTTTCCATATAAATCAGCGGATTCACAATTCGTAAATTGAGTTTAAGAAAATATAAATCGATTCAATCTCCATCTTCAGCGCCAAAGCTTGTGTACCAGTTAGCATTTGATTCAGCAATCCTGAATCCGACATCATCGGCACTTGTTTGTGTTATATGTTTTAGGTTAGGAAATTAGAGAAACAAGGTTTTGAATCCTTCAAACACAGGTCGGATTGATGATGTTCAGATAACAATTGACAGGTTCGGCTTTTGAAAACCCTTGTTTGTTATCTTTTTGGGTTTTGATTTTGTTGTTCACTTCGTATTTGTGAATTTCAATATAAAATGTTGCAAATATCAATTTCTTAAAACACTAATTATTATTTGAATAATTTTCTTGTGTTTGATCAATTTTATAGGTTGAATTCTTAGTTTGTCTTCATCTGCTTAGCTGATCGAGTGGTGGTAATGAAGAAGAATTTAGATGGATCAGTCCGAGTTCACTTCAGAGATTGTAAATAATAATTCAAATTCTGTATTTCTTTCTTCACTGAGATTTTTGGAATTTGATCTATATTTTGGGTTGAATATGAGTGATTAAACACTACTTTTTTTTTATTACTTCTTAGAACACTTCAAATTGTCTAGATTAGACATGTGGAACTAGGAGGCAAGTGAAAGGAAATGAAAAAGAAATAGGAATGTTGGCTAGATATTTCATCTTGTACATTTTTCGTGTATTGGATCATTGGAATTACATTTTGAATTTTGTATTTCATGGAATTGATTGGAACTAGGACGTAAAGGATGAGATACGAGTTTATTGTGGTTCTTTTGTTTACTACTATGGAAAATGTAAATTACATTTTACAATAGAACAAGTGTGGCAGTAAAATTAGTCATAGGAGCTCAGGCTTACTTGAAATCTTCGAGTGTACGATTACGCATGATATAAAACAGTTAGATAACTTAACGAAGGAATGCCTGGCTGGAGGCTTGTTTAACTGGCCCCCAAATGTAATTATTTGTGTATTAGTCACTGTCTACCTCTTTATCTTTCAACATCAAGAAGAATAAAGTTCGTATAAAAAGTTGTTTTGTTCCTTTTAAAACATGATTTAATATATGGCTTTCATATGGGGAGACCGATTTTCAATTGAGAAACAAGCTTTCTTTGTGTTGTTTGGTTAGGAAATATAATACTTTATGTAGAGTGCTACAATCAAGCTCTCTGTGTTGTTGGGGAGCTCGGATTTTTGTTTTAATTAATTTACTATTCGTTAAAATGATAAGCTTGTTTTACTGAGAAGCATTGCATTTTAGTTGTTTGGTTATATGCTTCAATGAAATGTCATCAATACATTGCTTTCTTGCGAATCGACTAGAGATGCCGTGGTAAGGTGATGAGTTTAGCACCTTTACAAATAAGTCTCACACAATTGTATTATTTGATTGCTGGGTTTGACTTTGGACTTCAAATCTTAATGTGGTTTTTTATTTTCATTTTGTTGTTGTAATTAAAACATTATAAAGTTGTTGAATAGGGCCAGCCAGTTTTTAGATGCTTGAATAGACCCTCTTTTGCTGGATCTGAGATTTTCCTCTTGTGTTATAATCACCATTTCATAACCCACTCGGGACACTCTCAAATTTAAGATACATAGGATTGCATAATACAAATTTTGCACCAATTCAGTGTCATCCTTGTGTCAGCTGTTTAGTTTGAAGTGGGGAATAGTGAAAAGTGGGTTATTATGACTGTTTCGGTTGCCATTAATTTGGTGGAATTGAGTTTGCATTCAGGGGAAACATGAGATGCTCCTCTTTCTTCTCTACAGTGCGTTTGTACATTATATATAATATTTTTTAAATACGTTGAATGAATTTTGTTCGACATCACGATGGGAGAAGTAAGACAAGGAAAAGCAGTACCCAGAGAGGGAGGGAGGTACAACGCGCTTGTGATGTACTTTCTAGTTTAGTCCTGTCAATTCACTTCTAATTGTAACTACTGATGACTTCGAGATAGGATTATGGGTACATCTTAGGCTAGTTACTATTTTTTATTTCAGTTTTATAGAAAGACATTAGACATGCACTTGCAAACACCATCCGAAAAATAAAGCTGGAACCATGATGTGGCATTAGAATTCTGTACTCACTTTGTAGTTACACTTGCAATAATTTATTTTTGCTATCTAGTAGTAGTCTACAGTTAACTTCATAATGAGATACTAATTAATTTGTTATTTTACAACAACAGGGTGAGACAAAGTGTTCAAATTATGAAGACGGGGACATGTGAGTTTTGTTTAGCAAGTAAATTGCATCATTCAAATTCAACATGCGATTACATGCTTGCACCAGCACCTATATTTTATACCATGGTCTGGTCTCCTATGGTTCCTTTTCAGCCATACAGAGGGGTGCCTACCAGCTAAAAAGTTTTAAGACTTTTTTTTTTAATTCTGGTTCATATGTACAAGGAGATTATGCGCCTTATTGTTTTCCCGTCAGGAATGGTCCACATCTTGGATTGGAGTACTTATCCGGTACATGCATAAACGCCGTATTTCTCAATATATCTTATTTCTCACTATATCTTTAGCTTATGCACCTATGCCTCATTTTTAGTTCTTATCATTTTACAATTGCAAGGATGCAGACATCGTTAGTGACATCTTAGCTGCTCAAATTTGTTGACAAATTTGATAAGAAATTTAGTAAAAGTGGATGAATCGGTTCTAGCTATTTTTCAGGAATTTTTAGATGCGTACATAGTTGTACACCATTGTCTTATCTTACTTTATGTATCATTTCTGAATTCTCTTTATAGACATTATGTTTTTTTACATCGAGTCCATGTCTTATGTAGCATATAGAGTAACTATGTGGTGAACACCTGTTCTTTATGTGTACATAATTGTACACATACTGATTTTTAATGTGCACATAGTCGTACACCTGTAGATCCTTAATGCGCACAGTATCTTACTATTGGCTTTAGACTTCTGTTTATTCATTGGAAAAATGCATGGTTAGGTGAATGAAAGAAAGGCTACTGAAGAACTACTATAGTCACCACTTTGAAAAAGAAAAGAAGAACGTATGTGGTAAATATGAGTAGTAGAATTTAATTTTTTGTATTACAAGTATGTATTTGACTTTAGGGTCCAAATCATGTGCTGTAACAGCTTGTGCTGCTGGTGCATTTTCAATTGATGATGTTGCGAGGATGATTCAGTTTGGAGAATCAAATGTAATGGTAGTTGGAGGAATAAAATCCAGTATCGATGCTTTATCTATAGCAGGATTTTGTAGGTAATGATCATCCATTTAAAAATCCTGCTTTTGCTCTTTGTCAGTCTCATATACCCATGGTTTGCAATATCTAATATAACCAAAAATTACATGTGTACATATTGGTACACCTGTAATATAAGTGTGCGTTGTTGTGTACACGTGACAGAAATTACATGTGTACATAATAGTGCACCTGTAATGCAAGTGTACATTATTATGCACATGTGATAAATTTCAAGCTTTTGGACATTTATCGCATAAGATTACGTAAGCGCAAATTTCTACTAATTACTATGGTTGTCAGATTTAATTTTATTCATTTTCCAATTTATCTCTTTGGCGATTGCTTTCTTTTGTACTAGCTATATGAGGTGTATTTTCTTGTACACCAGTTATACGCGGTGCACATAAAGTGCACTGTTTTCTTTTGTACTTGTTATACGAGGTGTATTTGACCACATAAACATATACATGCATATATAATGGCGTGTACAAGCTGGTGCACATGTGGAAAAAATGAGGGCATAAGCTTGCGTAAATAACTATGTGTACAAGTTGGTGCACCTTGAAAAAAATGAGGGCATAAATAACTATGTGTACAACTTATGATGGCTAGGTTACAGTAGCACTTATATTTCAGTTTTTTGGGTGATTAGGTTTCATTTAATGTTAACATTATTGATAGTTTGATTTTGCTAAAATGGCTGGTTATGATGTGGATTGTCTAGTGCTTATGCAACTTTCTGGTACTATGGGTAAGAAAGCTAACTCTATAAATTTAAGTTTTCACATGTATTCAATGTTTCATTTTTTATTTATAGAGTTTTGGGAAACTTCGATTATTTAACAGTCAGGAACAAGAAATGCGGAACTTTTGAAGGCTTCACTTAGTTTAGTAGAGTACATTGCCTCACTATTTAACTCATAAGATGTATTGAAGATGACAGAGGAGGTTGTGAGCACATTTTCCTTTGGAAGTGACATCACCTTATGCTGATATGCTTGCATCCGAAGATGCTGCAACACGGCGCAAGGTATAATTGGTTCATATACTGATTCTAATCTTAATGGTTGTTTCAGCTGATAACATCATTGTGTTCATTAGGTTTCTTAGTTGAATTTGACTAGTACAGCCTTCATTTCACAAATATATTTTATTGGAGGATTAGCCTTTGTAAACTACTGATGTAGCTTGCTTGTTTGTCCTTTGCTATGCTTGCGGTGGTTTTATATGTATTAAATTTAAGAACTCATCACAAACATCAAATGGCTCGGTTACCGCATTTGGCATGTATTGCATAAGGGTCCTAATGAGAACTTTACTAGGTGTTTGTAGGGGCTTACATATTGGTGTACCTATATAATTCCATGTAAAAGTAGGTTTGTGTCCGGTTATCAATAATCAATTTTATGCATATTATTTTAGGGGTGTACATATTGGTACACTTGTGTAATTTCCATTAAAAATAGGTTTGGGTGTGGTTATGAATAATTGGTTTTATGTGTGTTTTGCAGGGGTGTACGTATTGGTGTACCAGAGTAATTTCCATGAAGAAATAGGTCCGAGTGGGTGTATGAGTGACTAATTTCATGCATATTTTGTAGGTGTGTACAAAATGTTGCACATGTGAAAAACTGATTGTATAAGCTTATGAATTTTTTGTGCTTGAGTTTTTTTTTTCTGTACACATCAGTTAAAGCTAGGCGAAAATTAAATTTTTTAACAACTGAAAATTATATATGGGTATTCTTTTTGTAGCTTTCGGAAAGAGCTTTCCGAATATATAAAGTTTGTGAATTTTGGACGAGCGATGTGAAAGATAAATCGTTTTTAAATACTTTTTATATTATTTAAAATTGCTGACATCATCATGAATAATTTTGGACTAAACTGTAAATATTTGGACTAAATTGTAAATCAGAAAGGTTATTTGTGTATTTTCTATATTATAAATGACTTTTTGACTAAAATGTACCTAGTTAACTCGGGATGAACTAATCCTTACTTTTTGACGCGTTTTTGGACTAAACCGTTTTCCCCCTAAACTTTATAAAAAGAAAAACTAGGGCCCAAACAGCTAGGATTATCTAGACTGCATCGAAAACTACAAAAGAGTTAAGTTATTTCCAGTAATAATGGTGGAAGTTCTTTAAACTTTCAAGTCAATTTTTTTCTCTGGAGGTAGTGGGATTTCCCTACAAATGTCTTTTTCTTTTTTCCTTTCGCGTCTTTGTCCGACTGGACCGGGTCTTGTTCCATAGAAAATTAAGCTTTTTTTGCAATAATACTACTATATGTGAGGCTAAGAAATTTGGCATTCTTTGGCATAATGCATTCTTATAAGCAGTATGGTCTTATCACATGGGCCCTTATGTTATGTGTGTAACTCGGCTCCATAAAAGGTTAGAGAAAGTAGATTTTTAACTAGTATTTATGCTCTTGGCAAGACTTGAACTTAAGATCCTAACTTAAGATAGAACTTTAGATAGAACTGTCAATGGGTAGCGAAACTAAACCGGAATTGGTTACGTCGGTCCTCAAATTGGCTTCATTAGAAATATATATTTTTTTAGTACAAAGAAAATTTTAATTAATTAAGGGGGAGAAAAATTACAGTCATTTGTAAGGAGACTACAAAATTCCGCAGAGAAATTATTAAGAAGATCCATGTTTGTAGATGTTTCTCTAGCAGTCTTAACAACTGCATCAACTACTTGGTTGGCTTCTCTACTATTAAAGGAAAAACTACATCACGTAAAGCTTAAGCTTAAATACTTCATTTTTTTAAGTACGTTTATGTTTCCCCATTGAATGAGAAGAACATTATATGTAACAGATTGAATGACAAGTTTCGCATCAGCTTCATTAGAAATATATGTACCTGACATGTGGAACCGTTGAAACAGATAAATTGTTGGATTTAATCGAAATGAAACAGATAATGAGTAAATATATATTTATCTTTTAAGTAGTATTTTTCTCCGGATATCAAGATTTTGGTTAGTTTGGCCAGGATTTGCATTTTTATTGCATTTATATATTTAACGTTTAATTTGAACATTATCTAATAAAAATAAATCTATATGAAAAATTGTTAAATCCAAGCTAAAGGGTTGAAGAAAAAGTTCTTTTCAGATGACCCAATGAGTATTCGGACGGGTGGTTAGAGTTTTAATCGGGTCCCTATCCACAAAATTAGGACATGGACTCGAAACTGGCCGTCTAAATCGGGTCTGTTTTAGCCTTAACCAGGTGGAACCGGACCAACTGAAACCTATACCTTTAGTTGTCCATACTATTAGGATTTTTGCAATTGTAAGTATGACCGTTAGATGAACACACTTTCATACAAGGGGGAAGACATGAACACAATGACTAGTATGATTTTCACGCAGGCACGTCGTTACCTAGTTTAGGGTTGGGTGTGAGTTTACTGAGATCCTATTTTTTGGAGAAGGAAATCAATTTTCTTTTAAAATGTTCTTAATGTTTGACTTAACGTGAGGGGTAAATGACACATGGCGAAATCTATACTAGCCAAAACAAATATCTACAACATTTAGGTGTTAACAATGCAGTATATTACCTATTGCTTCTATGATCGACAATAATATACTTTTGTTATATTACAATTGTTATATATTAATGATGCCTAAGATAAAATAAGGCAGTAATTGGTTTAACTTCGAACTCTAGTGCCCCGCCTTGATCTCATGATGCGACGCGAAGTCTTTAACTTATCAAGAAAAATTCTACAACATTCTTGTTAATGATGCCTAAATATTTTCTTAACTTTTATTGGCTTAATTTGTTTATAAAAGCCAAACAAATTCTCATCTTAACTCGTCTCAACTCAACCTAGAGCTGGTTACTATCCCATATGTTTTTCGCCTCGTCTTTCTGTATTTGCACATATTACTTGTCTATGTTTTTCCTCTTTGGGATGCTAGGTATATAGATCAGGTAGTTTGTATGCTTCCCACATTGCTTGTTTCTTTCCTTCTTCTTTTTGCTTCTAAGTATATAGATTGGTAAATTTTATTATGATCATTGTTGGGTTATAGTACGTGCCAGGGTCCTCTCACGGTTTGGGAATGGTCTTAGTAAATTCAATGTATGGTGTTTTTCACGGGCTACGAAATCAGAAATAGACCTAGAACTTTAATATATGAGGAGACTAATTTACATATTTCAAGTGATAACTCAGATCCGGCTATGCAGCCAATCTGCCAAATAATTTTCAGATTTTTTGATAGATATTGGTTTGCAATTCAAACGTGTAGTGACACTTATGACTGTTACAGATATTTATTAACAATGTTGCAATTGTCTGTAAAGTGATTCTTAACAGACCGCTCTAGAAACCGCACCTCTCACTGGAGTGCGGGTCCTATCCTTTTGGGAATTTTGCCAGGAAATTTCGATATATATAATAATAACTGTTACAAAACTTTTTTGTAACACCTGTAACTGTCAAATTAAATTTGCTATTAATTTAAAACAGAAAATTTTGGGCTAGGCAATGTCCAAGCTCACCTATAGCAAAGACAGTCATTAGCATCATTCGTTTGAGATGTACTCGTGCATTATTGTATTAAGGAAAATTTGTAGAACAAAGGTTCCACAGACCTTTAACATAAAGTACTTGTTTGCATTCATTAACTAACATAATTTTTTTTAGTTTGCATCGCATTGGTCTTTCTTGTTGTTGCTTGACTATGACGCAATAAATGTGGATGACAATATCTGGCTTGACACCCACAGACCTTTAAGATGCGCCTTATATATGGCACCATATTAACACAATCTGTCCTGCCTTTTATCACCAAATTTACACTCCATGAAAATACACAAGTAATAACATATGTGAGCAAAAGTTAAGTTGAGACTACAACTGATATATATCTACTGAAAGACGGGAAGGTAAACAATGATAGCAATCTTATTTGTAAACAAAATTAAAACATTTTTTTCACTTTCTTCAACAACAAAAAAGAAAAGAAAAGAAGCAACACAGATCAATTCCTTAAACTCTAAATTCCAGGTCCATTTGAGTTTATCATATAGTACTCCTCATATATAGTGGAGACTTTGAAGCTGAACCAAAAGAAGACATAGTCCTCCGAGACAAATTGGTGGTGGAACAGCTACTACAAGCCACCTGACTACCATCTGTTTGGGAATCAAGCCTACCAATATCAACTGGCGGTGCATAATAATAATCCACATTAGGCATCTTTGATGGAAGAACCGGTAACGGAGATTCAAAGTTGAGAATACTAATCGCTTGCCTAATGGAAGGTCTAGTCTTAGGATTAGGATGAGCACAACATAACCCCAAAACCATCAATTGTTCCATTTGTGCTTCATCGAAATTCTTATGTAATCTGTCATCGGCTGCTTCAACCACCATTCCACAGCCATAAAGATTCCAAATCCCCTCCAACAAGACTCCATTAAATTCATCGATCGCCTTCCTCCCACAAGCAACCACAAGTGCCACGATTCCGAAACTATAAACATCGGATTCTTTACTTGACTTACACGTAGCAACGCACTCAGGCGCCAAGTATCCCATAGTACCTGCTAACACCGTTGTTTGAGAACCTTGTTCATGATCGACAAGCCTTGCTAAACCGAAATCGCCGAGTTTAGCGTTAAATTTTGAATCCAGCATTATATTACTTGATTTGATATCTCTATGAAGTACACATTGTTCCCATTCTTCGTGTAGATATAATAATGCAGAAGCTAAACCAAGAACTATTTTGTACCTGACTTCCCAAGTGAGAACAATATCCCCTTGGAATAAATGCTTATCGAGGCTCCTGTTTGGGATGAACTCGTATACAAGTAGTAATTCATTTCTTTCATGGCACCAACCTATAAGCTGAACAAGATTTCTGTGACCTAACTGGCTGATAATTTTTACCTCCGCCTGGTATTCCTTTTTTCCTTGTTTTGATTCACTGGAGATCCTCTTGACGGCGATATCCAAGATTGTAACACTCAAGTAACCTTTGTAAACTCCTCCAAATCCTCCCTCTCCAAGTTTTCCTCCCTCATCAAGGTTATTTGTTGCATTAGCCAGTTCATTGTATGTGAACCTCTTTGGTCCAGTTTCATTTTCAAATTCATCGTCTGTGCTGGGAATATTTGAGTTTCTTGTGGTTCTCCTCATCTTCAACCAGATAAATAAAGAAAAACCAAGCACACAGCCTAAAACACCAATACCAACAACAACGCCTATTTGTACACTTTTACTAGCTCTTCGCTCAATCGTTTCACCTTCTCTTCCTTTGTAAGTGGTTGTAACGTTAGTTCCTTCATCAGTTTTATTGACTTTTCCATCTTCTATTCCTCGGGTATAAAATTCCCAAGAAAGGATTTTATGAAGTTCAACCGTTGTGCCTGTGGATGCCGAAAACCCAACAGTAACATTCTCAGGTAAAATGTTGCTTAGATCCACAGTGTAAGACAAAATAAGATCGGTACTATTTATAGGCTCCTCACCATAAGTGAGATAAACACTTAAATTGTGCGGAGTTGAATTATAATACACATACGTTAGCTTTGCTTACATTCGTCAAACTGTGATCTTGTAATGGCTTGGTAACCGAGGATGTTACCGAGTTAATGTCGATACCAATATTATTAGAACTTGGATCCCAGTCGTTTTTATAAGTGTCAAACTCAACTGCAACGAACGATTTATCTTTAGCAGATGCATTCTCACTGCCAATTAGGCCAAGACCGTCCACCATTAGATACTGGAGGAAGCTTAGACTCGAAAGGGGCTAGGAAAAAAGTGAGGCCATCACCATAATCAGTTTTAATATCTAGTACTTTCGTACTGAAAGAGAATCGTGAAGTAAAACTAGACACCCTTCCGGTGGTTGCATCGTAAAGTTGTGCAGGTTCTGAAAATGTGGCACGACCAACACAAGCTACAACAGATTTGTCTCTTGAATTCGCCGTAAGTTCAATGGCGCCACCAGATATAAAAGAATCACCTTCCAGATATACCGTTTGAGGACCATTTGGTGAGAAACTTGAGAAATTAAAGGAGATTGAATATGTAGAACTAGGAAAAATTGAAAATATTATAATGACGATCAAGAAGAGGAAAGCCATTGATGATAAATTAATATGTTAGACAATATATGCATGAAGGGGTACTGCTTGAGAAAAGTAGAAGTAGAATTGTATTTTGCAATCAATATGTGACTTAAGACTTTATGGTGCATTTTTTTACTTGGTAAGCCAAGATAATAAATCAAAATAAACGCTGAAGTCTTTTATTTAGGTGTATTTCCGACCATAAAAAAAAGAAAGAAAAAGACTCTGCTGGAGTGGTCCAATACAAAGTTTACGTGATATTTTATGTCGGGAGGCAAAATAGTCGCGTGACTCGTTTTGGGTTTGCATTATTGAGGAATCCATTACAGGGGCTCGAAGCTCTTGGTTTTGAGGGCTCCCATGGATATAATATCCATACAAAAAATATAAAATTATCATTTGATAACTAACCTAAATCTAATTTAAAACCAAAAAACAAACATAAACCCAAAAAAAGGTATAAGCCGTTTTTTTCTCTCTTCTTCTCTTCCCTATTTTCAACTTCTTCGATGACGATAAATGATGATGAATCCCAGAAAACAAGGACTGAACAATCATAACACTAGGTAATCTACCAATATGACTTTAACGAGGTAAGAATCGAAAAACCCATCTTTTTGATTGTACGAATATGTTCGATTTGATCAGATTAGAGATATAAAATTAATTTGATAATTGTACATGGCTGAGAAATCAATATTTCCCAACCCTAAATAAACTTTAGGGCTGGGAAAATATGAACTCCTAACCGTAAAAGAATGGGACATATTGATAAATATGAACTTCCAACCGTAAACCAATTTCAGAGAATGATACATTGTTGTGACTTATTTGTCTTAATTCTTTATAATTATTAGTGCCGGATTCTGTGCTATTGTGTTACTTTATGTGTTTGTTAGTGTTTTAGAGAAATAACCATACATGTGATAATAGATTCAAAAAGCTATAAAAGGCACCCGGAAAATTGATTTTGGCACCCATATTTTGGATAAGGGCACCCAAGGACGCTGTTAAGGGAACCCTCGGATTGGATAGGAAAACGCCCTTATTAGTTAAGTTTCCACCTTAAGCAATCTTTCAACAATCTGTTAGTGAAAATCGAAGAAATATTTTTGGCAAAGTTACACTGAAACAATTTTTAAGCTTGTTGGTACTTAAGGACACATAAATCATGAACAAGTCTGACGCATATTTATAGTTTTGGTTCATTATGCTTCCAATTCCTTCTTCCAGAGGATGCTCTTCCAAAGAAATCCAATTAAAAGGGGTCACATTTCGTACGTGTGTTATTCTGTGGGATTTCGTACGCTAAGTCGTATAGCTATATAAACTTTTACATTATGCACATTTGATATTTCGAGCTTAGTTTATCTCGCTTATCTATTTCTCGGAATATGTGCTGGAAGCTTTTTTCTTTGGCTATGTTCATCGTATTCTTGACGAGTTTAGATGGAAACAATTTAATTGTTATAAACTAAATATTAAGTTAAAATATGATCATGTGAAAATTACCTTGAACATCTTACATGATTTGTGTGAGGTAGTTATTTGATGTTAGCTTAGGAAGTTTCGTATTGATCATTCGATCACTTGAAAATTACTTGAAGCTAATGGAATGTATGAGATTACCATTGTCGTCTTCTAAGGATATTTCAATGATTGAACGGAGAGTTTAGAACAATTACCCATGTATGGATACAACATGGTATGCATATCCAGTATGCGATATATATTGTGATAATTCAGGTCCGGAACTCTTGTTTGTGTACCTAGTATGCGAACGGATTTACTTTAGAAGGTCTGTAACTTTTGTTTGCGTAACTAGTATGCAAAAGAGTTTACCTGAGTTAGGTCTGGAACAGTTGTTTGCGAACCGGGTTTGCGAACGGCTTGACTAGGCCATGGTCCGGAGCAGCTGCTCGCACACCTAGTTTGCGAACACAGTGGTTAAGTTCTAAAATCGGTTATGTATGATTTTCATACTCATGAACTAAAACATATATGATTTAAGGAATGCAAATTAACTTTGCAAACCGTGGCTTAATGTTCATGAATTGATTCTTGTATAAGTACTTTGCACGATTACGAATCAATCCGATCTCGTTTTAATTTGTTCATGGATATTTGTATGAGATAGTGAACAACTAAACAACTCAATTTGAAACACAATTAGATTCATTTGATTATACATGATTGATTGATCATCATATTTGATCTAGAAGTGTTAGATGAATATGGCTAGGACAAATATATTCATATGGCTAACTTCGATTAACCGTTATTGAGCCAACCCAATATACACATTTAGGTCCGGTTACCCGTATCTAAATATAAGTATATTTTATTTGTGTGTAACAAGCTAAGACCATCTAACGGTGGAGACTAATTGCTTAATTTCTAAGTAGACTTAGCTTGAATCTTTAATCTGGATTTCATCTAACGGTGAATATTGAATGCTTTGTTACTAAGATATCTTAGCTTTGATTGTAAGCAACCCTTATTTGAAAGGCTATATAAGGGAAAACTCTAGCAACTGGAAAATCTGATCCCGACACTTTCATGTGTCCAAGTTGCAAACTAGAGTCGATTCTCCTATAACCTAGGTTTTTCCAAAACCATTATTAGGTTAACGACTTGAAGACTTCATTTGGGATTCGTGAAGCCAGATCCAACTATTTTCTCTACAGTTTTGTATTCTGATCTTACTTGTTCTATCGTATTGAGTTTTATCTTCTCTAAGATTTACTCGAGATTTATCTATGTTAAGTCAGATATAAAAATTAATCACAACAGTTCTTCGTATCAGACTCTTTTGATTCCGCAATAACTTCTTCTGTTAATTAATTAGGTTATTTTGAGGTGACTAATATTTCTAGGCTGCTCTTTGGGAGTATAAGACCGTATTATTAGTTGGTTCCTGTTCAACTTGATTACTTTTATCAAAAGACGGAACAAAAAGAATAAAGGATAGACATATCTGTGGGAGAAAATTTTGTTTATAAGTCTTCGACTTTGGGTCGTAGCAACTCTTAGTTGTGGTGAGATCAGCTAAGGGAATCAAGTGCGCAGAATCCGACGTTTTTCTGGAGGCATAAGGAACGCGATTGTACATTAATCGGTGTGAGACTTGGTTAGGGCTCAACTACATTCCAGTCCGAAGTTAACTTGTAGTAGGCTAGTGTCTGTATCGGAATAATACAGTGTGGTGTTCAAAGACGGACTAGGTCCCCGGGTTTTTCTGCATTTGTGATTTCTTCGTTAACAAAATTTCTGGTGTCTGTGTTATTTCTTTTCCGCATTATATTTGTTTATATAATTGAAATATCACAAGTTCTGCGTAGTTCAATCACAATTGATAAATCCGACCTTGTTTGTTGGATATAACTTGATTGACACTTGGGCATTGGTCTTTGGTACCGTCCAAGTTATTTCTCATATCAATCAGGATCACAGATTCCTAACTGTTCGATTTGCTGATTGTATTGAGAAAGAGAGATAAATCTCTTTGATATATTTCTTGATTTAGTTTTACTTTTAAGTTGGTGCTCTCGGAATTATATTGGAGTTTAGTCCATACATATTGCTGAACGAATTATTGGGTGTGGTTGTTATATCCCCTCTTTTTCAATTGGTATCATAACAGACAAACACGCTAGGACCTCATAAGTATGTGTTTGTAGCAACCTGATTTCTATTTACGAGTCTATCTCTAATAACGCACCAGTTCATAAATTACCAGATGATTTTCAAAGCTTGGATTCACTTGAGGGAACTATCACATCTAAGTCAACATCTAAACATTCTCTTGATGTGCAAACTGTTGATAATTGGGAAACACGCCTAGAAGAATAGTTGGATGAACTTTCTGACGAAAGTGACTCAGATATTGAAAGATATTTTGATGAGGAAGTCTCAGAGTATGTTAAGCTATTGAATCAGTTGGAAAAGAAAAAGATGATAACTTCTCATGTCACACCTTTTCTGACTAATCTCTGTCGCAACAACAAGAAATTGAGAAGAAATTATCAAGGTCTTTATACATGGAATTCTAGTAACGATTTGATCCTCAAAGATCGTGAGAATGACCTAAGTAAAAAATCACTTGGATGTGATAATCTTCGTAGAGATTTCTTTGAGTTGGAAGAAAAACTTGCAGCAACTTAAGCAAGGATTAACTCCCATCAAACAATTTTTGATGACAGAGAAAGCGCTTATCTCGCTCGAGAAAAACGCCTAGAGGATGATTTAACTGCTGCTTTTGATAAAATCAAGATGTTGGTAGATGACTTGAAAAAGTTCGATACTAGTTCAAGCAAATTAACCACAATGATAGGAGCAAGTAAAAATCATCGTGATACACGAGGATTGGGCTATAAGGGAATAAATGCTCCAAGTATTAGAAAAGAGGTAAAATTTGTCAAGGCTAGTGGTTCTTCTGGGCAAAAGGTTTCTACCAATGGAAAAAGTGAAATACCTTCACCGGCAGTTAAGGTTCGAAATAGAAAAGTATATAAACCTTCAAAACCAGCACACATGATTCCGGGTAAGAACGTTCTTTATATTTGTCATTATTGCGGAAACAAATTTCAGCTGGAAAGGAGATGTCATTTTCGTATAAGGAATGAAAAACTTCATGATATTCTTGTTTGGGTGTCAAAAGAAGTTATTAAACCCAGATCATATGTTAAGCCTAACACCATTGACATTACAGGTTGTGAGCATCCAATCTTTAGGCAAAGGAATCATTACTATGATAAACCTAGTTTTTCCTATAAACGTCATAAGAAACCTTTTCACAATCGTAATGCCTATCAAAAGGATAACTTTGAAAAGACAAAGAGAGGATCCGATGCTCCCAATTGGAGAAAGACTAACTTGCAAAAGAATAGTCAATCCAATTCTCTTCCGAGAATTCTAGAAGAGAGTAATGAGAATAAGGTTCTGATTGTTCCTAATCGCACTCAGAAGTGGGTACCTAAGAAAGTCATGATGCTTAAAGTTCGAAAAGGAACGATCTCCCAAAAAATTCCATGACTATGGAGAAGGAAGTATCCATGATGTTAGAAGTTAAAAAGTTCTTTGGAAAGTTGGATTTGGATATGAAAGGTTATTAAAATGACCTCTTTCATGATAATCCAAAAGTGACACACAAGAACCGGTGGAAGAACAAACGGAATAAGCCAAAAATTATAGATGGTGAAAACTTTATAGTTTTGGAAAAGTCTGTTTCAGTCACTTGTGGTGAGCAAGACATTGTTCACATCAACACAACTTGATTTTGTTGTTAGTGCATCCTCACCAAGGAATGCCTTATTATGTATATGGTGAGGGAAGCACGAGAATTGGGGCGCACATATTGTGTTAGGTAATATTTTGAATCTTTGGTAAGGATGTAGAATTCGATTGGATTCCTCTAAAAAGGTATGTCTATAAACTTGAAAAAGATTTATGTTTTTATTATTTTCTTAAAGTACTTATAATGATCCATGTACCTTGTATATCGTTCATGTCTACCTAATTTGATTTGTGTTCAAGGTTCTTAAATGTTTAGGTTTGAAAACAGTAGTTCGAGATGTTTGGCCTTCATGGTACTCATACCAGGTATGCATACCATCATTTAAAATTAAAATCCATGGACCTCAGTTTGTGAACACCGTTTGCGAACAGCTCCAGTTCATGAAATTCAGTTACACCCGCTTGCGAACTGGCCTGTAGATGTCAATATTTGACAACTTGTTTTGGCCATAACTTTTTTGTCCGAACTCGGAATGACCTCATTTTTCTTTTTCATTCTCTTCCTCTTTGAATTCTCTTCAAAATGGTGATAATAAATCCTGAATTCAGATGAGTTAAGGTTGGTATTTGTTCTATCTCTTGTTTATAAGTGTTTTGCTCCGTTTCGTCGCACTTGTACCATTTCTCTTAGACTTGGGAACTTGGATTCTTGAAGTACTTATCTTCTAAGCTCATTTGTAGGTTTTTAAGAATGTTGTTGGTGAATCACAAAGGAGAAATTTCAAGAATGGGCAGTAGTACGAGTTACTCTGGGATTCTTGAATGTTCACAATCCTCATATGTGAACTACGGTGCATGGTCGTTAATGTCTTTGTATTTTCTTCTTTGTTAAGAAAATATTTTTATATGCCTTTGGTAGCCATTGTTGGTGTAAATTCGTGCAAAAAATATTGATTCTACCTTCTAAAGGAAAATCATCTTGTCTGCTCTTTACGAGTTTGTTTCTTACAAGTTTGTCTCTTCGTTTTTTTATCTAGGAAACTTCTCGTGAGAATTTATTCTTATGTTCGAGAAGGATAACTAGGGTTTGGTATAGAAATTATTGTGATTACACATGGCTATTTCAAACGATTTTTATCTTGCAATGTTTTTAGATTTATTTATTTAAATTCTAAGTTATTTGGAAGATGATTTTTGCAGTATTTAATCTTTTTGATTTCATATATTGCAATTTCTTATGAGATGTATGCCTTTATGTTCGTGAACTGTGCTAGTATCTCATAAATGCTCAAAAGTTAAGTCTATTATGTCTTTATGCAAATATTTATAAAAGATAAACTTTAGAAAATTCCGCAGTATTGATCTTTCCCTAATGCACTTTTATATGAAAGTACTTTAAGGATCCGAGAGTTTCTTATGTTGAGTGCTTCTGATTAAATTAATCATTAAGGTCTTCTAGTGATTAAATCCATGTGATTTGTTAACGTCCAAAGGAATCCTTCTTTTCTTGTAAAAGTAAGGTCGCTCATGTTGCTCTCTTGGGAATGAAATCAAATGGGGGAGAGTTTTTAAATGAACTTGTGTTTAATTTCCAAATCTTTGTGGAGAGTGCGGCTATGGAATATTGTAGGAGTTATCTTGTATATTTTATAAACTCCTTGATGAATACACTAAGTTTCGACTATGTTAAATCATCGAAACAAAGTTGATATGTTCTCTTTTAGTGATGAATTATCTCTTCGAGAATTTCATTATGATCCCATAGTTTTCGTACCTTTGCCAATTTATATTGACAAAAAGGGGGAGAATTATTTTGTAGTTAACACTACATACATATGGTTTACGGATCATTATGTAAGGGAGAGTGGTTTTCATTGTAAGATGAAAGTATTGACTAAGAGGGAGTGATACGAATACCCATAGTATTATTTCAAAGTTGTGATGCAATTGGACTTTGATTTTGTATAATAATATTATGACACTGTATAACAATGATTGAGATATGTTTTCTTATTTTTATGGCTACGGATCTTCAACAAAAATGATGCTGAGTTGAACATGTTCAGAATCGCTGGAATACTTGGAGTAGCGATAATTCAAGGAAATTTGAAGAGCCAAGGAAATCAAGCATGATGGATGAGAAACTATAAAGTTTATTTTCCATATGTATTGATAGTTTTGTCACTAAAATTGACAAAGGGGGAGATTGTTAGAGCACTGCTCATTCGAACTCGCAAGCGTTGCTATCTCAAGCTTGTTTGTCAAGTTTAGTTGATCAAAACTATATACTAGATTTTTAGTCTACTTATAGCTATGTCTCGGATTAGGATAGAATCCGTAATTGAGCTATAGACTTCACGGCATTCACCAATTAAAGAAGAAGATCTACTAAGGAGCTTGGAGGAACTTCATCAATAAAAGGTATGTGGAGACTAAAACTTATCTATCACTCAAAAGTCTATTCTATTTTATCTTCTAATGAGACTAAGTCGTATAGCTGTAAAGACTTTTTAATTATACACATTTGATATTTCGAGCTGAGTTTATCTCGCTTATTTATTTCTCGAAATATGTGTTGGAAGCTTTTTGCTTTGGCTGTGTTCATCGTATTCTTGACAAGTTTAGTTGGAAACAATTTATTTGTTGGAAACTATATATTAAGTCAAAATATGATCATGTGAAAATTACCTTGAACATCTTAAATGATTTGTGTGAGACAGTCATTTGATGTTAGCTTGGGAAGTTTCATATTAATCATTCGATCACTTGACAATTACTTGAAGCTAATGGAATGTGTGAGATTACCATTGTTGTCTTCTAAGGATGTTTCAATGATTGAACTGAGAGTTTAGAACGATTACCCATGTCTGGATACAACATGGTATGTGATGTAATTTTGAATAGTGGTAGTAATAGGGTTGTCGTTCACTCGGATTCGTAGAGATTAAAGTTTTTAAAAATACTAAATAAATATATACAAAGACTATTAACAATGGGCGAGAGGTACTGGGACTAAGGATTTAGCCAATCTTTATAACATAAGGTTCACTTATTCTCAACAATTTTAGCTCAAGAAATATAAACATGGACTCTATTTTTGCCAAGGTAGATTCTCAAAACATTGATTGTAAATGTTAAGCATGGGACATCAAATCACCTAAGCTAAGCATGAACCATCTAATCAAATGACAACCAATTTAATCAAATCATATTTCAATTAATTTTAATGCAAAAGTCATAAAAAGAATAAAAATAAATTTACCCATGTATGAAGTTCGGCCTCCTCCGTCGTCCCAATGTTGGGGTTTAACTCATCATGTCGAAAACACACTCAAAATATGTATTCATGGCTTAAAAAGTGTTTACAAGAAGAGAAAATAATGAAACAGGAAATCTGCAACAGCACAGGTGCGTTACAGACCGACTGTTTCAACTCTCAACTGTTATGATGAAGATAATCGTTACAAATCTGAAAATAAATGTTGCAGAAGAGGATGAAGAAACTATTACAATGAAGATAAATGTTGCAAACCAGTTGAAGAAACTGTTACAACCAGTTGAAGAAACCGTCGCTGTTTCCCTGTTCTTCACGAGAAGCAGCAGCAGCAACAACAGAGTTCTGAAAACTCTTGATTCACGCCTCCTGAGCTCTCCTCTCGACCCCAAACTCTCTACACCCCTTCTATGTGATCCTAGGAACCTATTTATACATAATTGCGACATTTAATCTCCTCCATTAACTACAAATAATCTTCTTTTTCTCGGATATATTTTTTTCCATTTTTTTCATTGATTTTGATTTTCACGCATCTGCAGCTGTATTTATTTCCTTCTATACCTTCTTCACTCTCTATAATATCGATTAAATCTTCCAAGCACGTGCAGTACACGTTTAAATTTCTCACAACTCATGCAAGCTCATGTTTTTCCTCCAACTCCCTGTTTGGATTAAACCAAGTTATCCAGCCAAATTTGATCGATAAAATCACCCATACTAGCCTTATATAGTCATATCACGTCTACCCACTAAGTTTCAGGGATTGAATCTCACTAAATCACGTCCAAATATCCGATTGAAATTCTGCTGTTAATGAAAATATTTTCCCGCCAAAATTCATTTTTTGAATTTGAGAAGAACATGTCCTCCCCCTAATCCTGCACAGGTGTCCCTTTAGCACTTGTCTTATGGGGTGCAAATAGTAATTTTTGGGCGTAGATAGTAATTTTTCCGGGGTTCCTCCGACACATTTCTGGGGTGTTTCCGGTGCATTTCTGGGGTGCCTTTAGTACTCCATCCTGGGGTGTAAAACACCACTTTTCGAGCGAATTTCGCCGTAAGAGCTTATTTCTCTAAAAATACCTACAAAGACATAAAATAACAAAATAAATACAAAATCGAACACTAACAATATATACAATTGAGACATATTAGACACAATAATGCGTCTATCAGTATGCATATCAAGTATGCGAACTATATTGTGATAATTCAGGTCCGGAACTCTTGTTTGCGTACCTAGTATGCGAACGGATTTACCTGAGAAAGTCCAGAATTATTTTTTGCGTAACTAGTATGCGAACGAGTTTACCTGAGTTGTGTCTGGAACAGTTGTTTGCGAACCGGTTTTGTGAACATCTTTACTAGGCCAAAGTCCAGAGCAGCTGCTCGTGTACCTAGTTTGCGAACACAGTGGTTAAGTCCTAAAATCGGTTATGTATGATTCTCATACACATGAACTAAAACATTTATGATTTAAGGAATGCAAATTAACTTTGCAAACTGTGGCTTAATGTTCATGAATTGATTATTGTATAAGTACTTTGTACGATTACGAATCAATCCGATCTCGTTTTAATTTGTTCATGGATATTTTTATGAGATAGTGAACAATTGAACAACTCAATTTGAAACACAATTAGATTCATTTGATTATCTATCATGATTGATTGATCATCATATTTGATCTAGAAGTATTAGATGAATATGGCTAGGACAAATATGTTCATATGGCTAACTTCGGTTAACCATTATTGAGCCAACCAAATATACACGTTTAGGTACGGTTACCCATATCTAAATATAAGTATATTTTATTTGTGTGTAACAAGTAAGACCATCTAACGGTGGAGATTAATTACTTAATTTCTAAGCAGACTTAGCTTGAACCTTAAATCTGGATTTCATTTAACGATGAATATTGAATGCTTTGTTACTAAGATATTTTAGCTTTGATTGTAAGCAACCCTGATTTGAAAGGCTATATAAGGGAGAACTCTATCAACTGGAAAACCTGATCCTGACACTTTCATGTGTCCTAGTTGCAAACTAGAGTCGATTCTCCTTTAACCTAGATTTTTCCAAAACCATTATTAGGTTAACGACTTGAAGACTTCATCTGGGATTCGTGAAGCCAAATCCAACTATTTTCTCTGTAGTTCTGTATTCTGATCTTACTTGTTCTATCGTATTGAGTTTTATCTTGTCTAAGATTTACTCGAGATTTATCTCCGATAGGTAAGATATAAAAAGTAATCACAATAATTCTTCGTCTGAGAGTCTTGTGATTCGGCAATAACTTCTTCTATTAATCAGTTAGGTTATTGTGAGGTGACTAATATTTCTAGGATGCTCTTTGGGAGTATATGACCGAATTATTAGTTGGTTTCTGTTCATCTTGATTTTTGTATCAAAAGACGGAAAAAAAAGAATAAAGGATAGACATATCTTTGGGAGACAGAATTTGTTTACAAGTGTCGTAGCAACTCTTAGTTGTGGGCGAGATTAGCTAAGGGAATCAAGTGCGCATAATTCGGCGTTGTTCTAGAGGTTTAACGAACGCGACTGTACCTTAATCGGTGTGAAACTTGGTTAAGGATCCACTACATTCCAGTCCGAAGTTAACTTGTAGTAGGCTAGTGTCTGTAGCGGCTTAATATAGTGTGGTGTTCAAAGCCAGACTAGGTCCCGGGGTTTTTCTGCATTTGCGGTTTCCTCGTTAACAAAATTTCTGGTGTCTGTGTTATTTCTTTTCCGCATTATACCTATTTATATAATTGAAATATCACAGGTTGTGCGTAGTTCAATCACAGTTGATAAATCCGACCTTGTTTGTTGGATATAACTTGATTGACACTTGGGCATTGGTCTTTGGTAACGTCCAAGTTATTTCTCATAGCAGTCAGGCTCACAGATTCTTATCTTTTCGATTTGAGAGATAAATCTCTTTGATATATTTCTTAATTGAGTCTCACTTTCAAGTTGGTGCTCTCTGAATTTTATTGGAGTTTAGTCCATACAGACTGTCGAACGAATTATTGGGTGATTGTTATACCCCCGCTTTTTCACCATCATAAAAAGCTTTAGATGGTGCTTCCCAAATATCTTGAGCAGTAGGGAATTGAATATATCTCTTCATGATTTCTGGTGACATGGACATCAACAACCATCTCTTGAATTTTTGATTATCTATCTACAACTTTTCATATCCCTCATCTTCTTCGGTATGTTTTTTTGTCTTGCCTAGAATAAAAGAACTTTTTTCTTCATCAGCGATATGCATCTCCATGATTTGTGACCACAAATCATAGTTGGTTTCATCAAGAAGAATTCCTTCCTTGAATGTTGCACCTTCAGATTGAACAATCTGGGGGCAGATTTGTTAGATGTATCCATCTTCTCTTTATGTCTTAATTTGCCAGATTTCTCATATAGTTCTGAATCACTGCCCATAATTCAAGAATCCTAGCTCTCTGATACCAAGTTCAAAGATAAAGATATAAAAGAATCTCTTATTTTTAGATTACTCAATTGGTTACACAGCTCATGGTATACATAGAGCTCAATATTCTCAGTATAGGAAAGACCTATAAACTAGGAAATAATATATTATAAATAGGGTGAGTATCTATCTTATAGAATGCAACATCAAGGATATAGGCTCTCTCATATGATAGTATCTTTTGCATGCAACTGTGTACGGCTTGTGTGGAAAGAGCGGAACAATAGAGTTTTTTCGGACAAGCGTCTCTCCTCGCAGCATTGGCTTGTAACATCGAAGCTTTAATGTTCTCTTGGTTGAAGACTCATCACCCGGAAGTTCCGACTACTTTTAATGATTGGGTTTTAGTTGGGATAATTTCTTTGATTGGCAGCCATCGCTTTTTTCTCTAGTATTTTCTGTCACCTTGTACATTTTTTATTTTATTTTTTAATATATCCCCTTTTAAAAAATAAAAAATAAAATAAAATAAATAAATATATGCATATATGTAGTTCGTTTTTAAAAAAATTCATGCCAAACAAGAAAATATCAAGGCTATGGTTTGGCATGAATTTGTATACGAGAAGCAATTCATGTCACTCGTGGCTCCAACATAAGAGTTGAAACAAGTTTGTCTGTCGTAACTGCTAATAATCGCTATTTCTGATTCATATTTCGATCCATCTCTTGTTCCTTTATGGATATAAAGGAGTTCAAAGACTACGAACACAAAACCATCAACATTCGTAAGCAATTGCTTCGAACCCACCGTTACATTACTATTGTTTATATCTCTAAGCAGAGTACTGTTTTTGCGATGAATAATTTGTGAAAATTTAAACAAACTGCAAACTTAGAATTACTAGAACACTCCAAATATATATTCATATAGAATACAGGAGATCAGATATACGCATTACTGGTTGCTTCAGCCTATACAACTGGTCATCGCCCCACCAGTGTGTTGGTAAGACCAGCGGACGACGTAAAATGAGGCACATATGGTACAGCTGCAGGAGATACTAAATTGCTCGTTAACTTGGTTGCAAGATTAGGCAATGGAGAGTCAAAATTTAGAAAATTGATCACTTGCCTAGTAGAAGGCCTAGTTGAAGGATCAGGAAGAGCACACCATAGGCCTAAAACTATCAAACGCTCCATTTGTTGTTCATTGAAATTCATATTTAGTCTCTCATCGGCTGCTTCAACGATCTTTCCAGTTTCATAGAGTTCCCAAACCCACTGTTTTAACGAGAATCCACCACTTAGTACAGCCTTCCTCCCACTTGCAATCTCAAGTGCAACAATTCCAAAACTGTAAACATCAGATTCTTTACTAAATCTACCCGTAGCCATGCATTCAGGTGCCAAGTAACCCATGGTTCCTGCTATAACTGTTGTCTTAGAGCCTAGATTTTGGTCAACGAGCCTTGCTAAACCAAAATCCCCGAGTTTTGCATTAAAATTTGAGTCCAGCATTACATTACTTGATTTTATATCTCTGTGAAGTACAACTACACGTTGTTCCCATTCTTCGTGTAGATATAGCAATGCTGAAGCTAACCCAACGGCAATTTTGTATCTGATTTCCCAAGTGAGAACAGTTTCTCCTCGAAATAGATGCTTATCAAGGCTCCGGTTTGGCATTAATTTGTAAACGAGAAGCAATTCATTTCTTTCGTGACACCAACCTAATAGTTGAACCAAATTCGAATGTCGTAATTGGCTAATAATCCGTACTTCTGATTGGTATTCTATTTTTCCTTGATGTGATCCTTTAGAGATCCTCTTAACTGCGATATCAATACCACTGAAGAACCCTTTGAAAACTCCTCCAAAGCCCCCCTCTCCAAGTTTTCCTCCCTCGTCGAAGTTACTAGTTGCATTAACCAGTTCACTATACGAGAACTGCTTCGGTCCCGTATTTTTATCAAATTCATCATTCATTGACATGTTTGGATTTGCTTTCTTCTTCCTCGAGTTTCCCCTATTCTCCAACCAGATGACCGCAGCAAAAATGAGCAAGCTAAAAACACCGACACCAATAATAAGACCCATCGCCAATCCGAAATGATCATAAAACATATTTGGTGGGAAATGTAGAAATTAAAAAGTTGATTGATTTTGTAGCACTAGAATGCCATTCATGATAATATTGAATTTCTCCAGTATTTGAATGCATGCATCCAGAACCTTTACAGTGATTTATTTATCAAAACTTGACACTTTAAGGCGGCGCTGTTCTTTACACTGCTTAAAAATGGACTAGTCTAAAGTGTGGACTTGGAGAATGCCATGCGTAGAATATTATTCCACACTAGATAATGTACTGTAAGTCTGGATTCATGACTCCATTCTTATCCCCATTCCCTACTTAAACAACTTTGATTGTTCACTGTTGAATCAAACTCAGCCATCTCTAGTCTTTCTCGAGTCTTTTCCGTAGAAAAACATCTCAATATTTTAAGGACCGATGAATTTTCTGTAAACTGCTTGTTTGATCTTTTTTTCTAAATTAATTGGGGTTTTCTCCCTTGTTCTTAGAAAGCAAAACACTTCATAGTAAAATTTCAATAAGTTAATAGCCTTGGCACCGAAGAAAACTTCGAATAGTTAATAGCCTTGGGACGGGAAAAAACTATTATTTAAGCGAAGTTATTAATTTATCGAATTAAAATTTAAATTACATAAATTTAGGCGGAACCTGAAAATTTTATTATTTTAGCGAAATAATTAATTTAACGAGGATTAATTTATAAAGTTCTAATATATTCAGCTCATTTCAGTTAATTTAAAACCTTATTTGTCGAACTGTGCCATGTCAGTAGAACTACACAGATTCGGCAATGATTAATAAAATCACACGTACATTTGTTACACCATTATTAACTACCTCCCTGTGACTACTGTATTCGTAAGACGAGCTAATGATGGAGAATCAGGCACAGATGCTTCTGCTGGATGATATACTGGAGTTGGTAACTCAAGCGGAAGTTTAGGCAACGGAGATTCAAATTTAAGAACACTAATCACTTGTGTTGCTGAAGGCCTTAATTTAGAATCAGGATGAGCACACCACAATCCTACAACCATCAAGTGTTCCATTTCTAACTCGTTGAACTTCATATTCAACTTTTCATTTGCTGCTTCCAAGAGCTTTCCACTTCCATAAAGACCCCAAACCAACGCTACTAATGAGACTCCCGTAGTTGCATCAACCGGTCTCCTCCCATAAGCAATCTCAAGTGCAACGATTCCAAAACTATAAACATCGGATTCCTTAGTGGATTTACCCGTCTTAAAGCATTCAGGTGCTAAGTAACCCCTTGTTCCTGCTAAAGCAGTTGTTTTTGATCCTTTCCCGTGATTAACAAGCCTTGCTAAACCGAAGTTCCAAAGTTTAGCATTAAAATTTGAATCCAGCATTAC
Source organism: Papaver atlanticum (assembly GCA_023531105.1). Lineage (NCBI taxonomy): Eukaryota > Viridiplantae > Streptophyta > Magnoliopsida > Ranunculales > Papaveraceae > Papaver > Papaver atlanticum. The sequence goes on along the minus strand of JAJJMB010013545.1, from coordinate 222,991 downwards.
GTTACTTGATTTACTGTCTCTGTGTACTACACATTGTTCGCATTCTTCATGTAGATATAGCACTGCAGAAGCTAAACCGAAGGATATTTTATACCTGACTTCCCAGGTAAGAATATTTTCACCTCGAAATAAATGTTTATCGAGGCTACGGTTTGGCATGAATTTGTAGACAAGAAGTAATGCATTTCTCTCGTGACACCAACCTATGCGCTGAACCAGATTTCTATGTCGTAATTGGCTAATAATCTTCACTTCGGATTCATATTCTTTTTTTCCTCATCTCGAACCTTGTGAGACCCTCTTAACAGCTACATTTAAGTTGAGATTGTTAGAAAATCAGTGATGTGGCTCATGTGCCACATAATCACATGAAAAAGTTACATCTAACAGACATGTCTCAACACCAACGTTTGTGTCTCTTCCCATGAAATTAGGTGTCTTTTGGAATTGGTTCCCAAATCTAGTGACTTTTGATGGAAGAGTTATTTAAGGAGATCAAGAACAGGTCCCCACACTCACTAAAAACAATCTCAAAATTTCTGTAACCATCAATCAGAGAGATATAAGGATTAGTAAGAGTGTAGACAGACCTTGTAATAATTATTCTTGCTTCATTGTATTCTACTGATCATGGAAACGACGGTGATTCTTGCATTCTTCTTTGGGATTTCTTTATTGGTTCTTTCATTCATCAAGATCAAATCAACGATGACCAGAGGTATGTGATCCATCTTTCTTCCGCATAAAGAAAATTCTAACATTTGGTATCGGAGCATAGGCTATAATCAGTCAGAATATTCCATCTTTCTTACGAATACTAATCATGATTTGGGGTCATATATTTATATGAGAGTGAAAATTTGGATAAGCCAAAATTACAGCCTAATTAAAGAAATCACGACAATTAGTGAAATCTTTTGATTTATTTGTATTATGAGTTTTTGGATTGTCAAAATTGTTATTTGGTTGCCATATCTATTGATGGAATATTCTGACTGCTAGAAAGTCTCCATGAATAACCTTAAATTGTTTCCTTAATCATGCATGATTAGTATATCTAGGATATTGCTTAATCATACGGAATTGGGAATACCGCATATGTTAATCCTAAATTATCTCTAGGTAATTTAGATTTTGCATAATTCTGATTCACAAGGAAACGGTTGGATTTAATACGGTAATTAAGCATTTTAAAAACGTAAATTATTGGATTAACGTGTTTTTTAAATTCTGATTAATTATATCCTGTAATTAGTTTCCTTGATTATCTCCTGGTTTGTACTAATGTTGGTATTGCATACGAGATTTTATTTATAAGAATAGCCACAGCATCTTATAAAAAAAAAAAAAAAAAAACTTGCAAACAACCATATATCGAGTAGATTTTGCCCCACAGGAAAATCTAAAGGTGTTGTTTGAGATATGATATTAAATGAAATATTTGATTAGAAATTTCTTAATGCCCATAGATAAAAGATATTTTTTTAATTTGATATTTTAAATTTGCTAGTCATATCATACGGCATCATATATACATATATGTCATTTGTATTTATGATATTATGCGTTGTTGTGACTTTTACCCACAAGAGGATTACAATAACTTCAAGTTTTAACTAGAATAGTAGACATTTGTTGAATTTCTTGATTTTGCTGTGTTTGCTTCGATAATTGATTTTGAACATGCTTGTTTATTATCATTTCTAGTTACGCAATCTGCCATTTTTCATATTCCATATCTTCATATCCCAATATTGAATGGTGGGACTTCCGGTGTACAAAATTACAACATATCATTAGTATGTTTTGAATCTAATATGGTCGATTTCCATCACAATACTTGGTGGATTGATTCTGGTTCTACAATCCACATTGCCAATACTATGCAGGGTTTCCTTAACCAAAGAAAGCCAACAAATAGTGAACGTTACATCTATTCTGGGAATAGGATGCCTTCAACTGTTGAATTTGTTGGAACCTTTAGACTTGTTCTTAACTCTGGTTTTACTTTGGATTTAGAAAGAACTTTTTACATTCCTTCGTTTTCTAAAAATCTTATTTCTGTTTCAATACTTGTTCTTTTTGGTTTTGAAATTAATATTTAAAATAGTTTTTATAAATTTGTTAAAAGACTCGGTTGTTATTGGTTTTGCAAAACTTGAAAATGGTTTATACAAACTTAATTTAGATTATTCTTTTAACCATAACCTTTGCACTACAACCGAAAGTATTGGTATAAAGTGTAGTATTGTTAATGAAGAATCATCTATGTTATGGCATAGAAGATTGGGACATATCTCCATTGCAAGGTTAAAGAGGTTAGTGAATGAGAGTGTTTTACAAACTCTTGATTTCTCTAATTTCGTTACTTTTGTAGACTTTATAAAGGGAAAACAGACTAATAAGACAAAGAAAGGTGGAAGGAGAAGTTCCAACATATTGGAAATCATTCATACTGATATATGTGGACCGTTTACACCTCCATGTTTGAATGGTCAAAAATGGTTCATCACCTTTATTGATGATCATACAAGATTTATGTATCTCTATCTTCTTAATGATAAAAGTGAAGCATTGAATGCTTTTAAATCATTTAAAGAAGAAGTAGAAAAACAAACTGGTAAAGTAATAAAGATTGTAAGATCAGATAGAGGTAGTGAATATTATGGAAGATACACATAAATAGGACAAAGACCAGGTCCATTTGCAAAATTCCTCGAAGAACATGGAATTGTTGCTCAATATACGACTCCTGGCTCTCCACAACAAAGTGGTGTAGCTGAAAGAAGGAATCGTACAATGATGGACATGGTGAGGAGTATGGTTAGAAATTATAGCCTCTCAATTTCTATGTGGAGTGAGGCCTTTAAGACCGCCGTGTACATTTTAAACAGATTTCCAAGTAAAGCAGTTCCAGAAACACCCTTTGAGTTATGGAATGGTTGGAAACCAAGTTTGAGACATGTACATGTATGGGGTTGCCAAGTTGAGGTTCGGGTGTATAATCCACAAGAAAGAAAATTGGATCCAAGAACAGTCAGTGGATTTTTCATTGGCTATGCGGAGAGATCCAAAGGGTTTAGGTTCTATTGTCCTAATCATAGAATGAAAATAGTCGAGGCTAAAAATGCAAGATTTATAGAGGACGTCAATATCAGTGGGAGTCTTCAAAGGATTCTCTTCAAAGTAGTGCATGATATAGTAACTAAACATGCACCTTCTTTAAAATTATCCACTTCGTAAGACATTCCACAAAATGTCATACAAGAAGAAGTAGCGATTCAAGACTTGCCACTTAATGAAAAGCCAATTATAATGGACCTGGAATACAACATATTCAAAATCAAAATGTTAAGATTCCATTAACGAGAAAGATCAAGAAAATCTGCAATTTCCTCATACTATAAAGTATATCTTCAAGAATGTGACTATGACATCAGGGTTGAGGATGATCCAGTGATGTTTTCACAAGCAGTTAATAGTGAACTTTGGCTAAAATGGATGTGAAAACTGCATTCCTCAATGGAAGTCTAGATGAAGAAGTGTACATGGTGCAACCTTAAGGTTTCTTTTCAAGTCAAGGTGATCATCTAGTTTTCAAATTAAGGAAATCTATATACGGGCTTAAACAGGCATCTCGCTAATGGTATATGAAATTCCATAATGTGATATCTTCATTTGGTTTCTTGGAAGACATTATGGATCAATGTATATACCTTAAGGTTAGTGGGAGCAAACTAATCATTCTTATCCTATATGTAGATGATATTTGTTGGCTAGTAATGATCTGGGATTGTCACATGAGGTTAAACAGTTTCTTTCACAATACTTTGAAATAAAGGATATGGGTGAAGCCTCTTATGTTATTGGCATAGAGATTCATAGAGACAGGTCCCAAGGGATATTAGGACTGTCTCAAAAGGCCTATATAAATAAAGTTTTGGAACGGTTCCAAATGGAAAATTTTGCACCTAGTATAGCACCTATTCAAAAGGGGATAAGTTAAGTTTAGATCATTGTCCGAAGAATGATCTAGAACAAAAAATGATGGAAATCATTCCATATGCATCAACGGTTGGAAGCTTAATAAATAACAAGTCAAGACTTGACATTGCTTTCGCAGTTGGAATGTTGGGCAGATTTTAGAGTAACCTTGGTAAATCCAAGGTTTGTAGCATGTTACGAAGAAGCTACACAAGCTATATGTTTACAGAGTTTTATCACAGGGCTAAGAACTTTAGATTCTATTTCTAAGCCATAAATGTTGTACTGTGATAATTTAGCTGCAGGTTTTCTACTCCAATATCAAGAAAAGTGGGAGTAAGAATTAACATATCGATATCAAGTAGCTTTTGTCAGAAAATGTGTCAAGTTAAATCACGTGACTACGGAGCACATTAACACATAATTTATGCTTGTAGATCCATTGACAAAAGGATTATATCCTCAGTTGTAAAGGGATCTTGTTAAGCATATGGGTCTGATCAACCTTTATGTGTATTATGTATTGTGCGTTTCGACACTTTCTGAATTATGTGACTTGCAACATTTGGGAATAAAATTTCTATATTTTCCATTCAAGTTGTATACATAAGGTTTTAGGGAAATTAGAAATGTCTCATTGGAGACAACAGTTGGACCTAAATAAGTAATAGGTACTTACTCATAAAGCCATTATGATAGACCTACTTATGAAATGATGTTATCGTAATACATGGAAGGGATTGCTCAAAAATAGAGTTTGGACCGCCATGATTCGTACATTGATTTTATTTATAGGTTCCATTTTATTGAGAACTATCACTGGCCATATAAAGAATATTCCACATTCACTTACTTATAAGATGAAGGGAAATGTCGGCTATGAGACAAGTTTGTGACACATGGGCCAAGTGGGAGAATGTTAGAAAATCAGTGATGTGACCCATGTGCCACATCATCACATGAAACAGTTACATGTAACAGACATGTTTTAACACCAAGGTTTGTGTCTCTTCCCATGAAAGTAGGTGTCTTTTGGAATTGGTTCTCAAATCTAGTGACTCTTGATGGAGTTATTTAAGGAGATCAAGAACAAGTCCCTACACTCACTGAAAACAATCTCAAAATTTATGTAACCATCAATAAGAGAGATATAAGAATTAGTAAGAGTGTAGATAGACCTTGTAATAATTATTGTTACTTCATTGTATTCTACTGATCATGGAAACGACTGTGATTCTTGCATTCTTCTTTGGGATTTCTTTATTGGTTCTTTCATTCATCAAGATCAAATCAGCGATGACCAGAGGTATGTAATCCATCTTTCTTCCGCATAAAGAAAATTCTAACAGAGATCTCTCAGGAACCCTTTATATACTCCTCCAAATCCTCCCTCTCCAAGTTTTCCTCCCTCATCAAAGTCACCCATCGCATATACCAGTTCGCTGTATGAGAACCTCCTCGGTCCCGTTCCTTTCTCAAATGCATTGTCCATTGACAAGTCGGCATTTGCTGCATTGTTCAAAAAGTTCCTTGATCTGCGCATCTTCTTCCAACAGATAAACAAAGAAAAACCAAGCCCACAACGCGTTTAATTTAGTTATGTTTTTTCTACAAACTCCATCTCAAATGTATAATGCATTTCATCAACTTTTAGTCTTGTTTCTTTGTTAGCTTGTTTTGGTAAATAGACCTTTCGGATTATTTATGCTGGTGTTGGTATGTGTGTGTAGCACATAGTTTTAGGTAGATAGGAACTTAGTTTTACTTAATCAATATAACTTTGTGTCGGGAGTGTACTTCGAGTAACTAAAGAATCTGAATTACCACTATGTTATTAATAATCTCGACTATATTATGTTTGTAGGTTCCAAGTTATGGGTGCAGGAGTGAAGAAGAAGAAGTGTTCTCGAAAAGTGAAATCTGCTGATCATGTGGATAAAAGAGTGTTGGATGCCACTGTTGAGGACAAAAGAGTGGTATCTACTGATGGTGTTGAAAGGTAGATAGGTGACATTTAGCTTATTAAGCCTAACCATTCATTTTATGTGTTGTGTCTGGTCACTTATTTCTTTTTAATTGGTGGAGATTCACATAAGATATTTCCTGAGAATAAATAATCAGTAAAGCTCGAAGAACTGAATACCTGATTTTGGATATAGTTTTGAATCTAGTTGTTCTAATAGATGATTCATGGTATAGTGTGGTTGTGCCAACGTTGAGCATTCCCTGTCAAATGCTGAATTATTTAATAGCCTAGAACCCAAGCTACTGCTTATCTTCGCACTATTTTAAGAGGTTAAATTTGAACAATAACAATATATATATATAAAAGAAACATGCAAACTAGATGCCTCTATGCAAATCCTCTTTTTTCCATGTTGCTGTATTATTTTTTCTAGGTGTATAAGCCTCTTGTGAATGGAAACTAAACCGGTCATTCCTTGAGTCACTTTTACAACTCGGATGTTGGTGGACTTTTCACCCCTCCATACAGTGGAAGTTTTATTTGGCCATAGTTATTGGATTAGTTGGAATGTGCAACTATTTATCTTTTTAATGTGCGTGCTTGCCCGTCATAAATACTTAATTCTAAGAACTTGTATGTTGTTATTGGTGTAACTATTTATTTCTGTATCGTAGGATGTATCTTCACCCTGCCAGGTACAGGAATAGTACATGCAAAGTAACTACTTACTCAAGCCCGAGGGTTTTAGAGAGTGTACGTAAGCTACTGTCTCCTGTTGAGCAAGCGAAATTTAAGTCAACTGCAATTGGCCCCTTACTGGACGTGCCCGTACAAACGTGGTCTGCGGCCTTATTTCATTTCTTATTGGCTAGGCAGATCTCCATGGATGATGAAGGTGGTAAGAGTAATCGCGAAGAAGTGCGCGTAATGGTTTACGGAAAGGAACTCTCCTTTGGAAAGAAAGAGTTCGCACTGATTTCGGGGCTCAGTTTTAGGAAGTCGACCCATAATTTTGCTCGTCCCGCCATGAAGCCCTGCCTTAAGATGAAGCATTTCCCCAATGAAGAAAAACCAGTAATTGGATCACATTTGAAGGAATTACTTTTTGGCAAAGAGAAGGAGGCCGAAAAAAAATTCAAGTGAATGTCACCAATCAAGTGACTCTAATGCTGAACGTGAATTCAATGTATTATAGCATGAATTCAATGTATACAGAACCCTTCATTTTTCAGCCAGTCGTGTTGCTTCATTATAGCATGAATTCAATGTATTATAATTTCCAAGTTTTCTGGGTGCTTCAACAAAGGCGTGATGACGGCATGGGATAGCGCTGTTGTAGAACCAGACATTTTTTTTGAAGAATTTTAACAGCTAAATCTGTATCAGATGGTAAATTTCATCCCTTTAATTTTGTATGGGCAGATTATTTTTGTAACACTATTTATAGTTTCTTTTGAATAGGCTCCGTAAGACAATGAGGGCAAGGGAAAGAAACAACTACCAAAACTGTTTGTACATTGATTTCTAGCTGATATTTGGATTTGGTGGTATATCCTTCTTACCATTTGCAAGTACTTCTGTTTGCAAGAGGACACGTTCTCATAATGATACAGATGATAGAGAATGTTTTAATGTGGTAACTAAAACAGTGTGAATGTTCTCATCTTTTGAAAGTGATTCAATTTTAAGCATCCAAATTCATCATTATATTGGCGTATGAAGCATCATTATAAATAGTCGATGCTTATTCATACGGCAAATATAAAGTTGGTCATTGGCCCCACTGTTATAAGCGTGTGTTACGTGGTCTCATTTTTTTAATGTCTTTATTTGTATTATTTTTAGGGATTTAGAGGGTTAGATCCGTGTTTCTGACTGAATCTACTTTCTCAATTTTGACAGGTATCATAGATTGCAAATGAGGCTATCATGGAGTGTAAGGCTGCAAGCCATTTTAACTCTTTGTGTATTTGTTACTTGGGTACTGCAGTCCCGACGTGTTTGTGGTGCTTGCGAGGGTGATAGGATGTATAGGTAACGGCAGGATGAAGAAGCTCTCTTTTATGTTTGATAATGAGGAGTAATAATGCGAAGGGGATGAGTTTTGAGTGCCTATGATCAGAGGCACATAGGCGTGCTACACCACTGTACAGAAAAGCAAAGTTTAAGGTAGAAACTAAGCCGAATTGACACGTGCTAACGTTGAATTTGCATATCATGCTAAGTAAATGCTCTTACCAGAGTGCAAGTGTATATAAAACTGTGTGTTTGACGTGCCATGCACATGTAGTCCATGTAGAATATGAAGATTTCCCTGACCATATAAATTGTCTTAAAATCCGTGACCATATATAATGCAGAAGGATATCATTTTATTTTATTTAATCAGCAAAAATAGATAATTATATTAATAAAAGAATAAAGAATAATACAAATGAGAACACAAACATCACAATCAAATGAACAATCCGTAGTGCAGTCCATTATAAGCACTCAACTCTTCACTCTCTTACTAGTTCCTCCCATCTAAGAGCAAGGTCTTCAAAGTGTACTCCATTTAACACTCCTGTTGGTTGAACCCAGTATAGAATATCGGCTTTGATTTCCAAAATGAGACTGGATACAAGGATTTCCTTATCATTAAAAGTTCTTTGGTTCCTCTCCTTCCAAATTCCCCAACAAATAGCAAATGGAAGCAAGTTCCATATAAAATTTCCTTTTCTTGTGAAGATTCTAGTTTTTGTTTCAAGAAATACCAAGCTAATATCTCTTCCCTGAACCCAATCCACCTTGAATGCTTTGTAGAAGTATTTCCACACTTCAGTTGCCTCAATACAATGCAAGAATAAATGATTAATAGATTCTTCCTCCATTTTACACATGTTGCATCTATTTACCAAGCATCGACCTCTCTTTTTAAGTACATCCTGGGTAAGAATGGAATTGTGGTGTACCAACCAAGTGAAAAAAGTTACTTTAGATGGTACCTTACTATTCCATACAGCCCTATGAGGAAACACCATATTTTCTTTATGAGACAATACTTTGTAGCAAGATCGAACAGTGAAAATCCCATCTTTCGTGTGTTTGCAAACCCTTGTATCTTCATTGTCATTGATAACTACTGTTTCCAAAAGTGTTGTAAGTCTCACCGCTTCCTGAATCTCCCCATCAGTAAGTCTTCTTCTTAAATCTAAATTCCAATTGATGTTGCCGTCAGTTATAGAGTAGAACTTTCAATGTTGTAGTCTTTTTTCCTTGATACTCTGAACAGATTGGGAAATTATATCTGAAGCGTGAGATCGTCGATCCACTGATCTGTCCAGAATAGAGTCCTATCTCCCTTGCCAATGCAATATCTGATACCCTCCTTGAATTTTTGCAATCTCATGTTGACACCTTTCCAAACCGAACTACCATATGATGATCTAATATTCTTGATATCCCATTTTTGCAGAAGGATATCATTGTCCACATTTCTGAGATTCTTACCAAGAAAATTCACGCAACCAATCATTTACGATAGTAGCGCTCGGTGTACCGTAAATTTGGTTTAGAGGCGGGTGGGTACTTGAGGTATGTCAGGAATCGCAACTTCAATATCTTTTCACAGCTAAACAACCAAAATCATGTGGTGGATGTTACCGGTATAAATAATATAGGGCCATCTAAATCGAGCAAAAAAAAAAAAAAAAATTCGATTGCTTTATTAAGGAAACGCTTTGTAATACATTGTATGCTTTTAGAAAAAAATCCAAAATATCTAGGCCCGTGCAACGCATGGGCACAAAATCTAGTATTAACCAATAACAGGAGAGCTTTTAATATTATACTTTAAAAGAATATTTAAATAAAACACACCTCATAACGGTTGGGCTGTGTATCGGAGATGTAAGGGGTGGAGTAATATGAAGGTCCCCACCCTGGAATATAAAGGTCCCGACTTCGGTCATCCTACTTGTCACCTACCTGGCGCCGAGGTGGCCTGGTCGAGAAAAGGTCCTTACCCTGGTTTGAAAAGGTCGAGACTTTGGAACCTTATTTAATTCCATTTTCAGGATTATTTTAATATTATCTTCAGGGTCCAGTAAAAGGTCTGCACCTTTTACTGGACCCTGTTAATAAAATATCTATAAAATCTATCTTACTTTAATATATTTATTTCCATCCGGAGAGTAGTCTAGGATCTACTAAGGTCCTGTAAAGAGTCCCCACACTTCCACGGGACCCTTAAAAAATTGATTTTTAATTGTTAATTCGAATTCTAAGAGTTTTTTAATAAAATGTTGGGGTCCAGTTAAAAGTCCTCACCCTTTCTTCAGGACCCTACAATAAAAACCACATAGAAAAAATATTTATTTTAATTTTTGAAAGTTGGAAATAATAGTAAACAATTGAGGGTCCTCTACTATTAGGGGCATAAATGTCATATAGTGGCCTTTTTGGTAGGTTTGGGGTTAGGGTGGCACTTTTGGAAACCCATTTCCAAGAGTGGCATTTTTAGGCGTAGCACAAAATTCTTTATGGATCGGAAAAGAAAATAGAAAATAGAAAATAATTGGAATTTTTGAATTTATGACACCCTTTAAATTCCAATATAAAATTCTTTCCCCATTAACCTCTTAATCTCTGTTGCAATTTTTAGATAACAAGCACTAGCTCCCAGTGCAACTTCATAAAAGGCAAGCAAAAATAAAAAAAACTCACTTTGGTTTTAGGGATAATCAGGCTCGAAGCTCACAAAGCACAAAAGTGATCGATCAGATTCATGGGCGTTCCTATAAAAACTAGGAAAAGCCATCCAAATTCTTCTTCCTTTGATCAAATCTAGTTTTTTTTAGGACAAGTCTTAGGGTGAAGTTCAATCTATTCCAAGCATGGAGAAAAAGTGGAAGGTCAAGTTCAATGGCTTCCAAGTTAGGCCGTTCCACACTTTTTCTAAGAAAACGGATTGCTAAGAGATAGATGTATCTCGATTTGCACTAAACGCAGGCTAAATTTGTTGCAAAAAATCAAAAAGCCCAATTCAAAATTGAGTCAAGGGCAAATCGAATTCACGTTTCCAAAACAATTGTATTCTATGTTAGTAATAGTATGCCAAATGAAAATAGTTGGGGTTTTGCTAACTTCAACAGCCGAGTTAGGCATTATCGTTTAAACCCAACGTTAGAATATTGTTAGGTGTTTTGATATCTTTAAGCCGAGTACTCTCTTCCTAAAGAATGATTTGTGGAAATTGGAAGAAAGTGCGAATATAATATTATTATAATAGTCCAGATCTATTCATACGATGTAAAAGAAATCTAATCCATGCTACTCATTGCAACACAAATACTTGCTATCGTCCCACCAGTGTATTGGTAAGACCAGCCGATGACGGAACTTATGCTTACAAATTTCGGAACATACCCAGTTATCCCCATTTCGCACTTTGATTTATCTGAAATCTTTTTTGTGGAATTTAGGTCTTCTTGACAATATATATATAGCATTGACAGGTTATAACTTATATGGTTTGATAGTACAGCGATGCAGTTTAAAGAAAAGTAGCAACGAAAATGGTCCCACATCGTGTAATATGTTCAAACTCCTTTATTGCTAACGCCTAACAGATATACCAATTTGGTCGGAGGTGTAACATACCAAAAGTGAGATATGTTTTGTCTCTTCATCTATAAAAATGCACGACTGTGCAAAAATGGGTACCTTCATCACTTCCGTTTTTGTTACTTCAAAATGGATTTTGTTGTTGAATGTTAGCCTGACTGTAGATGGAGAATCGAATGAACACATAATTGATCCTACGGTTCAACGAGTTGATGTTGAGCCAACTACATCTGGTGTAAGAATTAAGTTTGATATTTTTCTTATTTCTTAAAAAAAAAATCTTAAGATTCAAAACTATTTTTTTAATGCCTTTGATTTTACAAAATATTCATAGAGCAGCTCCAATGGGCACATCCAACAGGTAGGTTTGATGATTATACACCTACAATGGGACTAGCAAACCACTAAAACGGATGAGCAAAAACCCTCAAATAAAAGGTTTTGTACATCGCGTCTCAGATTGATTCAATCGAATCAACCTGAAACGATCGGTTTTTACTGAAACGACCGGGGCATACTGAGCTGAGACTCGTCCAAAATAGAGCCAACTATCGTTCCATCTTGAGCCGGTCGGTTCCTATTGAGCCAACAACAGCTAGTTACATCCAACAACTATGAATCCTCCTCCCATAAATTGAGTTGATTTCAACTCCAAAATCACACCTTCCTCGTACACCAACAAATTTTTTGAGCAATGGCTCAACCATATATTAATCCAGCTGAATTTACGATGGATGAAGATTTGTCGCTCTGTCGAAACTACGTAGCTCTATATCCGGCTAGGGGTGCAGAACGACGTCAAAATGGGGTGATGACTATGAGTTATATATACCCATAAAATCTTTGATAACTTCTGTAATGATACCGGAAACCCAAACAATCGCAATGCGGCTGGGTTGTTTTGCCGAATTGAAGATATAAAAGATGAAGTTAGAGAATTCATAGCTTTGGTTCGCCTTGTTTGTCGTTATAGCCTTAGGGGTGATACAAATGATGATGTTGTATTGCAAGCTTGAGAGGAATGGCAAAGATGGGAAAAAAGAATTTTCACTTTTAAAGCTCATTATGCAATCTTAAAGGTTTTTTTGATATCTCGTTTTTTTGAAGCTCATTACGCAGTATTTGTATTTGTATTGATAAATAAAAATACTGCTCGAGAGAAAGTTATAATTTCAATTCTTGATTAATTAGTACTGATTATATGTAACAGTTACATTAGCTAATATAATTTTATCTTACAAATATTAAAAATTAAGGAGAATTTTAGTTATTCGTCCACTCCAGTTCCTGTAATACGTCCGCCATTGCATCAAACTTCCAAATCCACCATAAGTTCCTGCAGGTTGAGACCATTGAGCATCATCTCCTCCTCCCCCACTTTGGTTTCCCAACCAGGGACATGAAGGATCAACTGGAGACCCATCAAAGTTTAATGATCTCCTATAATCTTGATAACCTTCGGGACCTTCTTCACTTTCCAGGTGATATGGAGATTGTTTAACTTGACGAACTTGAGAACCTTGCACTGGATGTTATGGAGATCGTGGCACATGAGGTACTTGTGTTTCTCGCACTACATCCTGGGAGGATGGAGTTATTGTACGCTGAGAAAAATTAGGACTGAAATTCAATGTATCCCCTAACGCGCGCAATTGTTGGACGTAAATACGTCTAGTTTCCATATCTCTTAACTCCATTTTGAAAAGACGAGGGTACCTAAATATACCTCAATCTAAAACTTTTCCACCTACAAGTCCTTTCTCCGAAAGTGATTGTCTATGGACTGAGTCGAGACAATAAAAATAATAGGTTCACACTTCGTGTGATCGTCTATGGATACGAGATCGAGACAATACGACAACAAGATAACTTGTGTGATTGACTATGGATACAAGATCGAGACAATACAAAACCGAAGTATGATTACTTGATAAAAGGTTAGGACTTAACCAAACACAATAGGATTGCTATCAAGTAATTAGGAATTAACGTTTGTGTATTTTACTTCTAATTATAATAAAATTATTATAATTGCGAAATAGAAAAGTAAAAGACACAACAAGATTTTGTTAACGAGGAAACCGCAAATGTAGAAAAACCCCGAGACCTTGTCCAGAATTGAATACTCTCAGAATTCAGCCGCTATATAAAATCTAAACCAACTTCGTATAGTTGAGACCAAGCAACTAAACCTATAGTTCACCTAGTTCCCTCAGTATCCATGCGCCTCTAACTTGTAATAAGTCACGCACTTGGAACAATTCCTTTGGTTCGTATTCCAAACAGTAAAGGAACAACAAATCTGTTCGGTAACAACTCTTTTCAAACAACGTGATATGAGTTTGACAAAAGGCTCTTCCGTTTATCCCAATAAACTCCTTTGTCGGGTTTTTAGATCAATCTATTCAACAACTACCAAAGTAATTGTTTAGACTATGCAATCAATATTATTAATCACAAGGAAATGTATTGATGCCGACCTACTCAACTAATCAATCAAGGTTATAACAAAGATAAACCGATTATAGTTGGATCCCTCCAGCCGATCAAGTTTTGTGCACACCAAAGATTATGAACTAAAATAAGAAATCTTCTTTGTCTTCAAATCTTCTTAGATCTTCAATAAACACCTGCTCACAAACAACTTGAATCTCTTATGATCAATCAAAAACAGAACGGAGTCTGTTAACGATGGATTATCACAAGACGTCTTTAGATCTACAAAAATTACTAAAGATCCCCGTCGATACCTCGATCTAGTTTGAGTGAATCTTATATCAGAAGAGAAGATTCTCAAGCATAAACAAACTAGGTGCAATCAAAGTTCAACAACCGTTAGTCAATCAAATCAATCGAAAACTAATAATAAACTGCAATTATCTAGTTTCCCACTAATGGTACTCGTAGAGCTTCCCAATCCCAAAGAAGTCTTTAAAACGAGCGGTCGTAAGAGATTTCGCCTAATTAGGGTACTTTTCTCTCCGAATAAACGGCTCCACCAGTAACAACACATCCAGGTAGTTTTGCTGGCTCTGAGGATTAGTTTGCTTGAAATGCAAACTTCAATATTTATAGACCAGGGAAGTTTGGATACCAAGAAATTTCAAAAAACCGAATATTCTCAAAGATATGCAATAAAGTCCAAATCGGTTTTCATAATTCCTGGAAATGCTCTGTCCAAATATTAACCAAAATCTCAGTAGAAAATCTCCAATTAGTAAATGCACATTACCAATTTTTATTTTCTAAAGATATGCATTTAATTGCTGAAAATTAAAAGCATATAAAACTAAAAACCTTAATTAAAAGATTCTCAATTTATTTCAATCTGGGATTCTCATTTAGTTATTAAGGAATATCTTTGAACAATAAAAGATAAGAATTACTGCACATGTTCAAAGTATGTCGACATCTTTACTTTGTAAATCCTTTTTCATATTTACAATCTTGGAACCGATTTGCCACACTTCCAAACAAGTTTAGAATTGGTTCATCTGACTTCCAAGAACTATGTGATTGATTATCCTATCAAATCACCAATCATGGGCTTAACGGTTCTACAAAAACAAGTTTCGGTTCTACCTCCATGTGGGTACTAGGATCAGTCACACTAGCTTTCCAAAAATTGGTTGACTAGGTACTAGGATCGGTTAACACATATTTATGGTTTTAACTTGTAATCGGTTGCACAAGTCATAGGATCGGTTACCAATTACTTAGACTTGTTGCACCTCTTACAAGGATTGATTCCACATACTTGTGATCGGTTGCACCTCTTACTAAGATAGGTTCCCCAATGTCTAGAGTTGGTCATACCAATTATAAAATATCGATCATACCATCTCAGGTGATTACTTAAGATCGGTTTCACTAATAAAAGTCATACCAATACAAAAGTCAGACATTGTGAATAGTTTTACCAAGATACATAAACAAGTTATGAGCGGTTATACTAAAGACACATATTGATAATCCATAGATTTGCAATGAATAACAATACCAATAAACCTAGCGATTTCCCTTTCGATTCACAAACCAATTTTATGAATTGTACTTCCTTTAAAAAAATGTAAAACATTGTTTCCTAGGACGAAATCTTCACCCATACCCATATATAATCACAATAGCATTCATACGATTATGTCGATGTCTTATATACGAAGTTCAAAAGAAAGACGTTATACTTCATATTGTAATTCCTTAATACTATGTCTAACTAGAGTATAATCATTCACAGCTTCGCAGTTAGGTTTTCAATATGCACGACTTGAAAGATACGTTAGGAATGAAACAGTTCAAGTCAAATATTACTAACCTCAAGAGGAAGGATGATGTCGTCGTTGTATCTCTTTACTTCTTAACATTCTTCAAGTCTTCACGTAATACTTGTAAGTCTCATATCCTAGTAACTTTCTAGCTAACCTTTACGAAATTGACTCTAGTAAATAATCAAGCGACTCTTTAAATGAGTTTTGATTAATTAAAATATGACAACAAAACTTGACATACCAACCCTTGGTGGGTTCAACCGAGCTATACTCTAACAATCTCCCCCTTTGTCAAATTTAGTGACAAAACTCTTACATCATATGGATAAACAAATTACAAGAATTCATTACACATACGCTTGATTCCAAGTTTCAACAGCAAAATAACCTGTATACATTCAATCCATAAATGCCGTTGTTGACATTATAATAACAAAGCTAATACTTCCCCTAAAGGTAAGATAGGTAGATTTTCAATCCGCACGTCTTTGTTATTCCCTTTGTATTTGTACAATCGGTTTAGCAAAATTATTATTGACGACTTTTACATGTCAATCTCCATCAATTAATTATATTCTTGCTAAAACCAATCAAATATAATCAATAAAAAAAATATTAATGACGACTTCGATCAAGAACTATATCGCTGAGATAACCCAATTATGTTAATTACGAAATTACTCTTTTATCAGTATACGAAAATACCTTAAATTTTGAACAAGGTATTACAACGGAACGTCGGAGATCTGGGATTGTATATATATTCCGGAGCCGAGGACGGCTCCAATTCATGGTGGTGGTATTGTAATACCCTGGTATTCGGCAGTGGTTGGCCGAATGGAATATAAGTAATGATTTGTCCAACCGAAGCCTGATGGGGACACTTAATTGAGTTGTGGGGAAAACTTCTCAGTTAAGCGTGCTCGGACGGGAGTAGTCACGAGATGGGTGACCTCTCGGGAATCTGTTGCTGGATGACTGCAGTAGTGCGTTAAAAATCCCACACTGATGGATAACCGCAGTGGTTAAGTGGGAACAATATCGTTGTTAGTTGGGATACAACTAGGAACGTGTCACTTGTGCTCGGATGAGAGAGTATGCTAGGCCGTTGATCTAGATATTGGTCTCATGAGAGGCAAGGAACGTCTACATTATACCGAGGCCTTTTCAGCACAATTGGCTCCATAGTTGGCAGAAAACTCTGCAGTTAAGCGTGCTCCGGCGGGAGCAATCCAGGGATGGGTGACCTCCCGGGAAGTTGCTGTTGGATGACCGCGGCGATGCCACCTCCACACTGTCGGATAATCGCAGTGGCTAAGTGGGGACAATATCGGTGGAGGGACGGGTCGTTACAAATGGTATCAGAGTCGACGACGGTTTACCTACCAAGGGTGGGAAGATATGCTGGGCGGGATTGGTCCAGGTGCTTCTCATGAGGGGTAGGTAACGATGGAGATATGTGATTGTATATATATTTCGGAGCCGAGGACGGCTCCAATTTAAGGTGGTGGTATTGTAATACCCCGGTATTCGGTAGTGGTTGGCCGAATGTAATATAAGTAATGATTTTTCCTTTCCTAATATCGAGCCCTGATGGGTACACATAATTGAGTTATGGGAAAAACTTCTCAGTAAAGCGTGCTCGACCATGAGTAGTCACAGGATTGGTGACCTCTCGGGAAGCTGCTGCCGGATGACCGCTGTAGTGCCGTTTATAATCCCACACTGCTGGGTAACCGCAGTGGGTAAGTGGGAACAATATCGGTGTTAGTTGGGATACAACTAGGTATCGTTTGCTAGTTCTAGGGTGAGGGAGTATGTCGGGCGATTATGCCATATACTGCTCTCACAGAAGACAAGGAACATCTAAATTATACCGAGGCCTGTTGTGTACACTTGATTGAGTTGTGGGAAAAACTTCTCAGTTAAGCGTGCTCGGACGGGAGTAGTCACGGGATGGATGACCTCTCGGGAAGCTGCTGGTGGATGACTGTAGTAGTACCGTTAAAAATCCCACACTGCTGGATAACCGCGGTGGGTAAGTGGGAACAATATCGGTGTTAGTTGGGATACAACTAGGGACATGTCGCTTGTGCTCGGATGAGAGAGTATGCTAGGCCGTTGATCTAAATACTGGTCTCATGAGAGGCAAGGAACGTCTACATTATACCGAGGCCTTTTTAGCACAATTGACTCCAAAGTTGGCAGAAAACTCTGTAGTTAAGCGTGCTTGGGCGGAAGCAATCCAGAGATGGGTGACCTCCCGGGAAGTTGCTGTTGGATGACCGCGGCGATGCCCGTTGGAAACCCCACACTACCGGATAACCGCATTGGCTAAGTGGGGACAGTATCGGTGGATGGATGGACGGTTCGTTACAATTATCACCTTCATACCTTACTATCATTGGCCAAAATTTCGTCGTGTAGTCGAAAAGTATTGGTACACCTATGTTGAAACATGCATACCACCAGAGTTAGAGTAAAATACATATAAAGGAAAGTAAACTATATTTAGTATAAGGAATGTATTAGCGTTTTGTAGTTGATAAATATTTGTACACTCATATAAAGCTAAAGAAATGTATTGGCGTATTTACCTCAAGGATGCCCCAACAACCTTCAATGTTTGACCCCCCACAGCATGCGAGATCGAGAAAAATGTATAATTCAGCTAATATAGCGGACCCTCAATCAAAAGTGGCAACCTTTTCCATATCTTGCAACGCCTCTAGCCACCCCACTTGAGAACTTGAGTTTGAGTTTGAGAAAAAACATGAACCGAGTATCCATAAAATAAATACCTTATCACTTTATGTATCTTTAGCAAGGTCATACGCTTCCATATCAGGATCGTTACCACCATGCAATTCGTTGACTATAAATGCCTTTAAACCAGAGTTAGATATTCCGCCACCTCTTAAAGCTAAATGATTTCGTTGAGTTGTTACTTGGAAGTACAATGGTAGTGCATCTTTGTATCGTTGTTCAGCTAACCAACTATCTTGGTCAAATGGAGGATCATCTCCCGCCCCAGAAGGTATCCCAAGTAGGAAATACAAATCTAATGGTGTTATTCCTAAAAAAAAAAAAATTTGTTCATTTCATTTGTAATACTCATATTGATTGCATAAATATAAATCCAAAGATATTATACCTATTTCGAAGTCATGAAAATGAAACGTGTGTGTAGTATACCACCAACTCTCCATCAATATACCCACCAGTTTGGGAAAAATTTTATGCGCTTTGATATGGTACAAAGAAAGCTAAGGAAATCGCTCAACAATAATTTTACCACCACGAAGAAGTTCGTCATAAAATTTATGAATTTCGTACCAACCACCTCTTATTTTCTGTAGAGAACTATCCCGCTCAACCTTTGTGGACAGATGACCTTCACTAATTGCTAATTCTGGACATGAGAGCAGACGGGCATTGTTATCTTCCTCTGAATCTCGTCCTGTCCCCAGTAAAACTTCACTGTGTTTATTTTTAGGTTGTTTTCTATTTTTTTGTCGAATAAAATATTGAGATCGGGGAGCCATGGTAATTAAATGGGTGTTAATTTTGTGTTTGGAAAACTGTATAGAGGATTGAATTTTTGTTAAAAAGATGTTGAGAAGATTGGATTTGAGTTGAAAAGATGTAAAGAAGATTGTATCTGCGTTGATATTATGTAGAGAAGAAAAGAAGTTGTTGTGAGTAGAGAAGATTGAAGTTGAGTTGAATTTGTAGGGTGTGGAAATGTGACTGGTTTTTGGTTGTTGGAAATTTACCGTTGTCGACCCACATTGAGACGAGGCTCGTCTCAACTGGAACCGAGACTCGTCTCAGTTGGAGCCGAGTGTCGCTTCAGTTAAAGCCGGTCATTTCAAACTGCAACGGTCAAATTTCTTTATCTTGATAAACCCCTTGTCCACTGCCCAAAGTTAACTTTAACCATCCATCTGGCCTGCCAAACACTCTAATTAGATATGTCCCATTGGACTTGCTCTAAGAAAATAAGATTGCTTGACTAAAACTAGCTCACAATAAGGAAGCTAGGACTATTGATCACTTTCTAGCTAGCAATTCATCAAAATACTCACTAGCTCTCAACACTGACCAATTCTCTGTACTAGAACTTGTTTGGTCCTATTTCTGCTTCAAAGTCATTGTGTGCGCCAATGAATTTGGTACAATCAAAGTTCCCCGAGCTGCTCTTCTTCAACCATATTAGAAAAGCAAAACCGAGCCCAGAGCCTAAAACAATAGCTCCGCCAACAATGAGACCTGCCCCCCAACCCGTTTTTGCTATGGTCACTAGTGATCGTTGTACCTTGCGCCAAGGTGTTGGCCGGGAAAGGACTTAAAAAAGGGTGATATTCCGGGCACGTATTATTCCGTCTCTAAAATTCAAAAAGCGATATTTTGGATTTTTGGCAACGGTATTATACCTTTTTTACTCTCCATAGTAGAATTTTCGCAACGGTTTTGGTCTGACGAGGACTTTTAGAGTCAAGTTGACTAACCCCATCGTACTGTTGACCGTTGACTGCGCATTGTTTACCAGTCAAGGCGGGAGAGCACTCCCACTGGACACTCAAAAAATGCACAGATGACCGTTGACTGGGTAGTGTTGACCAGTAAAAATGAGTCTAGATGATAAGTCAATATTTCGAACGCACTATTAGTCCACTCCGAAAAATGTTCTTCATGCATTCATCTTGCAGTCGTGTAGTCATCATTTCAAGCACACGGACGGTAATTTTACGATCATTTTTTTCGCTTTTGTACATGCTTACCTAATTTAGAATTTCAGTGCAGATGGAGTGTTACACGGAATATCACCTTTTTTTTAGTCACTTTGCGGCAAAAATCTCCCTTTCGCCACGTCATTCGTCTTTCCATGTATTCTTTTGTTAGGGTCTGATATGTTCTTCGGACTGGTTTTCCTTTCATCGATTCCTAACATGGAGTTTTGACCCTATTAATGCTCACCTTTGGAAAAAGCCATTGTTAGGGCCAAAACAGCGAGGAGCGCATTAACACAGGTGAACAGTAAAAAATTTAACGCGCTTTTATTCTTGGTCTTCTAGTGGTAGTGAGTAGAAGCAATCTTTCTGAAGTCTTTCTCTAAGTCTTCGCGGAGATAAGATCAACCTTTCTGAAGTCTTTCTCCGAGTCTTCGCGGAGATAAGATCAACCTTTCTGAAGTCTTTCTCTGAGTCTTCGCGGAGATAAGATCAACCTTTCTGAAGTCTTTCTCTGAGTCTTCGCGGAGATAAGATCAACCTTTCTGAAGTCTTTCTGAAGTCTTTGCAATAATGCATTTATAGAGACAAAATGGTCTTATCAAAAGGGTGCTCAATAAAATACTCGTTTGCATTCACTAGCTAACACACTTGTTTTCTGTTTGCATCCAGTAAAAACTTTGTTCTTCGTTTTCATTCGGTCAACACTCTGTCTTCTGTTGGCCTCCAGTAACATACTTGTTCTATCTTTGTATTCTTGGTCTGTTTCTGGTTGTTTCTTTGGCTATGACAATGATTGTGGATAACAAAGTCCGGGAGCCACACAAGAAGTTAGGAAGCGCCGTATTTAACACAATCCGTTTTGAGATTATTAGTCCCATATTGGCCGGGCAATCTAAGATCCTGTGGTTTATAATCCTTAGGGCCACTCCACTCATTGCCAATTGGTTTTGAGTTGGATGCCCACATTCTATCAGAGCAGGCTATTTGCGACGAGTCATTGACCGCGCCTTTACTCCGCGTCACCCTGTTTAGTTGTCCACGTGTTAGACCCAACGAGGCTACACGTGAGGGGGCATGTTGAGATTATTAGTCCCACATTGTCTGGGCAATCTAAGATCTTGCGGTTTATAATCTCTTAGGGCCTCTCCACTCATTGCCAATTGGATTTGAGTTGG
Source organism: Papaver atlanticum (assembly GCA_023531105.1). NCBI lineage: Eukaryota > Viridiplantae > Streptophyta > Magnoliopsida > Ranunculales > Papaveraceae > Papaver > Papaver atlanticum. Next base: position 201,255 of record JAJJMB010013545.1, on the reverse strand, counting down.
ATGCCCACATTCTAACATGGTATCAGAGAAGGCTATTTGTGACGAGTTATTTGACCACGCCTTTATTCCGCGTCACTCGATTTAATTGTCCACGTGTTAGACCCAACGAGGCTACACGTGAGGGGGCGTGTTGAGATTATTTATCCCACATTATCTGGGCAATCTAAGATCTTGTGGTTTATAATCCTTAGGGCCACTCCACTCATTGCCAATTGGTTTTGAGTTGGATGCCCGTATTCTAACAATCCGTTCTCCCTTCTGCCACCAAATTACTAGTCTACACTTCATGCAAATACACTAGTAATAACATGTGAGAAAAAGTTCGATGGAGACTGTAACTGGAGATACATTTATTGAAAGATGGAAACGTAAACAATTACAGCAATCTTAGTTGTAAACAATTATCTAGTTAACACACAGAAAAAAACCCGAAGGAAACACTTCAATGCAGAACTACTCAAAATGCAGTAAATCTAGGGAGATTTAAGTTTATCATAAACCAAATCTAACCAGAAAATAAGAGAGAAGCTGAACCAAATCTAGGGAGATTTAAGATGGTTTTGAAGCTGAACCAGAAGAAGACATAGTGCTCTGAGACAAATTGGTGTTGGAACAGCTACTGCAAGAACCCTGGCTACCATCTGTTTGCGAATCAAGCCTACAAATATGAACTGTTGGTGCATAATACTCCGGGGTAGGCATCTTTGATGGAAGAACCGGTAAAGGAGACTCAAAATTAAGAATACTAATCGCTTGCCTAATGGAAGGTCTAGACTTGGGATTAGGATGACCACAACATAATCCCAAAACCATCAGTCGTTCCATTTGTTGTTCATCGAAATTCTTGTATAATCTGTCGTCGGCTGCTTCAACGACCATCCCACTTCCATAAAGTTTCCAAACCCACTCTAGCAAGACTCCTTTTGATGCATCGATCGGCTTCCTCCCACATGCAAGCTCAAGTGCAACAATACCAAAACTATAAACATCGGATTCTTTATTTGATTTGCCCGTAGCAACACACTCAGGCGCTAAGTACCCCATAGTACCTGCTAAGACCGTTGTCTGAGAACCTTGCTCATGATCGACAAGCCTTGCTAAACCAAAATCGCCAAGTTTAGCATTAAAATTTGAATCCAACATTATATTACTTGATTTGATATCCCTATGAACTACACATTGTTCCCATGCTTCGTGTAAATATAGTATCGCTGAAGCTAGACCAAGAGCTATTTTGTACCTGACTTCCCAAGTAAGAACAATTGCCCCTTGAAATAAATGCTTATCGAGGCTCCTGTTTGGCATGAACTCGTATGCAAGAAGTAATTCATTTCTTTTATGGCACCAACCTATAAGCTGAACCAGATTTCTGTGTCGTAACTGACTGATAATTTTTACTTCTGATTGATATTCCTTCCTGCCTTGTTTTGACTCACTCGAGATCCTTTTGACGGCGATATCCAAGCTTGTTTCACTCAAGAAACCTTTGTAAACTCCTCCAAATCCTCCCTCTCCAAGTTTTCCTCCCTCATCGAAGTTATTTGTTGCATGAGCCAGTTCAGTGTATGTGAACCTCTTTGGTCCTGTTTCTTTTTCGAATTCCTCGTCTGTGCTTGGAATTCTCGCATCATCATCAAAGTTTCTTGAGGTTCTCCTCTTCTTCCACCAGATAAAGAAAGCAAAACCAAGCGCACAGCCTAAAACACCGATACCAACAACTACACCTACTAATATCCTTTTACTAGCTTTTCCTTTGGCCTGTTTACCATCTCTTCCTCCATAAATATCTGTAGTATTAGATGGATTGGTTTTTCCTTCCTCAGTTGTATTGACGTTTTTTTCTTCTATTTCGAGAGTGGAATTGAATTTCCAAGATAAGACTCTATGAACTTCAGTGGCGATGCCAGTGGCTCCCGAAAACCCGACAATAATTTTCTCTGGTAAGATGTTTCTTAGATCCACAATACGAGATACAATGGGATTCCCACTGAATACAGGCAACTCCTTGCCATAAGTGAGATAAACACTTAAATTTTGTGCAGTTGAATTATAACTAATCCATGCGTAACCTATGGTTCTGTCTGTGTTATTGTAACCTTTTAATGATTCAGTAACCACAGATTTGACTGAATTAATGTTGATACCAATATGATCATCATTTGGATCCCAATAGTTTTCGTACGTATCGAACTCAACTGCAACGATTTGATTTGCCGACAACGGTTCAAGCGCTACATTATTAGTAATTAGGCCAAGAGACCCTCCACCAGATTCTAGAGGAATTTTAGCCCAAGAAGGGGCTAAGAAGAAAGTGAGACCATCACCAGAATTATTCTTTAAAGTACCATCTAGTTCTTTAATGCTGAAGGAGAACTGTGTATCAAAATCGGTGAGCCTTCGGGTGGTTGTATCCCAGAGTTGTATGGGATCTTTATATGTGGCACGTCCAACACTACCAGTAATAGGTTTGTCTGCTGCATTTATTGTAAGTTCAATGGCACCATAAGCTGGATAAGAATCACGTTCGTAATTTATCATTGTGCAATTTAGTGGGAAGTCTGGAAAGTTAAAAGAAATTGAATATGTAGGACTAGGAAGAAATGATAGTAATGTCAAGATAATTACGAAGCGGAAAATGGAAGAATGAAGATGGGTATTGGTAGATGAACTATAATAGAAAGTCATTGATGATGCTTGAATGTAATTAAGTATATGCATGAAGCACTTAGAAAAGTAAAATAAGTACTGGAAATGTGTTTCGCTACCGAACTGTGCCTTCTCATTTATAGTGCATTTTTTACACCCTGGAGAAGAATAAATTAATAAACGTAAAAAACTTCTTCCGTTAGATTCAATGAAGTAAAAGTTACCAAGACGTGTTCTAGCTTCCATATGGACCCAGAGAGAAGGGAGGAGTATGTAGGGCAGTAATCAGTATACTGTACTAGTCAACGTTAAGTCGTTGAGGACTATTAGGACAGCAAGGACAAGACTTCTCCAGAATTTCCAAGCAGAACAAATCTAGCTTCCTTACTTTTTCTGTTGGTCTTCCACTAATTTTGTTCTAATGCGTGCAAAGTTTTTCTCGAGATATTTTTCCTGTCGGATAGAATCTTTGAAGAAAAAACTAATGGGCAGTTCTTTTTTTGTGTCTGCGTACTTGACTTGTGTTTTCAGAAGCTTCTACACTTAGAAAAAACTAATGCTATTTCGTTAGGGTTTTCATCTGTTCTGGGTTCTCTTCAATGATGGGCAGTTCCATCCGGGTATCTCTAATGGGCTGTTTTATTCAATGTTGTTTGTTGAGTTTGTAATGGGCTTCCTAGCTTGGTTGAGGTTGTGTCCCCTGGCTTTTGTTTTTTACTTTGTAATGAACTTTTTTTTAGAACGATGTTTTGGGGACTACCCCAAAACAGTGGGGGACTACTCTTCCAATTTGGGGGTGGATATTTGAAGTAATTTTGGGTCACCCCTTATCTAATTTTTTTTTTAATACCAAATTTACCTTTGGTAATTAAATTAGTTAGTTTATTGATTAGTTAGTGTTAGTGTAATGATTAATTAGTGATTAGTTAGTGATTAGTGAGTTATTAATAGGATAGTTTTGTTAGAATGAGATGAAGAAGAAGAAGAAAAGATGAAGAAAAATAGGGAAGAACCCAAAAAAAATTATTTTGAGTTTAGTAAATATGATATGAGTGATTCATGTGATGATACCTCCTCCTCAGAATCAGAACCTCCTTCATCTCCTAAACTATTTGTCAATACTTCTAACGATCCGGGTATGAGTTATTTCTTAGATGATGAATGCTTTTTTCCCCAAACTCAAGCTAACGACCCAAATGATGAATTTTATCAGCCACAACCAGAAGATGAAGTTATGGTTACTCAGGTATGTCTCAAATTTAGTTAATGTAGCTTGAATTGTGCAAAAAATAGGCCAAATCGAAAATTTCAGGAAGAAATTTCGGCTAGGTGATAGTAGTTCGGTTAGCAATTCTGCCAAAAAGGTAGCCGAACTCTCCTGTATGTGCAGTTCGGTTACTCATTTCAGCATGCGCAGGTAACCGAACTCTGTTTTAATGGAGGTTTTTGAGAGTTCGGTTATCTTTTTCCAGAAAACGTTGCTGAACTAATTTTATAGAGTATACAGTTAATGGTTCGGTTCAGTCGAGTTTATTCCTTTTGTTACCGAACTTTATGTTCGGCAAGCTCGCAAATCACCTTCATTGAATAGATAACCGAACTCTATAGTTCGGTTTAGTCGATTGTATTAATTATGTTGCCGAACTATAGTTTTGAAATTTCCAAAGAACAAGTTCGGCAAGATCGCAATTTTTTTTTCATAACCGAACTTTTTGTTCGGCAGGATCGCATATAATGTTTACATTGCCGAAAATATAAGTATTTCTTATTTTTAGTTGGTATTGACGTTGTGCTATTACTCGTAGGTTGCATCTGATCCAATAGAACCAATGGAAAATCAACCTACCACTGTTGATATTTTGTACGATGACACGTCCCATCACTACATGAATGACTTGGTATTCAAAAGTCCTTTAGAGTGTAAGAGTTGGGCTAGACAACATGCACTAAAAGACATGTGCGTATTAGTATTGAATGGGAGAGAAAGCAAAACCCGTTTTGAAATGGTGTGTGAGAGAAGCGGTGATCCCGATAAAAGCCACAAGAGGAAGGGTTATGTTTATAAAGGAAAGACAAATAGGAAGAACAAAACTTTCTCAAAGAAGATTAAATGCCCATTCAAGCTTGCATGTAATTACAACGAAGAATTGGGTGGATGGGTTCTCTACAAGGTTATGGAAGGTTGTCATAACCACCCTCGTCCGGAGCATCTTGAAGGACATTTCATGGCGGCCAAGCTAACTCCTGAAGAGATGGACAAGGTAGCTAAAATGAGGAAAATGGATCTTTCACCGATTAAAATGCTCCAAATACTAAAGGAGGATAACAAGGATAACCACTCATCTTTGTCCACCATTTATAATGCAATAGTGACAATTAGAAAGAAGGAATGGAGAGATAGACAAGTGATGCAACAATTGTTTTTTTTTGGCCAAAGAGAAAGACTACGCGGTTCAAAAGGATGTGGATTCGGACGGAGAGATAACACAACTCTTCATTGCGCATCCAACGAGTGTTGAATTGGCTCAATGCTTTCATGAAGTTCTCATAATGGATTGTACTTATAAGACGAACAAGTACGAGAGGCCATTGTTGAATATTGTTGGGCGTACTTCGACGTAGTCACCGTTTACCGTGGCGTTTTGTTTTTTAAGAGACGAGCAAGAACCTAGTTACATTTGGGCACTACAACAAGTTAAGGCAATCTTCCGAGGTGATGATATTCCCGGGGTTATAGTGACCGACAATGAAGTCGCATTGATGAATGCAATAGAGGTAGTGTTTCCATTAGCACACAATATGCTTTGTACATTCCATATATGGTATAATTTGGTAAATAGGTGCAAGCCAATAATTTGTCCACCCAAGAAAAAAGGATATGAAGAGATTCAGATGCTACCGGAACATGAACGAGCGGATGCAAAAGAGGAAGTTGAAAAACAATACGCTCTAAATTACGCTAAATGGGTTGCTTTCAACAGTGAATGGGAATCATTGTGTTGTTCTCTTACCGAGGAAGAGTATCATCTAAATCTTGCGGAGTTTATCGCCCATTGGGATACTCCCGATTCTCCCGGTGTTGTATCGTATGTTCTTCGCCAATGGTTGGAACCACACAAAGAGAGGTTCGTTAATGCCTATACCAACCAATATAAACACTTGGGAAATCAAGCGACAAGTTTAGTAGAGTCGGCTCACCATCGGTTGAAGAAGAATCTCTTTGGATGTGTTGATAATTTCGTAACCGTGTGGAATGCTATGGAAAATTACTTCAAGCGCGACATTGATAGAATTAAAGAGAAGTTCCAAAAAAGCCGTATATTCAAAATGACCGGAAAATACGCCGACCACCCATTGTTCAAGGGAATCCATTACAACGTATCTCGGCAATGTATGAAGTTGTTGATCATAGAAGTCGAGTTGATTGATAAGTGGGAAACCAAGAGGGATGAGGTGTGTGTATGTAACATGAAGAAGTCTATGGGACTCCCTTGTCGCCATATGATAATCAACTACGAGCATGGCGTAATCCCTTTAAGCGACATTGATCCGTATTGGAAGCATCTAAGTTTCATCCCTCCTCCAAAGGGAGAAGAAGCTGGAGAGGAGTTTGGTGATAACGACATGGGTAGAACCGTACTAGAGATGTATCGTGGCATGAACAAGCTCCAAAAACAAATATTTTGGGATGACATGAGGAAAATCATATATCCACAAACTTCGGAGAATGTTTATGAACCGTCAAAAGGCAAACGCAAAGGTAGGCCAAGCAAAAAAGAAACTAAAAAACAACTAAGAGAATATGCAAAGGTGTTACGTAAGAAGAAAAGTGTGCAAACCCCATTTACTAGAGATCCTTCGTCCCATGAGTATACCGCGGAAATGTACTTGGAGCAAACCAAGAAAAGGGGTAGGAGTATTGAGGAGAAAGGCGAAACAAGTGAGCGAGATTTGAAGAAAAAAGGTACGATGTGTCCATCTCAACCAAGCCAACCATCTTACGGCGACGTGAAGCTTAAGTCTCCAATTTGCCCTATTCAACCATCTTCCCTAGACGTGAAGCTTGATGCTCCAAATAAAGACTATTTGAATGATCTACCTCTATACATTAGAGAATACGTTATATCCACCGACGACGTTCCTCCGGATGGTAATTGTGGTTTTCATGTTGTCAATCAGCAACTTGGGCCTTTCATCGAAGGTGCAAAGCTAAATAATGGGTGTGCAATCACTCATATAAAGCAAAGGTTGTTATCCAAACTAAAGGAGAATCCGGCATTTTACAAGACAATGTTGTGCGATGGGGTGGGTAGTCTCAATGAGCAATTTGTTAAGTATCAACGTTCTCTTCATGGGGGCCATCCGATCACAAGGGATTATTGGATGAGCATACCGATATGTGGACACTTAATCGCCGAGGCTTTTAATTGTGTGGTTCATTATTTCTCAAAGTATGCTAGTTTCACCTTCACCCCGAAAACAACCGTATGTGTCGAGCAACTCAAACGAAGGAGATGTGTGATGGCATTGACTAACAACAACCACTTTATAGGCCTTCGTTTAAAACCCGATTGTCCACTGCCTCCAATATCCGGAAACTCTTTTTGGCCTGCCTTTAACTACAATATAATGTTGGGTTGGTGTATTATGTATGAGCATAACATGGAGATGTGGAAAGCTTTGTCGAAATCTAACGAAATTGTACATGAAGGTCGAATTTCACTTGATGATGATTAAATGACACATGCAAGGGAACTAAGTATGCTTATCTATGTAATACTATGTTTTTTGAAGTGTGGTATTCATTATCGAGTTAATGCTAATATTCTATTGAGTTGACAGATAATAGTTCGGCAACCTGTATTTTTGTGCAGGTAACCGAACTAAAGTTCGGTTACTTGGTGAAAAAATACAGTTTGCCGAACTCATGTTTTATATGAGTCTTCAGAGAAAGTTTTGGCAACCATTGATATTATACTTTAATAACCGAACTAGAAAGTTCGGTTACAAGCTAGAAATTTAGATAACCGAACTTTTTACCTGAAGCCTCAGGGGAGATTTCGGCAACCAGTTTAAATGTTGCGAGGTAACCGAACTCTGTCTTCGGCAACCTTGTAGTATTTAGCTGTTCGCCGAAAATTCAATTCGGTGACCATTAATTAGTTACAGGTTACCGAACTTTAAGTTCGGTAACCTATGTTTAAATTTCAGGTTGCCGAAAAATATCCTGTATTCAAAATTTTTTCCATATAAAATTGAAAACACAAACCCAATTAAAATTAAAAACAAAAACAAGGTTCTAAAACAAATATAAAAGTTGTTATACATACCAAACTACGAAATCCTTAACTAATTGTTTAAAACACACAAACATATGAAATTAAACCATACGAAATCCATAACTAAGAAGTTTTTTAAAACTAAAACCATACGAAATCACTAACGACCACCAGGACGAACCCTTTTACCACTTCCTTGTTTACCACGAGTTTCAGGTTGAACTTCCTCATCACTTGGGGTTTCATCTACTCGTCCGGTTTCCTCCATGGCGCGACTTGAACATTCTCCTTGTTGTCGACCCCTCTTCAATTGCTTAGACCTACTTGGCTCCATCATTCTTTTAGTTATAAGACCCTCCCACTCGCCGTAGTAGTAGGTTTGTTCCGTAGTCGACATCGGCTCTCCATTGCGGATTTTAGCCATCAATTTCTTCAATAATTTCGTACCCTTCTTCACCTGATTCAAATTTTAAGCATAAGTAAATATATTTTCAATACTTTCAAACAACAAGGAAGTATAAGAGAAGACATTTTCTTACCACATTATCCCATAACATTTTTGCTTCTTCTCCACAAATAGGCATCTCCTTCTGAGCTCTCTTAGCCTCCCTCTCCTTTACCTTCCCCTTCTCCTTATCATTCTTAGCTTGTTGTTCTCTATTTATCACAAAAGGATGACTAATTTCTTGATAAAACACCATATAATCTTCATCACATGCATTTACATCTCCACCACAAGGTACACAATCACCTAAAGGTAAGTAGTAGTTACGAAGTGCATTCCAATATCCTACCATAGGAGTTGGTTCATGTTTTGGAACAAAATATTTCTCGGTGTTCTTTGTTCCTTGAACCACCAAATTGAAATTTTCATTCTCCACGTCGGGATCCATTTGGACACAACAAATTTTTCTTAGTATTATCCTTGGATTATATATTGCGTATCCATTAGGATACCAAATTGGTCCATAGTAAGCCGTGACGGTAGAGAAACCATTCAGATCTTCTTCATCTACAGAGACATCATCGGGTACGGCGTATGGGTGAAATACCACATCGTTCACCGTAAGTTTATCCAATTTCTCCCTCAACGAAGTCAATTGCTCTTCTTTAGACTTCTTTTGTGCGTCCAAAAACAACCATTTTCCCGCTATAGGTTCGTCATAGGGATAAGCTGTCTTTTCCCTATCCAATCCCAATGAAGGGAAGTGGTCATAAATCCAAACCTATGCGAAAATACGAAAATATTAATCCATATACATGAAAATTGATTTGGAAGCATAAAATTTAGGCGAATAATTTGCTAACTAACAATGTAAAAGGTCACCTGAATAAGAGTTAAGTAACCTCCAATTTGATTTGTCTTAATCCTCGACCCTTTGCTCATCTCTCCTAGAAAAAAAGCAAGCACCCCAGTGGCCCAAGAGTATTTGTTAATCTCATCGAGATTCTCCAAAAGATGTAGATAATGTGCATCCACCCTATTTCCAGAAGTGTCGGGGAAAATGACGGTTCCTAGTTGATATAACCAATAAGCGGTGACATGATGCCTAAGGGTCTCCTGGTCCATCACCAACTTTCCTTTCTCCACCTTCTTTCTTGTCCCTCCAAATGCTTCCTTTAACTTTACCAACTTGAATTTCTTCAACCTCTTCTTAAAGGCTCCATTTGTCTCTCTTGGATTATACTCATCGCCACGTTTAGGGGACCTCATAGAACGTCTAAACTCACATTGAGCCTTTCTTGCATCCCATCCTAGACATTTTAGAGCCAATTCTTCAAGAGCTTCATAATGCATCGAGGGGTTGTAGCCTTCTCGAAGACATTTACCTTCCACTGATAAGCCGGTTATTCTCGAGCAATCATCGGGAGTAATTCCCATCTCGCCAAATGGAAGATGAATTGTATATGTCTCGGGATAGTACCTCTCGAGAAATGCGGATACGGCAACAACGTCAAAATCCGCATGTGCATCCTCTATAGCTCTCCATAACACACATTGTTTCACCTTTGCTTGAAAATCGTCACACTCCAAAGATAGATCCCATTTGGACGCCTTTTGACACCGAATAAGACGTATTGCATCATTATGATCCTACGAAAAAAACATAACACTATTAATACTTGACGAAACATGTCCCAAAAAAATAACGTTTTGTTAGGTAAAAATGATCTTAAAGAATACCTTTGTCGCATAGATCTTCGCAGCCCATGAGTGTTTGTAGCCAAACAATGTGGCCCCTCCATCATTTGGAGTACCATAAGTTGGGTTCACTGGTGGCAAACACAAATTATAAGGGGGAATGTGTGAGTATCTATCACAAGGTGGCTTCCGCTTCTTTTTCTCTTTAACAGGAACTATTTCTTTCTCTTCTTCCTCTTCCTCTTCCTCCAGTTCATCCTCTTCTTCCTCTTCATCCTCTCCCTCCCCTTCCTCCTCTTCTTCCTCTCCTTCCTCATCTTTCTCTTCCTCTTGTCCTTCTCCTTCTTTGACCTATCCTTGTTCTTCATCTTATCCATTTTCAACGTGTTCTCTTTGTTGTTCAACCTCTTCATTTCCTTGGTCTTCATTTCCTTGCTCTTCTTCATCATCATTCTCTTCTTCAATAACATTATCAATTGTATTCTCCATCACCTCTTGATTGACTTCCTGTAATGATCCCCCTCCATGTTTTGCATTTTTAGTACCACGGTTTCGGAAATCCAGGTGTATCCTACCGCGAGGGGTTGGAGTTCACAAATCTTCGGCTACGTGGGGATTAGATTTTTTCCCTTTGTTCCTAACGAATGAAAACCACATTATTAGCTAAACAGAATATTGTCTTATCAAATAAAGATGAACATGGGATTACATCAAACACAAAATGTTAACAGACTAAAGTTCGGTTATCTGGTATAAGTTGCGAGGTAACCGAACTACAAGTTTGTATGTGACAGATCAAAGTTCAGTTACCACATAGAAAGTGCGAGGTAACCGAACTATATTTTAACAAAGTTCGGTTACCTATATAAATTTATCGAGGTAACCGAACTCATATTTTTCATATACAGAAGGAGTTCGGTTACGTTATTTTTAAGCGAGCTTACCGAACTTCATAGTTCGGTTACCTTAAAATTACTAATTGGCCAAACTGTTCTTCATATTGAAAGTTCGGTTACCTATATAAATTTATCGAGGTAACCGAACTCAAAATTTTCATATAAAGAAGGAGTTCGGTTACGTTTTTTTTTTTGCGAGCTTACCGAACTTCATAGTTCGGTTACCTTAAAATTACTAATTCGCCGAACTGTTCTTCATATTCAAAAATCGGTTACCAAATTCTAGGGTTTTCAAAATTTCTCCTAGCCGAAATCTATACTGTAACTACCATTTTCAATGGTTTTTAATGATTTCTTCAACAAAAAATGATTCAAAGGAATGGGTATGAAGGAAATTACCTGCGGATTTTCATTTTGATGGAATCAGACTCCTTGGTTGATGTTGGATGCTTCAATTCGTCTTCCAACTTTGGTTGAAGTTGTTTATCAACTTCAAATTGATTTGGAAGATTCGCTATGCTGTCCAGACCCGGACTCAATCCGGGAATTCTTGGTGTCTGCTTAGAACGCATTGTTTTATAAAATTGATTAATCGACGATGAATTTTTTCAAATCGACTATGTATACGAAGAAGAGGAGAAGAAGGAGAAGAAGAGGAGAAGAAGAAGAAGAAGAAGAAGAAGAAAATAAAAAATATGTGTTTTAAAACTGATTTTTGGTTTTAATTTAGGGGTTAGATTAGTGGGTAATGGTTAAATTAGTGGGTTATTAGGATTAGTTATAACCTTAATTAGGATAAGGGCAGATTAGTCTTCCCTAATCTTTTAGGACACCCCTTAAAATTTTGGGTGGACATTTAAATAACAAAGTAGTCCCCCACTGTTTTGGGCTAGTCCCCAAAACATCGTTCTTTTTTTAGTCATCTTGGATTATCTCGATAGTCCTTATACTTTTACCTAAAGTTGTATCTCTGTAATTTGTTTCTGGGTCTAGTTGTAATCTATTCTTATTTCTTCAATATAATCTTCTTTCACGACCAAAAAAAAAAAAAAGCCATACCCCTTCGCTGCATCATTTTGCAGGTTAATCAAATGCCACACAAAGAAATCCATAAGAAGAAAAAAAAATTAATGGTCGCAACGCAATGGTCCTTCCCACAGTATAACGTGTTTGATCAACAACAGTTAACACTTGTTTTTTTGTGTCTGCGTTCTTGACTTGTGTTTTCAGCTGTTGCTTTGGAAGCTTCTATGTACACTAGCATACCCCCTTCGTTGCATCATTTTGCTGGTTAATCAGTGCCACAAAATATATGTTAAAAAAAGTCAAGGGGTAGCAACAAATGGCAACGACTTGTGAAAAGACTTGAGTGGTGTAGTTTGTTTTCAGCTCGTTTTTGAAGTTAAATTGAAGTCTATCCCCTTTGTTAAATGAGGCACAGGTGAAGAAATTTCTAAACAAAACAGTTTGACATCCGACTCCGAACTAAGTAGTATATAGACCATTCAATTTCTTTTCTTCTTTATCCCGGACCACGCTTTTTCTTCCTACTCACATCTATTTGCGGTGTATTTACAACCCCGCTTTGAAATTAAAAGCGTTTTTCTTTATGAAAGCGTTTTTCTTTAGGCTCCCCGCACAGTTCGTGCCCGAATTACTCGATTCAATCGTTTTATTCGTCATATTTTCTGGGAACATTAACTCTTTTCATAAACACAAAAACTAGGCGTTTATATACTTACAAATAATTATTAATTTATTTTATATATGGGCAGAATTTTTTAGTGCCCAATTGAGATAGGTAGAACACACAAATATTAGGCACTATTGTCGATCTGAGTCATTATTGCTCGACGAATTGCCAACTAAGAACTAAAGTAAGCAAACATTAAGTCATATAGAGGAAAAATGTGCAAATAATAGTCGGAAAACACAAAAAAAAAATACAGACATAAATAAACTGCCCAGATTGAGGTACACAAATTTTGTTCCCAACAATAATAGTGGGTTAAGGGGTGTCTAATGTGTCTAAAGTAACATAATTACCCTTCCTCTAATAATCATCCAAACCTTATTCTTTTCCTTCTCCTTCATCATCAATTTAATGACCAATTCCTTTCTCCTTCTTTATATTTCATCGTTTTCAATTGAAAAAATTCGTTGATTATTTTTTTTTTATCGTCGATTAATTCTTTCAAACTGTATCTGATATTTTGTTTTTTGTTTGAATGGCATATTAGGTCGGAAAAATTGAAATTGATGAATTGCAGTTATACATTCGTCATGGTATCTCTTCGTCGAGCATGACGTCTTTTCAAATTTATTTTCAGGCGTCAGGTTTGTAGGATGAATAGCATGACGACTTTTCAAAGATCTTTACTTCTGAAAGTAAAATTCACAGGATCGTCAAGGTCTTCATCCATAAACCTTGACGACTAGTGATGTAGTATGACACTACAGGAAAAATAGTGATCTACAATTGTAGATTGACAACTCGTAAATTTAAAGTTGTAAAAGGTTGCATGTTTTACAACTTTTTCCAAACAAAAAGTTGTCAAAGTAAAAAAACGTCCAACTCTTAGGACCAGAGAGGATCAAAGAGTAGTGACGAGAATCAAAACCACTACGTTTTGTGTGAAAAGAGTTGCAAAGAGAAGTGACCACGTTTAGATTTTAACAACTCATACCATAAAGGTGGTGAATCGATGTATAACAACTTATATAAGGGTTGTTGAAGATAAAAAAAAAAATGATTTTTAAAAATGTTCTTGGAGAGATTATAACCAAAGCCTACCGTGTGTTAGTACAAGTCATCAACCATCCTTCCGGATTCACAATATTGGTAGATTTGTGTTTTTTTTTGTGATCAGTATTCACAACATTTATAAGAGTTGTCGTAGAGGTATAAACACTTCTGCTAAATTTTTCTCACTTATGCTAAATTTTATACACTTCTGCAAAAAAAATCTCACTTCTACTAAATTTTATTCACTTCTGCAAAAAAATTCTCACTTGTGCTAAAAAAAAAATTCATCACTATTGACAACCTTTATAAGAGTTGTCGTAGAGGTATAAACACATTTGCTAAATTTTTCTCACTTTTGCTAAATTTTATTCACTTCTGCAAAAAAAGCCTCGTTTGAAAAGGGTTTGTTTAAGGTTTCAGAAAATAATTCGATGGAATCTTACCTATGAATGGTTTGGATCATCGTTCTCACAAAGAATCCGACTTGTAGTAGTCAACTGTCGGCCAGGTTTCGAGCTCGGAGCCATTATTTCTCGAAGTCGGCAGAAAAGGGTTTGTTTAAGGTTTCAGAGAATATTTCATGGAATCTTACATGTGAATGATTAGGTTCATCGTTCTAACGAAGTTTCCAACTTATAGTAGTCAACTCCCGGCCAGGTTTCGAGCATGAAGCCACTTTCATTCTCGTAGTCGCCAGAAAAGGGTTTGTTTAAGGTTTCGGAGAATATTCCATGGAATCTTACCTATGAATGGTTAGATTCATCATTCTTACGAAGTTTTCGACTTATAGTAATAAACTCCCAGCCAGGTTTCGAGCTCGGGGCAACTTTCTTTCTCGTAGTCGCCAAGAAAATGGTTTATTTAAGGTTTCGGAGAATATTCCATGGAATCTTACCTATGAATAGTTAGATTCATCGTTCTTACGAAGTTTCCGACTTATAGTAGTCAACTCCCGGCCAGGTTTCGAGGTTGGAGCAATTTTTTTCTCTAAGTCGCCAGAAAAGGGTTTGTTTAAGGTTTCGGAGAATATTCCATGGAATCTTACCTGTAAATGGTCGAATTCATCGTTCTTACGAAGTTTCCGACTTAAATTAGTCCACTTCCGGCCAAGTTTCGAGATCGGAGCCACTTTCTTGCTCATAGTCGCCAGAAAAGGCTTTGTCTAAGGTTTCAGAGAATATTCCATGGAATCTTACCTCTGAATGGTTAGATTCGTCATTCTTACGAAGTTTCCGACTTATAGTAGTGAAAAGACGAGGGTACCCAAATATACCTCAATCTAAAACTTTTCCACCTATAACTCTTTTTCCGAAAGTGATTGTCTATGGACTGAGTCGAGACAATACAACTAATCGGTTCACACTTCGTGTGATCGTCTATGGATACGAGATCAGGACAATACAACAACGAAGTATGTTTACTTGATAATAGGTTCGGACTTAACCAAATTCTAGGGATTGTCTATCAAGTAAAATAGGAATTAACATTTGTGCGATTTACTTTAAATTATAATAAACACAATTATAATTGCAGAAAATAAAAGTAAATGACACAGCAAGATTTTGTTAACGAGGAAACCGCAAATGCAGAAAAACCCCGGGACCTAGTCCAGAATTGAATACTCTCAGAATTAAGCCGTTATACAAAATCAAACCTACTTTGTATAGTTGAGATCAAGCAACTAAACCTATAGTTCACCTAGTTTCCTCAGTATTCCTGCGCCTCCAACTTGCAGTAAGTCACACACTTGGAAAATTCCTTTGGTTCGTATTCCAAACAGTAAAGGAACAACAAATCTGTTCGGTAACAACTCTTTTCAAACAACATGATATGAGTTTGACAAAGGCTCTTCCGTTTAACCAATAAACTACTTTGTCGGGTCCTTAGATCAATCTCTCAACAACTACTGAAGTAATTGTTAGACTATGCAATCAATACTATTAATCACAAAGAAGTGTATTGATGCCGATCAACTCAACTAATCAATCCAATTTATCACAAAGATAAACCGATTATAGTTGGATCCCTTTCCAGCCGAAACAAGTGTTGTGCACACCAAAGATTCTGAACCCAAAAAGTCTTCTTGTCTTCAAATCTTCTTTGATATTCAATCAGCACCTGCACACAATCAACTTGAATCTCTTGTGATCAATCATACAAAAATCGGAGTCTGTTAACGTTGGATTATCACAAGACGTCTTTAGATCTACCAATATTCTAAAGATTCCCGTCGAAACTTCGATCTAGTTTGAGTGAATCTTATATCAGAAGAGAAGATTCTCAAGCATAAACAAACTAGGTGCAATCAAAGTTCAACAACCGTTATTCAATCAATTCAATCGAAAACTAAAATATACTGCAATTATCTTGTTTCCCACCAATGGTACTAATAGAGCTTCTCAATCCCAAAGAAGTCTTTAAACCGAGCGGCCGTAAGAGATTTCTCCTAATTAGGGAACTTTCCTCTCTGATAGGTGGCTCTACCAGTAACAACACAACTGAAGTAGTTTTGCTGGCTATGAGGATTAGTTTGCTAGAAATGCAAACTTCAATATTTATAGACAAGGATGTTTGGACACCAAGGAATTTCCAAAAACAAATATTCTCAAAGATATGCAATAAACAAAAAATCGGTTTTCATAACTCCTGGAAATGCACTGTCCAAATATTGACCGAAATCCCAATAGAAAAATCTATAATCAGTAAATGCACATTACTAATTATTATTTTCTAAAGATATGCATTTAATTGCTGGAAATTAAATAGCATATAAAAACTGAGAAACCTTAATTAAAAGATTCTCAATTTATTTCGATCTCGTGATTCTCCTTTAGCTATTAAGGAATATCTTTGAACAATTAATGATAAGAGTTACTGCACATGTTCAAAGTATGTCGACGTCTTTACTTTGCAAGACCTTTTCATACTTACAATCTTGGAACCGATTTGCCACACTTCCAAACGAATTTAGAATTGGTTCATCTGACTACCAAGAACTATGTGATTGATTATCCGATCAAATCACCAATCATGGGTTTCACGGTTCTACCAAAAACAAGTTCGGTTCTACCTCCATGTGAGTACTGTGCATAGTCACGCTAGTTACAAAAACTCGGTTGACTAGGTACTAGGATCGGTTCCCCACATACTTATGGTAACTACCTGTATTTGGTGCACATGTCCATAGGATCGGTTCCCCCATCTACTAAAAACGTGTTGCACCTCTTACAAGGATTTATTCCCCTCTTGTAAATTTGTTGCATCTCTTACTAGGATCGGTTCCCCAATTGCTAGATAAAAGTTGTTATTTACAAGGCATCGATCATACCATCTTTAGTGATTACTTAAGATCGGTTTCACTAATAAAAGTCATACCAATACATAAATTAGTCCTTGTGAATAGTTTTACCAAGATACATAAACAAGTTTATGAGCGGTTATACTAAACACACATATTGGTAATTCAAAATAGATTTGCAATGAATAACAATACCAATAAGCCTAGCGATTTCCCTTTCGATTCACAAAACAAGTTTATGAACTTACTTCCTTTAAATGAATGTAAAACATTGTTTCCAAGGATGGAATCTTCACTAATACCCATACATAATCACAATAGCATTCATATGATCATGTCAATGTCTTATAAACAAAGTTTAATGGTTAAGCAATAAACCTCGTATTATATTCCTTAATACTATGTCTAACTAGAGTATCATACACATCTTCGCAGTTACGTTTTCAATATGCACGACTTGAAAGATACGTTAGGGAATGAAACAGATCAAGTTAAATATTACTAACCTCAAGAGGAAGGATGATGTTGTCGTTGTAACTTCATACTTCTTCACATTCTTCAAGTCTTCATGTAATACTTGTAAGTCTCATATCCTAACACTTTCAAGCTAACTTATACGAAGTTGACTCTAGTATATAATCAAGCGACTCTTTAAATGAGTTTTGATTCACTAAAATATGACAACCAAACTTGACATACCAACGCTTTGTGGGTTCAACCGAGCTATGCTCTAAAAATCTACCCCTTTGTCAATTTTAGTGACAAAACTCTTACATCATATGGATTAACAAATTACAAAAAATCATTATACACATACGCTTGATTCCAAGTTCAACAACACAAAACCTGCATTAAATTCAATCCTTAAATGCCGCTGTTGACATTATAATAACAAAGCTAATACTCCCCCTAAAGGTAAGATAGGTAGATTTTCAATCCGCACATCTTTGTTATTTTCATGTAGTTCCTCATAACTACGTATCATATGATATGTGACTCCCCCTTAGACTATGCTTTCACTCTTTTCATTAGAATAAACGTTTTAGCACAAATGTGCTTTCCCTTAGTGATACCAACTCTTAACAAGTCAATATCACTTGTTTACTCCATATATTTCTCCCCCTTTTTTGACAAAAATACAAAGAAACGAAAAAATAAAGGACAAACCGAAAGGATCTTACAAATCTCACAAAGAGAATTTTCAAACCTATAAGAGTTGAGCACGAGGATTTTGCATACCATTTTAGATAACCAATATTAAAACCGAAACTACAAGTAATTTGGTTTTAACATGTTATCTAGGAAACAATCGCCCGAAGCAATTTTCCCTAATAGTTTAGCACTTCAAAAATCGACTAATCACCTTAGTTCTTTTGCTAAACCGATTGTACAAATACAATCGCTTGTTCGATAAGACCAAAAAGATCAGAACTAACTTTATTTTTCTCATCGGGCTCTAATTATTCTCATTAATAACTTATACCTTTCACTTTTAAACAAGACAACTACTAAGTTAGTTAACTAGTAATTCTTGTTAAGGCATTCGGTTAGACTTGAATAACCGAAACCTCCACTTTTGATAAGTCTAACTAAGATCCGAAAAACTTAGTTTCTCTTATCCGGAAATCATTTGGACTAAACAAATGATCCCGAAACCTTTTGTTAAGCCATAAACAATCCATACAAACCAAATAAATCAACTTGCATAATCATTTATCTTAACCGGAAGCAATTGAAACAAACATAGACATTATAGCACCGCAATTGCACCGAAATTTTGTAAGCCTAAACAATTGATATCAAATAATAACGAAAGATAACAATAGTTTTTCTTAACCGGAAACAATTGAATCACAATCAAACATCCACAAACAAATAATGGAATCAACATCAATTGTACCGAAAATTTTGTTAAGCAAAAGCAATAAATATATGAAATATAATCATGCTTTTCTTAAACAGGAAAACAATTAACTAACAAGATTGTTACCTCAAATTCCGCATCCTCTTCTCCCCTTAAGATATGTCATTAAGCGCAAGTTCACTTAGAACTCTCCTCCATTAAAGTTGTCATCCTCCCGCCAAAACAAAAGAACAACAACAAAGAGCAACCTTTACTAGAGAAAGGTTGAAAACCGGTTTTAACTATGCGATGCAATAGTTGAAACCTCGAAACACATATGCTTTTATGCTAAACCAAAAGATTCAACATATTGTGACTTTTTCACATATTGTTTCTACAGGAACCCCTCATGATCCTTTGATAAAGCCTACCAACATGGGCTAGAACTTAATCCCGCTAAATCAAAAAGTCACCCAAACCATAAGGGTTCACACATTATGAGATCGAATATTAAGTTAATAAAACCGAAATCAAACATCCCATAAACATACATAGCAATAAAATAAAGCATTCAAGCACAGGCTATGTAACCAAAAACTATCACAACAAAAAATATAAACTAATAATTTTATTCATAATTAAGATAGTTTTATTCATAATAGACTTTACAATTATTGAAAGAAATCAAAAACTGAAGTCTATTATTCTGGAATTTACTCCTTAAACTCAGCACCGGTGAAGGATAGGTTATTACTTTCGCACTTCCACTTGTGAAATTCTTCCAGTAGATAAACTTGTTGCTTGACCAGAATTTCTTGCAGTTGAGATATTTTTGAGAAGGATTCTGCAAGAACATGTAATTCGGTCTTGGATTGAACACAGAAGTGTGTCAATGCTTCAATACACTGATCTTTCTTGATCATATTTTTTCTTTCCTTCTTGCTAAGACAATCTCTCTTTTTGATCTTACTCCTTGATTTCTCGTCTAGAGATGATGCAGATTTATTCTTCAAGAGATCTTTCTGATCTAGCATCTTATCAAGAGAAGACATTGGATTCAGACCCATAGTTCGAACAAGGAATGACCAAAGAATAGAAGGATATTTTTATATTTTTTCGAAAATGTAATATTCCCATAAATACGAATATCTTAAATATTTTCAATTACTAGATTTTATTCCCGTAATCTACACAAAAAGTGCCTTGAACTTTCTTCTTCCTTACACAAAAATTGGCACACAGTAAGGAAGATGTTCTAGTACCATTTAAGTGGTATTAGTGTGAGATTTTCTCTCACTATGGAATCTAGATTAGCAAGAGTGTCCTTGATCTAGTATCATATGGAATAATCTCTTTTCGTTACCACTAGTTAACAAAACATCTTGAGATTGACTTAGGTTGCATATGCAACTTTTACCATATGAATCAAAAACTGTCTCAATTCTGTTCTTGAGACAGTTTTTGCATTTTGTCTTATTCTTCCCTTTACCATTAGATGATTTACTAACATCGGAAGACTTGTCCATTTTTAAATTGGTAAATCACTAATGGAGGCGGAAGAAATAAGATTAACAACTAATGCAATATTAGTTGTTTCCTCTTATTCAGAATCGCATGAATCAGAGGTCTATCCAAGAGTTACAGCCAGTGCCTTGCCTCTTGTGTATTTCTTAAGATTGGGATAGTCTTTAGCAATATTACCAAACCCTTTACACTTGAAGCATTGTGTCTAATATTCATCTTCTTCTTCCTGATCTTTCTTGACTGGAACACGATCATGTGGACGATACGATCGATGAGTATCTTTAATGAATCTCTTACTCCTTTTCTTTATGAGATCTCGAAACTGTCTAGTGATCAGTGATACTGATTGTTCAATTTCATCATCAGATAATTTTGCAATTTGTTCATTTGAATCATCCAAATGTCTATTTTTCTCCATTGGAGCTTTCGGAATCTTTGCAGCTTTAAAAACAATTCCTTTAGTTTGAATAGACTGTGATTCATGATAAATGATATTTAACTTTCCTACAAGAGAGCTTCGAGAAAGTATGGAAAGATTATTTGCCTCTATTATGGCATGTTTCTTGGACTCGTATCTGGATGGTAACGATCTGAGAATTTTGCATACTATTTCCTTTTCGGGTATAGCCTTTCCAAGTAAGAAAGAATCATTGACAATCTCAGAAAGTTTAGAATTAAACTCTTCAAAGGTATCGTTATCATCCATTTTGAGATATTCCCATTTAGAAGAAAGGGACAGAAGTCGTGCTTCCTTTTCGGAGTCATCTCCTTCGAATATAGTCTCAAGAGTATCCCATACCTCCTTAGAGTTTTCACATGATAGAACATGATGAAGAAGATCATCATATAGAGCATGTATGATGGCATTTAGACCATCAGAGTTCTTCTTTGCAAGAGCTCTTTCTTCATAAGTGTAGAATGCTAAGCGTTTAAACTCTGCTTCAGGATATTCTACTCTTGGTCTTTCATATCCGTCTTCGATTAATAGCCAAGTATTAAAATCTCGGGATTGAAGAAAAGTTTTCATAGCAGATTTCCAAAATGGATAATTCATCCCATTAAATCTTGGTGGTACGTGAACTGAATCATTATCAAGATTGTTATAGGTTGGATCGCACCAAACAAAGATTGTTAGATCTTTTCATGTTTGCCTGCTCTGATACCAATTGAAAAGACGAGGGTACCAAAATATACCTCAATCTAAAACTTTTCCACATATAAGTCCTTTTCCGAAAGTGATTATCTATGGACTGAGTCGAGACAATACAACTAATCGGTTCATACTTCGTGTGATCGTCTATGTATACGAGATCGAGACAATACAACAAGAAAGTATGTTTACTTGATAATAGGTTCGGACTTAACCAAACTCTAGGGATTGTCTATCAAGTAAAATAGGAATTAACGTTTGTCCGATTTACTTTAAATTATAATAAACACAATTATAATTGCGGAAAATAATAGTAAATGACACAGCAAGATTTTGTTAACGAGGAAACCGCAAATGCAGATAAACCCCAGGACCTAGTCCAGAATTGAATACTCTCAGAATTAAGCCCCTATACAAAATCAAACCAACTTCGTATAGTTGAGACCAAGCAATTAAACCTATAGTTCACCTAGTTTCCTCAATATCCCTGCGCCTCCAACTTGCAGTAAGTCACGCACTTGGAACAATTCCTTTGGTTCGTATTCCAAATAGTAAAGGAACGACAAATCTGTTCGGAAACAACTCTTTCCAATCAAGTGATACAAGTTCGAAAAAAGGCTCTTCCGTTTATCCCAACAAACTCCTTCGTCGGGTCCTTAGATCAATCTCTCAACAACTACCGAAGTAATTGTTAGACTATGCAATCAATACTATTAATCACAAAGAAGTGTATTGATGCCGATCTACTCAACTAATCAATCCAATCTATCACAAATACAACCGATTATAGTTGGATCCCTTTCCAGCCGAAACAAGTATTGTGCACACCAAAGATTATGAACCCAAAAAGTCTTCTTGTCTTCAAATCTTCTTTGCTCTTCAATCAGCACCTGCACACAATCAACTTGAATCTCCTGTGATCAATCACACACAGAACGGAGTTTGTTAACGTTGGATTATCACAAGACGTCTTTAGATCTACAAACAGTCTAAAAATCCCCGTCGAAACTTCGATCTAGTTTGAGTGAATCTTATATCAGAAGAGAAGAATCTCAAGCATAAACAAACTAGGTGCAATCAAAGTTCAACAACCGTTAGTCAATCAATTCAATCGAAACCTAAACTAAACTGCAATTATCTAGTTTTCCACCAACGGTACTTATAGAGCTTCTCAATCCCAAAGAAGTCTTTAAACCGAGTGGCCGTAAGATATTTCTCCTAATTAGGGTACTTTCCTCTCCGATAGGAGGCTCCACCAGTAATAACACAACTGAGGTAGTTTTGCGGGCTCTAAGGATTAGTTTTCTAGAAATGCAAACTTCAATATTTATAGACAAGGAAGTTTGGACACCAAGGAATTTCCAAAAAAGAATATTCTCAAAGATATGCAATAAACACAAAATCGGTTTTCATAACTCCTGGAAATGCATTGTCTTAATATTGACCGAAATCCCAATAGAAAAATCTATAATCAGTAAATGCACATTACTAATTATTATTTTCTAAAGATATGCATTTAATTGCTGGAAATTAAATAGCATATAAAAACTAAGAAACCTTAATTAAGAGATTCTCAATTTATTTCGATCCCGTGATTCTCCTTTAGCTATTAAGGAAAATCTTTGAACAATTAATGATAAGAGTTACTGCACATGTTCAAAGTATGTCGACATCTTTACTTTGCAAGTCCTTTTTCATACTTACAATCTTGGAACCGATTTGCCACACTTCCAAACGAATTTAGAATTGGTTTATCTGACTTCCAAGAACTATGTGATTGAATATCCGATCAAATCACCAATCATGGGTTTCACGGTTCTACCTCCATGTGAGTACTGTGCATAGTCACGCTAGTTACAAAAACTCGGTTGACTAGGTACTAGGATCGGTTCCCCACATACTTATGGTAACTACCTGTATTTGGTGCACATATCCATAGGATCGGTTCCCCCAAAAATACAAACTTGTTGCACATGTTCATAGGATTGGTTCCCCCATCTACTAAAAGCGTGTTGCATCTCTTACAAGGATCGATTCCCCTCTTGTAAATTTGTTGCACCTCTTACTAGGATCGGTTCCCCAATGGCTAGATAAAAGTTGCTATTTACAAGGCATCGATCATACCATCTTGAGTGATTACTTAAGATCGGTTTCACTAATAAAAGTCATACTAATACATAAGTCAGGCCTTGTGAATAGTTTTACCAAGATATATAAACAAGTTTATGAGCGGTTATACTAAACACACATATTGGTAATTCAAAATAGATTTGCAATGAATAACAATACCGATAAGCCTAGCGATTTCCCTTTCGATTCACAAAACAAGTTTATGAACTTACTTCCTTTAAACGAATGTAAAAAATTGTTTCCTAGGATGAAATCTTCACTCATACCCATACATAATCACAGTAGCATTCATATGATCATGTCGATGTCTTATATACAAAGTTTAATGGTTAAGCAATAAACCTCGTATTGTATTCCTTAATACTATGTCTAACTAGAGTATCATACACAGCTTCGCAGTTATGTTTTCAATATGCACGACTTGAAAGATACGTTAGGGAATGAAACAGATCAAGTCAAATATTACTAACCTCAAGAGGAAGGATAATGTTGTCGTTATAGCTTCATACTTCTTCATATTCTTCAAGTCTTCATGTAATACTTGTAAGTCTCATATCCAAACACTTTCAAGCTAACCTATACGAAGTTTACTCTTGTATATAATCAAGCGACTCTTTAAATGAGTTTCGATTCACTAAAATATGACAACCAAACTTGACATACCAACGCTTGGTGGGTTCAACCGAGCTATGCTCTAACAAGTAGTCAACTCCCGGCTAGGTTTCGAGCTCGGAGCCACTTTCTTTCTCGTAGTTGCCAGAAAAGGGCTTGTTTAAGGTTTCAGAGAATATTCCATGGAATCTTACCTATGAATTGTTTGATTCATCGTTCTTACGAAGTTTCCGACTTATAGTAGTCAACTCCCGGCCAGGTTTCGAACTTGGGGCCATTTTTTTTCTCGAAGTCGCCAGAAAAGGGTTTGTTTAAGGTTTCAGAGAATATTCCATGGAATCTTACCTGTAAATGGATTGTTATGATGGGATATTTAAAAGATAAGAAGAAAAAGATAAATAGACCTTCTACAACCCCCCTTAAGAGTCGTCTTAGAGGTATAAACACTTCTGTTAGATTTTATTCACTTCTGCAAAAAAATTCTCACTTCTGTTAAATTTTTCTCACTTCTGCTAAAAATTATTTTGGTCTCCGGTTCTGCTAAATTTTTCTCACTTATGCTAAATTTTTCTCACTTTTGCTAAAAACTATTTTCTCTAACACCCCCCCACTAAATTCTAGAAATTTAGGCCTTTTGAGATTGGGTAGAATTATCCAAAAGAGGGTTTGTTTAAGGTTTCAGAGAATATTCTGATAGAATCTTACGTGTAAAGGGTAGTACTAACACACAATGTAAAAGTATAACCTTTCAAACCTTCTTCTATCAAGATTACCTGCATAATCAGAATCAACATAACAAACAACATTTTTTGAATCACCACTGTGTTTGTGAAATACCAAACCAACATCTGTACCCTCTTAGATACCTCAAAATCCACTTTACAGCTTGCCAATGAGACTTCCCAGGACTTCCTATGTATCCACTTACCACACTCACAACTTGTGCGATATCCGTCCTTGTACAAACCATAGCATACATGATGTTACCAATTGCACTTGCATATGGTACCCAAGACATGTACTCTGCGTTATCTGCAGTTTGAGGTGGTTGCTTTCCAGAGAGTTTAAAATGAAATGCCAAAGGAGTACTTACTGGTTTTGCATCTTTCATACCAAACCTTTCCAACACCTTCTCGTTGTAAGCCTTCTGGGACAAATACAACTTTCCTTTAGCTCGGTTTCTATGAATCTCCATGACCAATATCTTCTTTCCTGGACCTAAGTCCTTCATCTGAAACTCACTACTCAACTGCACTTTCAACTACTGTACCTCTGATATGTCTTTGCAAGTTAAAAACATATCATCAACATACAAGAGAAAATACACAAATGAACCATCTTGGAGTTTCTTGTGGTATACACAATTATCATACTTACTCATATGATATCCATTTTCCAACATAAACGTATCAAAACGTTTATATCACTGCCTTGGAGATTTCTTTAGACCATACAAATATTTCTTCAACAAACATACATGATCTTCTTTGGCGGAAACTTCAAACCCTTTTAGTTGTTGCATATAAATACGCTCTTCCAAATCACCATGAAGGAAAGATATCTTAACATATAGTTTTTCCAATTCTAGATCATTCAAAGAAACTATAGCAAGCAAAGTTCTAATAGAATTGTGTTTAACAATAGGAAAAAATACCTCATTGTAGTCAATGCCTTCTCTTTGTGCAAACCCCTTTGCCACAAGCCTTGTCTTGTACCTTGTTCCTTCACCATCCGAAGTACCTTCTTTTTTCTTGAAGACCCATTTGCTTCTCACAAATGTACCTTAGGTCTTGTAACTATCTCCCAAGTCGAGACTGAACTTCTTGAATCATAGAAGTTCTCCATTCTGCCGATTCTTCACCACTGATTGCTTCTTCATAGGTTCTTGGCTCATCCTTATCTATGCCATCACCCGCTGCAAGTGCATATGCAACCAAATCAGCATGGCCATATCTCTGAGGTTGATTTCTCTCCTCACGTTGTCTCTAGCAAGATTGTGCTGATGATCTTGTGCTTCATCTTCCTGGGCCGACTCTTGCACAATTTCCTGATTTTCCTCATCAGAAACACCAGTCTCATTGTTTCCTTGAACTTGTATCTCAAGTTTCAGCTGGTCACCTAGCTCCACCTTATCACCAACACTCTCAACTATTCTATTTAGCTCTCCATTATTTGGCTTAAACATCGATTGATCATAAAATATCACATCGCTACTGATAAGAAACTTGTTTGATCTTTCTTTATGACACCATAACCTATAGCCTTTCCCACCCTTTCATACCCAAGAAATATACACTTCTTTGCTCTAGGCTCTATAGCTTCCCCTCATTCACATGAGCATAGGTTTAACATCCAAAAACCTTCAAGTCTTCATACTTAGCATGTGAACCTGTCCAGACTTCATTTGGAGTCTTACACTCGATAGCAATCGATGAAGATCTATTAACTAAATAAACTGATATGTTTGCTTCTTTTGCCCAAAACTCCCTTGGTAACCTAGCAGTGGAGAGCATGCACCGTGTCTTCTCCATTATGGTTCTGTTCATCCTTTCTGCTACACCATTTTTCTGTGGTGTTTTTCTGACTGTGCGGTGTCTCACACTCCCTTGGTCCTTGCAGAAATCATTGAACTCACTCCCACAAAACTCTAAACCATTTTATGTCCTCAAGCACTTGATTTGTCTTTAGGTTTGTTTTTCAACCATATTCTTCTATTGCTTGAACTTGACAAAAGTTTCATCTTTGTGGTTAAGTATGAATACCTATATTTTCCTTTAGAAATCATCAATGAATGTCAACATATATCTACCACCACCATGGGACTCCATCCGAGAAGGACCCTAAAGATCAGAATTTATATAATCCAAAATACCTTTGGTGTTATGAATATCTTTACTGAACTTTACTCTACACTGCTTCCCACAGACACAATGTTCACATAAATCAAGTTTTCCAGTTTTATGACCACAAAGCAATCCCAGCTTTCTCCAAATAGCCAACCCCCTCTCAATCATATGCCCTAACCGCGTATGCCACAGCTAGGTAGTATCATCTTCTGAAATTGAAGAACATACAGTTGCATCACCTGTTTAACTCTTGTACCTTTCGTGATTGTAATACTTCCTCTTGAGACACGAATAACTCCACCTTCACCTTGATACTTGCAACCATTTAATCAAGTGTACCCAAAGAAATAAGATTTCTTTTCAAATCCGGAACATGCCTAACCTTGGTTAAAGTCCTCGCCACACCATCATGCATCTTAATTTGAATTGTACCTACACCCACCACTTTACAAGTGACATTGATTCCTATAAGTAACTCTTCCACCTTATCGAGCTTGATAAGTAGAAAACCATTCTCTATGAGGACACATATGAAAAATACAACTCGAATCAAGAATCCACCCATTAATCGAACTTTCGAACCGTGAGAACCGTTCCATCATCACTTTTTACTTCAACGTTTTCCGCGGTGCCTTGGTTTGTATTCTTCTTAAGATTTTTCCTTTCCGGAAAATCCTTCTTGAGATGCCCTACTTGCTTACAATGAAAGCATTTGAAGTTACCCGATTTAGATTTAAACCTTTAATTTGATCTACTTCTATCTAAACCACCTTTTTGCTTTCCTCTTCCTCTTACAAACAACTAATCTCCCGGATTATCTATACCATCAGTACCGCTCTTCTTCAACTCCTTTGAGTTCAAAGCCTCCTTAACATCTTTCATGGAAATTGTAGTCTTCCCATACATAGCGGTATCAACAAAGTTATCATAAGATGGTGGTAAGGAACAAAGCAAACCTAATGCTTGGTCTCCATCTTCAATTTTGACATCAGTATTTGCAAAATCTAAGAGAATTTTATTATAATCATCAATACGATCTATAATAGACATTCCTTCAGGCGCTCTAAGAGTATGTAATTTCTTATTTAGATAAAGACGATTAGTCATGGATTTAGTCATATACCTTTTCTCCAACTTGTTTCATAGCCCGTCCGAAGTCGTTTCCGTCGAAACTTCTCCCAAGACCTCGTTGCTTAAACACAACAAAATTAATCCATGTGCTTTCTCCATGAGTTCTTCCTTTTCCTCATCCTTCAATGTTGTTGCTAGAGCCGTTTTCCCCTTCAAAGTTTTCACCAAACCTTGTTGCACCAAAACAACCCTCATCTTTAGCCTCCATAGATTGAAATCATTCCTTCCATCAAACTTCTCAGTCTCATACTTTGCCGCCATTGTCGATCGCTTCTACCCGAAGCTCTGATACCAATTTGTTAGAACTAATGGCTCAAGCTAGCGCAATCAATCAAGATATGGAAATGAAAATGAAAATCAATCAAATCAAGCATACTTGGAACACAAGGATTTATAGTGGTTCGATTAAGATGATTTACATCTACTTGCGAAGATGACAAAATAATTCCACTATGATGATCAAACAAGTTTACAAGGTTTCTCACAAATCCCCTCTCAAGAACCCTATCCCCTTTGTGCCTCATACTCTCTCAAGAAAAACATAAGTTTCTTTCTCAATTATAAGCCCAACTGAATACTCACATATATTCAAGGCATCCAAACGACATACTTTTCGGCCACGTCCATGTTCAATTATAAGCCAAGAAATTCCTCACCTGATTATGCCATAGTTTTAGATCTTTAAGAGCAACCACAGTCATAGAAGGGACTAAATACTAAAAACCATACCAAATGCTTTTTTTTTTTTGGCATTTTTGGAGGTGAAGCGCAGTGGGTGAAGATTAAATTTTAGTCTGGCGGACGTATAGTGTGCGTCTGATAATGAGCGGACTCTATATCAACGTCTGGA
Source organism: Papaver atlanticum (assembly GCA_023531105.1). Taxonomy (NCBI): domain Eukaryota; kingdom Viridiplantae; phylum Streptophyta; class Magnoliopsida; order Ranunculales; family Papaveraceae; genus Papaver; species Papaver atlanticum. Next base: position 172,161 of record JAJJMB010013545.1, on the reverse strand, counting down.
GGTCAGGCATAGATTTAAGATCCGTCTCATTTTCTTTGGACGGACATTATACTAGCGCCTACATTCAGACGAACATTATACTAGCGCATATAATGATGGGCGTTAATTAAACTCACGCCTGATTCCAAGCGCATGCTAAACCCACGTCTACTCTCAAGCGCTAGCTATACTCACGCCCCACCAATTTCGATTATAGTCCGTGTCGGTGATCAAATTTAGTCCCAAACCCTAGAAAAATGGACTATATTTGGGTTTAGTCTCACCCACTGTGTTTCAATTCACGACCAAATTTAATTATAGTCCACAAATTTGGCCGTGGCTGTGGATGCTCTATGGCACGGGGATAAAAGTGATACATTGACTGGAAAAAGTATTATGTAGGCATCTTATAATGAATAAGAAGTGTGTATCAAAATCTGTGAGCCTTTCAATGGTTGCATCCCAAAAGTGTACGTATTAGCTTCTGTGTAGCTTGGCATGCATGTCCAATAATGCCTTTAAGAGTTATGATGTTATCGGCTAGAGCTGCGTGTGACATTGTTCTTCAGTGTCACACGTAGGTAGCACATCTCAAAGAAAAAACTGATAATGTTAGTAAAAATTTGAACCAAGAGAAAAATATTGGCTATTCATGTGGCGCTACGTGCTCCAAGAGATGTTGTTATGTCCATGATGCTTTAAATGTACTTCCAAAGGTTTAGGAAGGTTTTGTACAAGGTCAAGTTGGTCAACTGATTTAGTGAAAAACTTGTAGTGACTTTTGGTTAATACTAATATTAATTTTATATATGTACTTCTACGGGTTGTACATCTAGATTTTAATCTTATTTCCTAAGGATATTGATAAGATAGTTTGTCAGATTAGAGCCGGGGAAGACTTTAATCTCACTTACCGCACTTCGGAATAAGACTTTGTACATCGGTTTAGAAGAACAAAAAAAAAAAAAACTCGGAGAACAATGATTCCATCGTCAAAACCAGAAGTCCTGAATGTAAAAAAACAAAACAAACAAAATAAATGAAAGGACGCTAGGAGAAGGGATCGAACCTCCGACCTGGTGATTAACAGCCAAGCGCTCTAACCAACTGAGCTATTCCTGCAATTGTTTATAGAAATTTGAACATTACAATTCAATGATAAATGATTTTCAATATTTATTTCGTTTTTTTTAATGTGCCCTAGCCGGAAATGGTGACCAACACTGATTTGATTGTTCACTTGTTCTGATGACGACCAAAGCTGCTGCTGCTTCTTCCTCAGAATTTCGAATTAATAAAATACCGATCAAGAATTCCAATTCATCCAGATTTCTTCAAACAGTAAGTACATCTCTTCTTCCCCTCTCTCTCACTCACTGACTCCACAATTCTCTATAAAATGTTTGAAACTCCTCCTCCTTCTTTCTTGTTTTGGTTTGTTTAGGTTTGCTTAGAAGATTGGTGGTTGATTAAATCTGAAGATGGAAAAAGATTATGCATTCAAGGTTACACCTTAAGCGAGTAAGTGTAAATTACATTACATACTTAGGGTTTTGTTTGTTTTTGAATTTAATTTTCTGATTTATGTCGTAAAAAATACAGAAATCGAGCTCGGCGAGTATTTTCGTCTGCACCAATTACTAAGAAATATAGTTTAATAAATCTTAAGACAGCTGATGGGATCAACATTTGGCTTGGAGGCACTATCAATAGTTCTCGATCTCTCGAAAATGGGTTTTCCTCAGAGGTTAGTAATGTTACTTACTAAGATATCTCTGACCTTCTTCCGTTATCAATTTTATTGAGAACAATTGCACAATTAAGCCAAATTTGGTTGTTAGTATGTGCAAACAATTGCATAATTAGGTCAAATTTGGCCCAGAATTATAGTATCTGCTGGGGGTCAGGTCATTGTAAGGTTTGCACTAAGAATATTGTTAGGTGCACATTAATGAGTCTCTAAATTACATTAGCTGTGTTGTGGTATGTGAAGAAAGAAATTAGTATTATGTCTTGATGTGTGTATGTCTACACTATCGGGCAGGTTTGCAGTCGTTTCCTATTGGGGTTTCCTTATGACTGGGAGGATGTTGCTGGCCGATGCTTGGGCCAAGAATCTGCTGCTGGTAATGGTTCTACTGCTCTAAATAGTATGTCTAATTTTGGCGAGTCGCAAGACGTGCTAACATCTCTGCCCAACTGGGTAAATGGAAAAGAAGTTCGAGAGAGCGAGAGTTCAAAGAGCACCAGTAAAGGTGGCAAGTTGGAAAGCAAAGTAGGACCAGAAAATCTTAGTTCTGATGTGAAAAATGCTCCAGCATCTGTAAGTTCTGATGTGAAAAATGCTGATCCATATGAGGCCAGTATTGGAGATCCAGTGGACATCCCAAGTACAAAGTTGGCTAAAGCCGATGGTGTAATTACAAAACGTAAAAGTGGTCGCCCAAAGAAGAAAGGAAAAAGATTGCGTTCTGTTCCTGTGTCTTCAGGCTGTGGAGTTGTACAAGTTCATGTCAAAGAGGATTTGATAAGTCATGGCTCAGAAGGAAATTTGGAGAGGTCTAGGCTAGAAACACCCATTGCTACCGTAGAGGACTCTTCTCCGCAGAGACTTCCCGAAGCTAATGCTAGTTGCTCAATTGAAGTGGGTTTAGATACCTTCAAAGTTTCTCCACATAAGGTTGCTGCAACAAGAACTAGCAGTAGGTTGAAGATTATAGAAGGCAAAGGGAATAGAGCATCGAAGTTTTCCAATGAGAATGTCAGTAGTATCTCTGGTCCATTATTGGAGGATTTTGAGACACCAAAAAAGGTCATGATTAAAAGCTGTGATTCAAATCCTTCTAGCTGTAATACTGGCAAAATAAAAATACTGGCAAACGATTTGAAGGATGAACAACCTACCGACTGCAAGATTCAACTGTGGACACCGAGAAGTAAAACGATGAAGAAAGAAGTAAGTTCTTGCATTCAATTTCCAGTATTTAACTGAGTCATTCAGAACGTTAATACATAAAGGTATTTGTGAGAACTTGAAAGCAATGATATGACAAGATGCCAAACAAAATTCTTAAATTATTCCCAATTTATACCTGTCCAACATATGAATATTATCCGAGCTACGTCTTCTACAGAACATCTTGCTTCGTTGATATTCATTGAAAGCTGTATCGAGTCTTTAAATCATTTGACTGTGCAGCAGTTTAGTTCAAAATGAAAATCTAGCCTTGTAGCTTCAAAGTTTTTACCCTAATATTTGTCTCCATTTCTTTAGGTATCTCCTCTGCCTGCTTCCAAGAGTAAAAAGAAGAACCAATTGTCAAGTGGCCAGGAAAGTCCTTATTTTAATCCCAAGCGATCTAGATCTGGTAATTCGGTCATTCCATTTTTCAACTAGCATTTGAAAAATCGAATTGTTGGTACGTTTCATTTTGAACTGCTAAAACTGTTGAGTTTACGAAGTTCGTTTAGTTTAGTTTCTTACAATGGATATGTACTTATACCTCCATTAGAGTTTTGGCGAAACCAACAAGTACTGTATGATAAGGTCTGTGATATGTCATATGTTCACACTTTGAGGACATGCTCAGAACTACACTTGATGTTGTGAACTCTCTTTTCTACCCAACACAATATCCCTAACTGAACTGCATTCTACTAATCACCTTTCACTATTTAGTTTTTCCCCGTGGCTGCTCAAAGTCACATCTTTGTGGGTTGTGATTTACTCTAAGCAATGGAAGCTACACTGTTGTAGGATGGTCGAATAGCTGTAGTTGAAGGAGGCATGCCTGGTTTAGGAGTTTTCAGAGGTTAGTTTCATTCCTGTTCCGTATATAATTTCCATCCACCTTTGGTTCTATTTTTGCTTCCGTTCACGGTATATGTTGTCTCTCTTTGAAATATACTCATACTGTATTTTAAAGTTCTATAAGTTAGCTGATCGAGATGTCCTGTATGGTTTTCATTATGTACTGCGCAAATAACTTTATACCTCATTGCAATAACTGATAACTCTTGGGTCTTTATCAATTGACAGGTAGTAAATCTGAGCCAACGAAAGCAAAAAGAAAATTGTTATGATGGTTTGACATAGAAATAGTTCCGTTGTAAATGGTGAGTTGCAGTAAAAGTGTAGCCCCCTTTTTGTGAAAATCTAGTTTTTGTTCAATATATCAGCATTATAAGGAAAATCAATGCTTTTCTTTTTGCAGCCAATTTCTTCTTTAGTCAGAAATTTTTACTGGCAGGGTTAAAAATAGTTTACCTTTCTTTATTGTTTTTCCTGTAGACAACTGTTGTATAATTATAGGTGGAAAAAAGTGCAAATAATGAAATTCTGTTCTTTAGTAAAGAATATAATAATATGCTAAATTATTTCATTCTCTCTATAAATTCAGAGAACATGGGCAATGTTTCCATCACTAATAAGTACTAATTTATAGCTGTTCATTTTCAAACTTAAAAATCGTTCGACTAGATTCCAATCATCCAACTCACTAGGTGAGTTGTTAAGAGAAGAAAGAAGAAGAACCATCATTATTTTGTTTCCACATTCCAACTACACACAAAACCAAGAATAAGAGCAATTTTTATGGAACTGGTTTTCTTCTTCTCCTCCATTGCTGATTCAAGTAAGTAATCAATCACATTCTTTTCAGTTCTACTGCAATTAGTTAGTTCTAGTTGAGAATTTTGTTGAAAATACTACTATCAAGTCTTTTAGTTATGGGTACTGATGTGATGGAGATAGGAGGAATTCATTTGAGAAAGTTTTTGATCCTTCCCATAAAAATTTCGTATAGATCTACATTCAAACATCCATTGATCGTGGGTTTTGTTTTATTCTCATTGTTATTGTATATATTTCTTCCTTTTCTATTTATTCTCTTAGTTTCTTGTTCTCCAGTTCTTGTTTCTACTTTTGTTCTTCTTGGTACTTTACTAAGTTATGGCCAGCATTCTCATATACCACAAATTGATGAAGAAGAAGATGATGTTCAAGAAGTTGCATCCATGAGAAACACAGAAATTGAGCCTCTCACTACTTTGAAGGAGGAGAGTAATCAAGAAATTGAGCATTCTCATGAGCTGCTGCCACCAAATTTGGAAGATTCGTTTGGTTCTATTCAAGATTCTTCTTTGCGGTGGAAGCAGATCAAAGACCACAACGATGATGATGATAATGAGGATGATGAGTCTTTCAATTCTGATTCTGATGGTGCAGAGAGTTTGTTTCCGGATGCGTCAATTATAGACATTGTACCAATGATTAATGAACTCCATCCTTTACTTGACACTGAAACTCCTCGCCGTGATGCTCATGTATCGTCTTCAGATGATGAGTTTAATGCTGCTTCTGATAGATCCCACAGCTCGAATGTTATTCATGTTGAATCAAGTGAGGAGGATGAGAGCCATGAAGATGAAGAAGACCACGATGAAGAAGATGAAGAAGAAGGGCAATGTGAGACAACTGAGGGTGGAGCCAAAGCTGTGTTAAAATGGACAGAAGATGACAAAAAGAATCTCATGGATCTTGGGAACTCTGAGGTGGAAAGAAATCAGCGGTTGGAGAGTCTTATCGCAAGACGAAGAGCTAGGAAGAGCTTCAGAATGAGTGAATCGGAGATGAATATGATGGATTTGGACTTTAATGGGCCCCCATTTCAGATTGCACCAATTTCAACTGGGAGGCGTAACCCATTTGATCTTCATTATGATTCTTATATGGGACCTGGCTTACCTCCTATGCCTGGTTCAGCTCCTTCTGTTATGCTACCACGAAGAAATCCATTTGATCTTCCTTATGATGACCCACTTGAAGAAAGACCTGATTTGGCTGGAGACAGCTTTGGCGAAGAGTTCATGACAGCTCATGAGAAGGATATGCACTACAGGAGGTGTGAGAGCTTCAACATGGGAGCTTATTTCTTTAAAGATCACAGGCAAGAAAAGAACAATGTCAGTAGGTTCAAACCTCATTTTGTAACTGAAGAAATGGCATCAGAAGGGCGATTTTCTAGATTTAGCAGACAGATGAGTGAAGCAAGTGAGTCTAAGATGAGTTTTGCATCTGAGGCCGAATCACATTCTACAATTGCAAACCGGGAAGACCTTACTAATCTTGTTGAAGAACAGTTGTCATTTCAGGAATGCGAGATCAATCCTGCTGTTGAACACACACCTGAGAGAGTGAAGCTAGAAAGTGAACTCTTGGAAGAAGTTCACTTGGATTCAGCTACTAGTAAAGAAGCCAAGGATGACATCGATTTATTTAAGGTTGAGCATGAAAATGATGGCACCAAAACTTCCGGTGGAAAACAATCAAGGTTCTACTCTGAATTCATCGCTTTAGAAGAACACCTCACAGGCTATGTTCATGTGAACCAAGAATTAGTAGAAGAGCATGCAAGAAACAATGAGTTATAAAGATAGCATAGTTTTCACTTCTACTTCCTCCCTGAATGCATGACTAGAAGAGGTACCAGGACCCGCAGTCGAGGAAGGAATCACCTCACTCACAGAGAGCTTCAGAGCAGATTGGGAGGCTGAATAAGATAATGCAAGTTGCAACATTGCTGGCTTTCACTGGTAGTGGCAGGGCATTATCACTTTCCATAATGAATTATACATGTTCTCATAGTTCATTTCCTTTGTTGTTCCTATATAGCCTTAGCAGAGTTCGGAGCGACGAAGCAGTCAAAAATCGGATATAGATTGATGTAAGCAATTATGTTCTGTTAGGCATCATGATATTGAACCAACCATTACATTACTTGTGTCGATATCTCTATGCAGAAGTACTCTGTTTTTGAAGAATAATTTGTGGATATTTGTAAAAAGTACAAACATGATATTACTTTAACGTTTCAAATATATTCAGAAAAATTACAGGAAATCACATCTACATTGCTACAGCCCTACGCACATTCTGGCTATCGTCCCACAAGTGTATTGGTAAAACCAGCCATTGACGGAACATTACGCATTCCTGAAATCCTCGGCAACATGGGTAGAAGATCAGGCAATGAGGATCCGAACTTAAGAACATTAATCACCTGAGTGGCTGAAGGTCTTGATTTAGAATCGGGAAGAGTACACCATAATCCTACAACCAGTAAGTGTTCCATTTCAGACTCATTATATTGCTTTCTTAACTTTTTATCAGCTGCTTCAAGGAGCTCTCCTCTTCCGTAGAGATCCCAAACCCACTCTGATAAGAGTTCTCCGGTTGACTGAACCGGCTTCCTCCCACAAGCAATCTCAAGTGCAACAATTCCGAAACTATAAACATCTGATTCTTTACTTGATTTACCAGTAGTCATACATTCAGGTGCTAAGTAACCTTTGGTTCCGGCTATAACTGTTGTTTTACAGCCTAACGCATGATCGACAAGCCTCGCTAAACCGAAATCCCCGAGTTTAGCATTAAAATCTGAATCCAACATTATATTACTTGATTTAATATCTCTGTGAACTACACAGTGTTCCCATTCTTCATGTAGATACACCAATGCAGAAGCCAATCCAAGAGCTATTTTATACCTGACTTGCCAGTTGAGAACATAGTTTCTCCCTTGAAATAGATGCTTATCGAGACTCCGGTTCGGCATGAACTCATATACAAGAATTAATTCATTTTTTTCATGGCACCAACCAATAAGTTGAACCAAATTTCTATGCCGCAACTGGCTGATAACCTTAACTTCTGATTGGTACTCTTTTTTTCCTTGTTGTGATCCTTTCGAAATTCTTTTAACTGCCACAAATCTATCACTTAACACTCCTTTGTAAACTCCTCCAAATCCTCCTTGCCCAAGTTTTTCTTCCTCATCAAAATTACGAGTTGCAAAAGCCAGTTGACTAGATGAAAACCTCTTTGGTCCAGTTCCTTTCTCAAATTCATCATCCATTTCGCAATTTGTATTAGTTCTTTGGTAGGAATTTGCCTTCTTGAATCCATCATTAATCCTAAAGTTTAGCCAGATTGCAAAAACAAGCCCACAACTTAAAACACCCCCACCAATGATAAGACCCAGCCAGAAATTTCTTCGTCTTCCACTGTAGTCTTGAGCTCTACTGGGTAAGCTTGAATCTCCTTGGAACATTATGCGTTTATCGTCGCCTTCAAACGTGGAATTAAATTGCCAGGAAAGGATTTTATGGATTTCGACTCCGTATCCCATGGAAGCTGAAAATCCAACCATAATCTGTCTGGGTAGAACCTTGCTTAGATCAACAATGTGAAACAAAATAGGATATTGCTCTTGAAAAACAGGATCGCTATCATAAGTTAGAAAAACACTTAGATTTTTTGTAGTCGAATTATAAGTTACCCAAGCATTAGCTGTTCTTCCATCCTTCATACTATTTTTTTCTAACGACACGTTCGCCACGGATACAATTGAGTTAACGTTAATACCGACATGATCTGCACTTGGATCCCATGTGTTCTTGAACGTGTCAAACTCAACTGCAACTGTATTACTCCCCGACGTATTTTCCGGTGCGCCTGTGCTGAACAGTGCAAGACCTCCATCATCAGAAGAGCTTGGAGGATCGGTAGATGTGTCACGCGCTAGAAAGAAAGTGATGCCATCACCATAAGAAGTGCTATTTAGGCCTATAATGGTGAAAGAGAAATGTGTACTAAAACCAGCCAACCTTCCGGTAGATGTATCCCAAAGCTGTATAGGTTCTGTATATGTAGCACGGCCAACGCTATGTGCAAGACCGTCGCCGGCTGAATTCCTGGTGAGTTGGATGGTGTTACCAGCTACCACTGAATCACCTTGGAAATTTATTCTACGATCATTACTTGAGAATTCCAGGAAGTCGAAGGAGATTGAATTTGTAGTATTAGAAAAAATCAATAATATTGTGATGATTGCAAAGAATATGAAAAATATTGAAGCCATTGGGTCGCCGTCTTTGGCTGAATTTTGTATGTTTTCCGGTGAGTTGTGCTTTTGTTTTTGTAAGTTTTCTGGTCATATATATCTCACATAGCTAAGCAGTCTAATTTTGACATTGCAGAGATCAACATTGACTAGTTGACTAACATATTAATGCACTTTAAATGAAGGATGGGATGGATATGAATTATTAAGGGTCATCCTCTGTATTAAGTGCAAGAGTATCTCCCCACTTGAAAGACTTGATGCAACTGGGATCCAGAGATGCCGACAAGATAAGATGCACAATCCGTAGATATGGAGATGACAAATGAAGTCATACCAAATAGTGTTGTGTGTGGAGAAGTGAAGCTTCAAAAAAAGACCCCCAGTCACACGGCAAGTCAGTGTAAACACTAAAAATAATAATGAAATAGCTGCATATCTGACTCGGTGCGATCCAAGAGAGTCAGTCAACTACTAGACTCGACGGAATACAAGTAAGAAGCTTAGAAGAATGATGAAATATTATATAACTTTTGCCGGGATGCCCCACTGATAGATAAAGGGCATTTACTGCTATCATCGTTACGTACGGTTTCATCTAGTCCAAGTAGCCCACCACCAGACAGCAACAGGTAAGCTGGAGCTGTAGAGTAGGTTTGGGGTCTTTATGGAAGAGGGAAGGGAAGTTCAATGACCGTGAATGCAACAAACAATATTGATGCAGGATTAAGGTGGCGAGCTAAACTCAAGTGATTGAAATACCGGCTTCTGTATTTTTTTTTCCAACAGCACCATCTGTGCCTTTCGTTCATTGGCAAATTCATAAACTAACCAGCTTCAAACCGTATAATTAATAAACAGGCCAAAATTCTAAGATCTATTATAAACTGGCCATTCTGTTAGATTTCACGCCTGGACCCACCAGATAGGTCGTCGGCGTTGAATTAGTCAAACTCGGTGCGCAGAATTACCACCATGCCCATTATCCAGTTCAAAGACGCGTGAACTGAATATAATTCTCATTTTTTTTTTCAGTCTCTCGGTTCCTTATCTTTCTTCTCTCCATCGTTCTCTCCGTTCTCCTTCTGTTGAAACTAGGGTTAGCGATTATTAGAGAAGAAGCAATAGCAGTTGAAGACGTAGATGTTAGTGAAGAACCAGATCGTATTTGGAAGACTAGGGTTTCTGGATATCTAGGGTTCCAAAGACGATTTTGATAGTGTGAAGATGAGGTACAAATTGGGATTAAAAAAATCTGAATCAAGGTGAGATTAACGTAACCCGTGACTTAATATATGATGAAAATCAATGATTGATCGATTGATTTGTATTTCTAGAGTTTCTGTTTTTCCCCTTTTGTAATTAGGGTTTATTTTAAATGCATGATGTCCTTTATTGTTTAATAAGGTTATAAATTTCGTGATTGAGTGTTTGTTTGTATGAATTATTGCTTAATTAGAGTTTATTAGAGTTTTTTAGGTTTCACCCCTTTCAATTTTAGATTCAGTGGGGGGTTTAAGCTGCTATATCCCCTAATTATTAATGAAGTTCTTCTTAGATGTGGTATTTTGATACTTTGTAGATGTTGTCACAGGGTGAAATTTAATAGAGCAAGTTTATGCCCTGTATGGAAGAACTAATTAAGTGTAATGATTCCATAATGATTTACTTATAGTGGTAGATATGGACAAAAAAGTGTACTAATTAACTGTAATTGAAATTCATATATGCAGTGGGGGATTTGGTGTGTATGTGTTCTAATTAGTTTCAGTGGGGGTTTTATCTGATGTTTGCCCTTTTTTTATTTGTGTTGCAGTCTATTCAAATTGAGGAATATTAGTGTGTATGTGGAGCCAAGGAATGAGACTTTGGTATTTCCTGAGTGTCATAGAGATGAAACAGAGTTGAGGAAGGTTGAGTATATGGTGTATTCTAGATTGTCTTTGGATTGTTCTAAGGCCAAGAAGTATTGTTTATATTGGTTTAAGGATCCCTGTATGTCACAGCCATTACTAAATAATGATGATTTTGATAATTTTTGGGAGGATTCTTATGTGAATGATGATGGGTGTATATGTTTGTGGATGGGGATGAAGGATACACAGTTTGGGACTCCAAAGAGTACACCAAAGAAGAGAGTTAGTAAGAAAACTACTCCTAGAAGATCTCCAAGGATAAATAGTGTGGATAAATCAGCAGAAGGGGTATCAAGAAAGCTGAGTTTCACAGATTTGCTACAACAAGCTGAAGAGGTACCTAGTCCCAAAAATTCTCATGCTAGTAGCAGTGGTTGCAGTCAGTCAAAACCAGCCCAAGCCACTGACCTTGATGATGATGTAGAGAATACTCAGCTAGAAAACAATAAAATAGATGAATGTCACCCAATTGAGGATCCAGAAGCTACTCCATTATATGATAGTGATGAAGACATTGAGTATGGGTCAGATGAAGAAGAGCAAGAAGAAAAAGAAGACAGTGAAGAAGACAATGAAGAAGGAGAAGAAGAAGACAAAGAAAAAGGTATATTTCATTTATAAATTATTTCAGTTATTTTAATTTGTAAATTATTATATGGTACTGATGTCCATCTTGAATGTGCAGGTAAGGATGTGGATGAAAGACCTGCTTACATGGATGACTTTGATGATGATTTTGGTGAGTACATGAAGGGTGAGAATGATGGAGATCTATTTCCTGAAGAAGAGGTATTTACTCCTGTAGATCCTACCAAAATGGAGGTAAAAACTAGATTTGAAAGTAAGCAAGCATTTAAGAAACATCTCAGAGATTTTTGTATTCTTAATAAGTGTCAATTTAGGTTGGATAGAAGTGCTCCCTCTAGAATTAAGGTTGAGTGTAGGTTTAAGAAAGAACATGATTGTCCTTGGTTTGTGTATGCTAGCAAGAAGGAGGGTGAGAATACTTTTGTTCTTAGGAAAATGAATTTGGAACACAAGTGTGAAGGGGATCACAAAAATAGGAATAGATCTGCTGATCCTCATTTTGTAAAGGATTTTATTCTTGATCAGATGAAGAATAAGCCTAAAAAAGTTGTTCCAGACCCTAATAAAATCAAGGAAGACTTCTTAGCTGAAAAGCGTGTTAATATACCATATATGTGTGCATGGAAGGCTAGGAATCTAGTTTTAGAATCATTATATGGTAATTATAAAGAGAGCTACAATGAAGTACCATCCTTTTGCAGCATGTTTACCAAGTGTAATGAAGGGTCTGTTGCTAAGTTCACATTTGACACTAAGGAAAACACATTTGAAAGTATGACACTCTCATTTGAACCTGCAATGAGAGGTTTTTGCGAAGCATGCAGGGGAGTTATAGGGCTTGATGCATGCCATCTAACAGGAGAGTTTGGAGGAGTAAATATGGCTGCAACTGCACTTGATGGACAGAATGGGTTAGTAATGTTAGGAATTATGGTATGCAGAGCTGAAACAAAGGAGAATTGGATCACTTTTTTGAAGCATATGAAGTCTACAATATTATCACATCCAGTGAAAGTGGCTTTCATTTCAGATAGGCAAAAAGGATTATTGGAAGTTGTTGCTATAGTCTTCCCTGGCCATCACCACAGATACTGTTGGAGGTAACTTTTTTATGTAACTTTAACTTTTGTATACTTGATCAGTTAAAGGCCTTACTTTAATTGCAATGTGTTAAAATGCAGACATTTATACAAAAATTTCAAGAAGTATTACAAGGGTCTGGATTTATACTGTTCTTTGTGGAATGCAGCAAAAGCATACAAAGAAAAAAACATTTTCAGGTAGTTGTTATTTGTTTTATGCACTGTTTCACATGGAAGTTAAGCTAGTTTTTGATTTGGTTATGCACTGATTGATATTTGTTATCAATATATTGGCTGGGCAGGAACATTTTGACAATATAGTTAAAGAGAATGCTGCAGCTGGTGATTATCTTAGGAGAGAAGATCCTGCTACATGGTCCAGGGCCTTTTTTAACCCTATTCACTGTTGTGAACATATGAACAACAATTTTTCAGAGTCTTTTAACAGTATGATCTGCAAGATGAGAAACAAATCAATTATAATGATAGGCATAATGTATGCTAACCTAGTGATGGGTACATGGTACAATAGGAGGACTGAATCTGCATCATGGGTAGATGGAAATTTGGTTCCTAGTGCTCTTAAGTTGATTAAGAAAATGTTGGATTTTGTGACTGATTATGGTGTTGACCCTTGTGTGGCTGGAGAGTTATATATGGTGACTAGTCCAAAAAACTCTGTGTTCACAGTGAACATCCTTGCCAAGACTTTCTCTTGTTTGCAGTGGCAGTTGAGGGGGTTCCCCTGTATGCATGCAGTGAGTGCATTGCATACCATAAGGCCACAATGGAGAAAGTAAGATTTTTATTTTTTAAATTTGTACCTTGTCTATTTTTTTTTATGCTCCACCCTAGTTTGTTGTTTCTTTTCTAGTTAAATGTATATGGCACTAACCTTTAAATACTCTGCTTGAGTAGGTACTACAGTGATTACTATTCAGTAGAGAACTATAAGGCCACATATGCACCAACTTTTGCACCACTAGATGATAAAAGTGAATGGGTCCAGGTACTTTACTTTTACTTTCTTTACTTTTACTTTTGTAGATTCCCTACTATGTATTTAGGGTTTCTATAACCATCAACTATCTAACATATCTTATCTTATCTCACCCCTCTTTCTTCTTGCAGCCAAAAATGAACAGGAAGATCTTGATCCCTCCTCACAGTAGGAAACCAGGAAGACCCAAAAGCAAGAGGGTAAGAAGTTATGATGAACCTCGTGTTGAGAAGAGAAAAAGGAGGTGTGGGAAATGTGGAGAGATTACTAATCACAACAAAAGAATATGTGCTGGTGGTCAAGTGGGATCTAATCCAACTGCAAAGAGGCAAAGGACTGAATGTGATGCAGAAAACTTCACCTTCACCAACATAGAGACAAGTCAAACCACCAGAGTTAGGGGTGCAGCTAAATCAAACAAGAACAAGGGAACTGCATCATTTGTTGGTGAATGTTCAACGGGATCTGGCAGTCATCCCTTGGCAGCACCATCTTCCAATCCAGCTTCTACAGCACCTATGAGTCTGCCATCTATAACACCATCTTCTACTCTAGCATCTATAGGAAATAACCTTTCTCAGAACTTTTTTGGCATTGGATCTGTATCTCAGAATATAAAACAAGGAAAGGGAAGGCGAAATGGAAAGGCCAAGAAGAAATGATTTGAGATATGTTTTTTTCTTCTCTTTTTTGTGTTTGCAGTCTTTTTCAGACAGTGTTTGTGATGAATGAAAAGTGGTAGGTTGTTTATTAGTACATTTGCAGGTTACATTTTCAGATTGTTGAGTTCCTTACATATGGCATTAAGTTGTAAACTTGAATGCATAATTCTGTTTTTGGTAGCAATGAAGACTTCATCTGAGACCCACTTAAAACCATCACAATCTGTACAAGTGAGGTATGCTATTTTCTTGTTATGTTCATTCTTGCAAAATTTCATCTCCATCTTTGATTTGCAGTGATCTTTGTTGCAGGTTTGATTTTGCAGTGGGCAGTTTTTGAAGCAGTGACCAGATTCTCCGCAACCATTCTCTACTGGTAATTTCACCATCTTGCATTTGATAGGATCCATGGCATCGTCAAACCATTCAAAGTACTGACAGGTTGGAATTGAACACTTCAAAAACATTTTTCCATTTGTTTCTTTTGTTTTTGAACACAATAGTTGCCTTATACCATTACATGGTATATATTTGCACCTGGAATAAATCCAAGGACATACCTTTGGATCATGACTTCCTTGTTCACAGATAAAACATGAGAGTTTACTTCACTTTGGCTCATGTCTAATTTTTTTTAATTTTTTTTTGATCTGTTCAGTATGAGAAACACTAGGGTTTTTCTCTGCAATAAGGCCTAATTTATATGTATGAAGCTGAAGATGACCGTTACAATCCGACCGTTACAAAGGAAGTACATTTTCTTCACGTGCAACGAGTCACTGAGTTGACTCGATCCCGATTTGGTTACGAACTCAGACGAGGGCTAAGTTGTCTTTTACCTAGCAGGTTAACTGCCACGTAGACATTTAACTACCTAAAACCGTTTTTTGAAAAAAACGGGATGGAAAATGTCAATATTGGCCAGTTTATATAAAGATTCAAAAAAACGGGCACTTTCTTAAATATAATTCAAAAAGGTGGTCACTTTATTAAAAGCCCCTATATTCATTACGTAAGATGAAAGTTGGCTGAGAGAAATTAAAGGACAAAGTTGAAGTGAGTTTTTTTTTTTTTTTTTTTTTTTTTGTGTGAAGTTGGTCAAAATTATACTACTAGTTTTTTTTGTGCCCGAATTATCCAGGGCCTAGGTGGCCTAAGTTAGTCAATTACAGCTCTTAAACTTACCTATTCTGTTCCAACTATCCCCAATAATCTCTCGAAATGTCAATGGAAAATATATCGTATCTATCCTATTTGGGGTAACCCTAATTTTTTAGATATTTATAAGAACCCTATTCTTCAAGAAAAAACCTAACTCAACTATACAGAAAAGAAATTCTTTCAAATGGAAAAAACTCCTACTAATGTTGAGCATGTTCAAGCTTCAACTTCTGAAGTTTCAGATCTTGCAATGAAGTTTAAGAAGGCCACTCTAGAATTACAAGCTGCATATGAAATTGTTCTACTGAATCAAGATGTAGACACTATAAATGAAGAAAAAGGAGATGGGGAATGGGATTTTTGCTTAATTGGAAAAATAATAAGTGAAGGGAAAATTTCCTATGGGACAGTGGAAAACAATATCCAATTTACTTGGCCTTTCATCCCTCAAGAAGAAATCAAAATCATTGAAGTGGATGTTAATGTGATGATTTTCAAGTTTCTAAATCAAGATGTGGTTGAAAAAATCATAGAAGAAGGTCCTTGGAACATTGATGGTAAGCTATGCATTTTGGTGGATTATTTTCTAGGCTTAATTCACCAAAATATGGATTGGAGCAAGCAAGTGTATTGGATTCAACTCAAGGGTCTGCAACCAGAACATATGAATGCAAAAGCAGTTGAATAAATAGGGAACCTGTTAGGTGAAGTACTTGAAATTGAACCAAAGAATGCTATTCCAATTGATGGCATACCAGTCAAGATGTGTGTAAGAATCGAACTTACTACCCCATTAAGAAGAGGAGTACTGGCCATCACTGCTGCTGGTTCTACCAAATAGGTAAGATTTCATTATGAAAAACAGCCAAATAAGATTTGTAGGGATTATTTCATGATTAATCATAGCAAAGGTGTATGTGGAGATGCAGCAGAGTATCTGAAAGTTGCACATGAGAAACCTCTACCTTTTGGTGTCATAGGAGAGCTTAAGAAAAACACCAATATGCGCACTCATGGTATTACTACTCCAAAATCCTCTAGCAGAAAGAATGTTAAACCTGCACTTTTTATTCCTCCTGTGCACGGCAAACTAGTGAAGTTCCAAACTAATACTGAAGAAGAAGAATCATCATCAAGACTTGGAAAAAGGCAGAGGTACTTAGGTTGTAAAGAAAATACTAATAACAATGATGGAGTTTCATAGGAACTCACAACAGCTAGAATCACACCAATAGACAAGCAGTCTGGAGGCACTACTGGGGGGATTGAGGTATATTTTAAACTCAAAAACTACTCTTTTTACACCTCTAAATTGTTTTATATAGTTAATCTGAACCCTTGGTCTTTGTTAAAATTTTTGCAAAATTGTTTCATTATGAAGATCTTGTCATGGAATGTATGTGGTTATGGGAACAAAAACACTAGATATCATCTCAAGGATCTAATTAGGTCTCATGATCCTGACATTGTGTTTTTAATTGAAACAAAGAATACTTCTAGGAAGATGACACGGTATATCAATCCTCTTGGTTTCCCTAATGTCTGTTTCATAGAACCAATAGGTATGTCAGGTGGATTATGTCTCTTGTGGAAAAATTGAGTTGACCTTAATATTATGGATTCTATGTTCAATACTTTTCAATGTAAACTTAGAATTGATTCTAGAAGTAACTACTCTTTCATCAGTTTTGTTGATGGAGCTCTGAATGATATAGATAGAAAAAATCAATGGTATTATATGCAACATATTGCTATTCAACAGAACATTCCTTGGATTGTGCTAGGTTATCTAAATTTCATTATGTCCAATGATGAGAAACAGGGAGGTAATCCAGTTGGGCAAACTACTTTAGATTACTTTAATGATATTGTTGATAGTAATGGACTCCATAATATTCCCTTTATAGGTAATCACTTTACTTGGACAAACAAAAGACAAAATCATGAGCTTATCCTAGAAAGACTTGACAGGGATGTAGCTGATTTAGATTGGAAAAATAATTTTCCTTCTGCTATAACCTACCACCTAGTCCCATTAGCTAGTGATCATGCTCCCATCCTGTTGTCTACTTCTAGAATGGACTCTAAAACCCATAAACCTTTCAAAGTCAATAAAATGTAGTTCAGAGATCCTACCTGTATGAAGGTAATTGCTAATAACTTGAATGTAAATACTCAAGGTTCCGCTGCTTTAAAATTCACTAAGACTCTGTTCAATACTATACAAATTCTTAGAGACTGGAATTACAATCATTTTGGTGTTATTACTACTGAGATAATTAGAATCAAAGCTCAAATAGATATTCTGAATTCTCATAATACTAATCCTTTGGATCCTGATTTTGTTAGAATGCAGAATAAACTGAATTACTGGTATGATATTGAAGCTGATTACTGGAAGCAAAGAGGTAAAAATGATTAACTGATACTAGGGGATAAAAATACAGCCTATTTTCACAATAAGGCTAATTTTAGAAGGAAAAGAACCCAAATCGATTCTATTCAAAATGACATGAACATCTGGCTCACTGATAGAAGTGATATTGCTAATACTCTAAAATCTCACTTTCTTAATATGAGTAGAACTTCTAATCCTCCTTCACCCAGTACTTATCATGGTTTTATTAATCCTTGCATCACTCAAGAGGAAAATAACATTCTTACTTCTATTCCTACTCTAGAGGAAATTAAGAAGATTGTCTTTGATATGAAACCTTGGACCTCTCCAGGTCCAGATGGTTTTCCTCCTTGTTTTTACCAACATATGTGGGACACTGTAGGTAATGATTTGGTGAAAATGGTTAAATCTTTCTTTCATTTTAAACATTTGTTGAAAAAAATTAACCATAATTTCATTTCTCTCATTCCTAAGAGTAACTTCCCTAAAAAAGCTGTTGATTTCAGGCCTATATCTCCGTGTAATACTTCTTATCAAGTGATATCTAAGATTCTTGCTTCTAGAATTAAGAATGTTCTTGAAAGAATTATAACTTCTTATCAAACTGCTTTTGTCTCTGGAAGATCCATAGATGATAACATTGTTATTGCACATGAATTTATTGAATCCATGAAAAAGAATAGGAAGAAGAATGGTTGGATGGCTATCAAACTAGATATGTCAAAAGCTTTTGACAGAATTGAATGGTCTTTTCTGCTTAGTACTTTAAAAAAAAAAAGGATTCTGTGATGATTTTCGTCAGTTGATTGAGCAATGTGTTAGTACTGTCTCCACTTCTATATTGCTAAATGGTTCTCCAGGTGAGATATTTTTCCCTCAAAGAGGTCTTAGACAAGGAGATCCCCTGTCTCCTTATCTATTCATATTATGTATGGAATCATTTTCTAGAGCTCTACTGGAAGCTGAAAATAAGAATATTATTCATGGTATTAAACTTAATGATCATTGTCCTGCAATCTCTCACTTATTCTTTGCAGATGATTGTCTAATTTTTGCTCAAGCCAATGATAAGGAAGCAAGAAATCTGGTAAGCATTATAGAATAGTTTAGCAGTTTCTCAGGCCAGTCCATAAACTACCAGAAGTCAGGTATTGATTTTAGTAAAGGTATTCAAAACCAGGTAAAAAATTCTGTGTCTAACATTCTTAATATTAAGAAGTTAGCTCTGAATGATAAATATCTAGGTGTTCCTCTGCTATTACAAAAAAAACAAAACTCAATCTTTCTTACCTCTTCTTGATAGATATGGTGATAGACTGGAATGTTGGCAACCTAAATTTCTTAATTTTCCTGGTAGAACTGTATTAATTCAATCTGTCCTCAGTAGTTCATTCATGTTTCTTGTGATGAAGTTCTAACTCTGAAGGACAACTCACTGACATATGCTGCAGGTACTTTCAGTGACTCATGTTTGCGAAGTTTACATTTTGTGACTTATGGTTTTTGTCTTTCTTAATCTTGCCTGCTAGTATTTTTTTACTGCTTATATTCCTTCTCCCAGTTCATGGAAACATTGTAGTTTTAATTTGTTAGTTTAGAATTCTTTTCTTTTTTTGTCAGACTAGGTGCGTACATTCTGATGAACTTCAATCCCGAATGTGGAAACAGAAGGAACCGAAGTTAATCGATCAACGGCTATACACTTATAGTGATAGCAAACTGTGGACTATAATAACTAATTAATAGTGGAATTGGTATAACATTAGTTACTGGCACGCTTGCAATATTCATTGTATGTTATATGTTGCAAAAATGTTAGATGTTCAATCATTTGTATCATTTGTTTTGTGTGAGTATCGACTACACATATACATTTGATAACTCGGTATGCATGAAATTGTTTTGCTAATTACAGTTGGTATTTGCATTTTGTTCTCCATTTTAATCAAAGAGACTTCCAATTGTAAGGTTTATAAGATATCTATATATGATTAGAATTCATTTCATGTTGTAGGTAACACACAACTAAGTGATGAAGTGGTCGTGAAAGACCACCAAAATGATAAGTTGACAAAACTAAAGTTTGTGAACAACCGTTTCATTTCTCAAACTGACTGTGGTGGTGACAAACCTGAGAACATTTATGAAGGTATAGTTTATATTTGTTTTAACTTTTGATTTTGTTTCAGCATAAAACTTTGTGAATACTAATGAGATATGTTACTGATTTTCCAGAGGATCATTACGAAGATTTGTTAGAGTCAGATGATGAAGGTAAAGTTTAACAATGATTGTTTTGTTATTATTTCTATTTTGTCTATGTATACTCAGTTGCTTCTTTTGAAGTTAAAACTAATGACTTACATTTTTGTTTGCGTATGTACAAGGAAATGGGTTGAAGAATGGCAGTCAAGCTGATGGGCCTAGTTTGTATCATAAGATGTATGCCGAAGAACTTCAAAATGCCAAGGAAGAGGAGTTGTTTTCTGATGATGATAAAGTTCCAGAGACCCTAGATTTGCATAAGATAGAAGTCGGGCAAGAATTTGCTGACAAACATGCCTTCAAGAGACATCTTAGATGGTTTTGTGTGAAAAATGGTTTTCAGTATAAGCTTAAGAAGAGTGACCACGTAAGGATCAAGGCTGTTTGCAGATTTGAACCTGAGTATAAATGTCCATTTGTTGTATATGCTAGGCAACTACCAAATAAGAAGAATTTTACAGTTACGGGTGTTAACATGAACCACAACTGTGTTGGTGATCCTTATGGAAGAAACCGGTCAGCTGATCCCAATTTTGTTGCCGAACATGTTCTAGAGAAGATGAAGACATCTCATGGTGATGCAGTTCCAAAGGCAGCTGAAATTGCACAAGAGTTTGATATGGCTTACAACACAAGCATTCCATACAATGTTGCATGGAAAGCAAGGAACAGAGTTTTAGAGAAGTTGCATGGGAACTATGAAGAAAGCTATAGGCAGGTCCCTAGTTTTTGTGAGATGGTTGGAAGAACAAATTAAGGTTCTATTGCTATGTATACATACGGGAATGTTGATCATGCCTATGAGTCCATGCCAATTTCTTTTGCTGCACCCATGAGGGGGTTTATTGATTCCTGCAGACCCATTGTAGGCTTATATGAATGTCACTTGAATGGTAAATTTGGGGGTGCATTACTAGCAGCCACTGCTCTTGATGGTCAGAATGGGTTAGTCCCGCTGGGGATAATGGTTTGCAGGAATGAGTGTTTTGAGAACTGGCACATATTCCTTAAGCATCTTGCTCCAGCGATTTCCAAGCATCCTTTGACTCTGAATTTAATCTCTGATAGGCAGAAGGGGTTGCTTGAAGCTGTACATCAGTTATTCCTAGGATGTCCTCATAGGTTCTGCAACAGGTACTGATAGACGCATTTATGTGTCTATTTTCATCTCTTTTGTGTATCTTGTTAGTACCCATTTCTGTACTAATTTTGGTATTTTATCCCTTTGTA
>JAJJMB010013545.1:124480-150967 GCA_023531105.1 Papaver atlanticum | reverse complement strand
AAATCTACTTTTGCAAAATATTAGAATCACTTTAAACGTAAAGAGTTTCATGAATATTGGTTAGATTATATCACTTAATTGGTTAATGGTGGAATCCAGAGTCTCGGTGTTTTCTTATTATTGTTAAACAACTTTATTTAATTTTCAAAAATCCTTCACAAGCCCGAGTTGAACGAACTCTACTTATCACTTTTTACTACAACTACAAAAACACATCATGTACTCTCATATCTTACTTTGTTGTTTGTTTTTTGTCATTTTAAATCAAATGTCTACTGACATTTTGATTGTTTTATTTTCTCTCGTAGACATATGATGAAGAACTTTAAGACACATTTTAGAGTGTCTAAGTTGCATAGTATTGTATGGAATGCTTCTAAAGCCTATAAAGTCAGGCATTTCAAGGTAATTAATGAAATGTGGTAATTTTTTAAAGTTAATGAATGTGATTGTAATGCACAAACATATACTAATCATAGTGACTTCATCTTTTATGATTGTTAGGAACATATGAATGACTTGTTAACTGAAAATGTTGATGCTGTAAACTATTTGATGGGGGAAGACCCTAGTAGTTGGTCTAGAGCAATTTTTGACTTAAAGAGTTGTTGTGAGCATATCAACAACAATTTTTCTGAGTAATTCAACAACATGATCAAAAAGTTGCAAGACAAACCAATTACAAAATTGGGAGTGATGTATGGTCAGATGGTGATGGGATTGTGGCATAAGAGGAAGCATGATAGTGCAGAGTGGGAGGATTAAGCACTTGTTCCATCAGCCAACAAACTGTTAGCAAAGATGATGAAGTTAACTAACAATTTTAAGTTTCAGCCATCTGTGATTGGAAAACTTTATGAGGTTACTAGTGTACACAAGAAGGTCATGATTGTCAATCTTCATGAGAAAACTTGCAACTGCATTCAATGGAAGCTAAGAGCGTTCCCCTGTCAGCATGCTGTGTGTGTCTTGAAGGGTATAAGGCCAAAATGGACCGAGTAAGTGGTTTTTCTTTGATATTTTCGTTCTATTTTGCAGACATTTCACTTGAAGTCTTGTGTTTTAATGAATATTATTTTTGTTTTGAAGATATTGCGGCAATTTTTACACTGTCCGGTATTATAAAGCCACATATGCACATGACTTTGTACCTGTAGAAGACAGTGAAGACTGGGTACATGTATATTTGCAACTTCATTATATTTTAATTGTATGGCCTTTATGGATTGTTGTAAAACTATTTGGACTACTTAATGTATCTTTCTTATTAGGATTCCTATTTTCTTCTAAAGTCTCCAACAGTTGATTGGAGTACATAATTTATTTTCTCCTTAGGGTTCTTATAGACTCTTAACAATATCTCAACTTTTTTCTGCAGCTTGAAGACACAGAGACAACAGTTGAGCCTCCAATACTGATGAGGAAGCCAGGCAGACCAAGAGTCAATAGGAGGAGGGCACATGATGAACCACATAATGAAAAGAAAGCTAGGACATGCTCCAAGTGCAAGAAAACTGGCCACAATTCTAGAACTTGTGCTGGGGGGAAGTTGGATCCAATCCTAGAGGGAGAAGGGCAAGAACCGAGATAGATGGTGTAAACTTAACTGCAACAAACCTGTATGCAGGGCAAAGCAGTGGCACTAGGAAGAGAGGAAGACCAAGGAAACCATCTCATTTACTACCTCTACTCAGTTCACTACTTCAACTACTGCTGCAACTAGTAGTGCACCAATAGCTTCTCAGTTCACTGCTTCAACATCAGGTGGTTCTGGTAAGAAGCGAATGAAAGGAAATAACAATGGCGCTGGAAATGCTAGACAGTTTTTCAAGCATTTTTTCACAGTGGAGGAGCCAAAGTCAGATAAGAAGAAGAAGTAATTGGTGTTGGGTTTTACTAGTTTTCCTGTTTTCTCATCTCATTGATTTAGTTATGTCAAAACTTTGTAGGATGCTTGCTATGGTTGTTTCTTTAGGTTTTCCGAGTGCAGTTGAATCTGCAAGACTTATTATGTGTTATTTCAGGTTGCAGTAGACTTATTATGGGATGCAGTTGAATCTGCAATGTTTATTTATTTGTTTGGGTGAAATACTTAAGTTCCAATTTAATATATTAGTTAATTATTGAACTTCTTAAGTTGTTCTTGTTGATTACAAGTGCAAGTTCATTTGAATTTCCTCACAAGTTGCAGGGAAGTATTTGATTCAAGTACAAGAACTATGTTGCCAGTGAAACTCTTTTCACCTAACATATCAGGTAACAAGAATTGTGTTGATTTTATCGTATGTATAACTTGTTCAATCTTTGGAATTTCTTCTTTTAACAAGGTTTATGGCTCAACTTTCAGCTGTTAATCCAGTGGTGATCTTCTCTACAGGCATGATAAAAATTTGGGGAAGGCAGTTCAATTGTCATGGCTCTACTTGGATCAGTGGCATGATCAAACCATTCTTGGTAGTTACAGATTCGGATTAAGCACTTCAAGAATATTCTCCCTGGATTTGCTTCAGTTTTGGATTGCATAAAGGCCTAACTCCAATTAATAGGTACGAGTTTGCACTTGGACAAACTTGTTTTACTGATCTCCAACATCAGACATGGAAAAGAAGAATGGGTTTCAAGGTTATATGATGCAATGGTCCAACAACACACTTACCTTGCTGCTACTGCTGCTCGATGATTTTTGCGACCATCACCCATTATTGCTTGCCATTCTGAATACAAAGCTGAAATTGGGTTAGAAAGTTTGATGCTAGAGGGTTGTCTTTGTGGTTTTTTCAGTAACCATTAATGGCTACTTACGGAGCTTGGATGGAGAAGATATGTAATAGGGAAGATATTGTTGTGTGTAGGGTGCATCCAGGATTGCGGATTTTGTAACTCAGGTTTTAACACGTGGATGTATACGCTGCAGAGTATGCGATTAATATTAACCATGGCAAGTTTTTCTTTAACTTGAGGGTTTTTTTTGGTCTCTTTGAGTCTTTTAACTGCTATGACGTGGCATCTAACAGGCGTTAACTGTGTTTTCATAAAAACGGGAAGGAATAAGTCAAGCTGAGGACAATTATTATAAGTCCGAAAAGAACGGATAAAAAAAGTAAATATCGATTAAAAATGAGGACACTTTATTAAATGACCCAAACTAAAATAAGCAGTTGGCACTTTCGGTTACAAAATGCAAAAGAGTTTAACTATAAGAAATTATTAATACAAATTTTCAGCAAACATAAAAGGCTATCAGCCTAACACGTATCAGTAAGACCCAGCTGATGACGGAAAACTCGGCATTGTTGGTGCTGTTGGAAGATATACTGCGATCGGTAACTCAAGTGGAAGGTTAGGCAATGGAGTTTCAAATTTAAGAACATTAATCACTTGAGTGGCTGACGGTGTTGATTTGGAATCGGGATGAGCACACCATAATCCCACAACCATTAACTGTTCCATTTCTAACTCATTGAATTCCATTTGTAACCTTTCATCTGCTGCTTCAACTATATTTCCCCTTCCGTAAAGATCCCAAACAAACTCAACTAAGACTCCCCTAATTGTTTCGATCGGCTTCCTCCCACAAGAAATCTCGAGTGCAACAATTCCGAAACTATAAATATCTGATTCTTTACTTGATTTACCCGTAAAAATACATTCAGGTGCTACGTAACCCACGGTTCCGGCTAAAACCGTTGTCTGACCACTAAGATCATGATCTACATTACTTGATTTAATATCTCTGTGTACGACACATTGTTCCTATTCTTCATGTAAGTACAACAAAGCTGAAGCTAAACCAAGGGCTATTTTGTACCTGACTTCCCAAGTGAGAACATTTTCTCCTCGAAAGAGATGGTTGTCTAGGCTTCGGTTTGGCATGAACTCGTAAACCAGAGGCAAATCATTTCTTTCGTGACACCAACCTATAAGTTGAACCAAGTTTCTATGTCGCAACTGGCTGATAATCCTTACTTCCGATTGATATTCTTTCTTTCCTTGTTGTGATCCTTTTGAAATCTTCTTAACAGCAACATGTGCACCACTTAATAATCCTTTATAAACTCCTCCAAATCCTCCCTCTCCAAGTTTCCCCCCCTCGTCGAAGTTACTCGTTGCACAAACCAGTTCATTATATGTGAACCTCTTTGGACCCGATCCTTTCTCAAATAATGCATCGTCAATCCATGTATCTGAATTTGGTGTGTCCCCATCAGAGTTCCTTGAGAAACTTCTCTTTCTCAACCAGATTAACAAAGAAAAGCTAAGCCCACAACCTAAAACACCAAAACTAAGTGCAAGACCAACCACCAATCCGGTTTTTCTATGCTTTCCTTCATTCATTTGATTTTGACCATCTCCTCCTTTGCTATTAGTGTCTGTCATATTCTTCTGAGTGGGTATTCCTTCATAAGTTTGATTAATGTGTTTTTCATCTTCAATTTTGAAAGTGGAGTTGAATTGCCAGGAAACGATTTTATGCATTCGACCGAGAGGCCAGTGGCTGCCGAAAACCCAACACTGATCTGTTCTGGCAGAACCTTCCTTAGATCAACAATATGATGCAACCTAAAATTCATACTAATACCCGGATTATCATTTGTTAGTAAAACATTCAGGTTTTTCGTTTTTGAATTATAATTTACCCAAGCATTAGCTGTTACGTTCTTCAGACTGTTGTAATCTAAGGACACATTAGCCACAGATACTATCGAGTTAACGTTGATACCTACATGATCCCAACTTGGATCCCATGAATTCTTAAAAGTGTCGAACTCCACCGCAACTATTTGATCTGACTTATTATATGTTTCAGCAAACATGGAAGGCATAGGCCAAGATATCCACCACTAGAATTTGGAGGAGTCGTCGATCCGAACGGGGCTAGGAAGAAAGTGATACCATCACCTGATAAACCATCTGCAGAAACATTTAGCGGTGTGTCTATAGTGAATGAGAAGTGACTATTAAAAAATGCAAGGCTACCGTCTGTTGCATTCCAAAGTTGTATAGGTTTTGAATAAGTGGCACGGCCGACACTGCTGCTAATAAGAGTTGCATTGGCTGAATTCTTGGTGAGTTCGATGACGCCGTTGGCTATTGACAAATCACTTTGGAGATGTATATGGGAATCATTTAGTGGGAAATTCGGGAAGTGAAAGGAGATGGAATTTGTAGTACTACTAGCAAGAATCTGTAGTATTGTAGTGATCAAGAAGTAGAAAAGTGAAGAATGAAAATCATGAGAAGTTGATGATGATATTAATCCATAGTAAAAAGCCATTGATTTGATGATGATTGAATTGTCTCAGTATTAGATTAGTTTTTTCTGGTGTGCAGTTCATGGTAAATTGAATTCTAAAGATATGTTAAATCATAAAGGTATGGACATTTATAGTTCTTGCATTCTCTGTGGAGACAGTTCTGAATCTCAGGAGCACATATTGCTTCACTGCAAGGTAGCAAAGTACATTTGGAATGCTGTGACTCCAAATAATCATTGGGCGTGGGTGTTTCCGGAAAATTTGTTCTCTTTTGCTCATACTTGGCATAATAATCAGCTTTCTCATTCTGGTAGTGTGGTGTGGGATTTCATTCCGACGGCAGTTATTTGGGTCTTGTGGAGAGAAAGAAATTGCAGAACTTTTGAAGAAAGATACAAGTTCAAGACAGATCAAGATTTAGCTATTGATGTAAAGTCTTTGGTGCTTTCGTGGGCAACAACTTGTGGGAAGAGAGTTTATCTGAACTTCTCAAATACGGTCTCAGAATGGGAGACTTTATTCTTTTGATGTTTTGTTTTTGTTTTGCTTTTGTTTTAGTTTATATTTTGTAGACTTTTGTACATTTTTTGTTCTTTAATAAAATCTTCTATTCTGATTAAAAAAAAAAAAAAAAAAAAAAAGTTTTTTCTGCTATTAGAAAACACATGTGACTAGTGACTGCGTTTTGTACGTCCGAATTGTAAAAAGTGGAATGGTTCAATAGAAGTTGGCTCAAAGTCAAAAGTATCACTCACTCTTAAATGACAACGAATATGAAGAAAAATTTATCAAATCAAAAGAAGAAGAAAAGGTTATGAAGAAGAAATTAATTGCTAAAAGTCCTTGCGACCTGTCAAATTTCAGTGGATATACACTTGACTAGCAAGTGTTGTTGAGAAAAAACCATCCACCACCAGACAGCAACAAGAAAACAAGCTGAATCTATAGTACATAGGGAACAAGGAAACGATAGTAGCATAACCATTTAAAAGTCTATGCGAAAGTCTTCTTGATAATTAAGTTTAGAATCAACGGATGCAACACGGATTACAAACGCACTTTAAAAGAAAAGGAAATGTAGCTTGGGAGGTTGGATTCATAGTGACGGGCCTAGCAGGGTCCTAACCTAGGTTATAGCTGCCCGTCCTTGATTTGGTAATAAAAAGATTTATTACATACATTTATAAAATTTGTTTTGTTAGCCCATTATAGGTTAGGCTACCTCTCTTCTTCTTCTTTTGGCTTAGTGGTAGAATTTTATTGATAAACCAAATAGCCACAAAAAAATACAAAGCAATGCAAAAAGAAAAACCTAAAAGAAATTACCCTTCAAAGAACAAGATAAATCAAACAAAAAAAAAACTAATTACAAAATTTTTAATAAGACAGATTCGGAACTTCAATGTGTGTCAAAAAAGAAAAAGAAAAAAAAGGATGTGGCAGTACCTAGTGCCTAGGTATGACCGGTCAGGCTAGTGATGCACAATGATTGCGCGTTACAGCTTAGCCGTCCAAGTCAGTGATGCGCAAATGTTGCGCGTTACTGCATAGACTGTCAAGTGCTAAGATAATAAGACCCTGCAGGGCCAGTGGCATGCAAAGGTGGCGCTACACTGTAAAGAACTTTGGCTAAGTAATGAAGCTTATTTTCCGACACAATGAAGCTTCATTGAGGGATTGACAAGACATGGCCAAGTTGTCAAATGCAACATGCGATGTTGGCGTTAAGGCATATCCATGGAATTGAGTTGGCCCAAACTCAAGGATGATGCAAGAGTGTAGAACAGGCCAAGAGTTGGTCTATGCATTAGTTCAAGGCTAGCCAAAGCTTGAGTAATGCAAACAAGCTAGTAATGTAAGAGTGGCATTGATATTGTCGAGCAAATCGGCTAAGCGAAGCATATGACGCATGGGTAACCAGAATGAGCTAAGGAAGTGGCCGAATGATTGTAGCGCAACAGTTGTGCAGTATGGAGGCCCAGTTCAGTAAAGCGCAATAGTTGTGCAATACGGAGGCCAAGTTCAGAAATGCGCAACAGTTGTGCAATATGTCTCAGGTGGCGGTTATAAGTTGGTTAATGGTTTCACAAGTGTTCCAAAGGTGTGAGACAAGTTGGAAGGGTTATGAAATGAGTTTGTAACCTTATTAGAGCGCCCACAACCGTTTGGGATAGGTGTGGCGTGATTTGGCACAAGTTAGAAAAGGCTAGTCAGTTATGCATACTTTAGGAGGTTATGGAAACTACCCCTTGGACACTTGGCTGTCCAAGGCTTGTGCAAGCGGTTGCATAGAAGTTTTTGCCTGATCCTAGTAGATAAATAGTCTGGGAATCAATAATGTTGGTGTTGTTCGTTTTGGGAGAAGAACCACTGATTTGTAGAGAGTTTTAGGCATTTACCAAGAGGGTGAATGGCATGTTTTGTTCAATGTGATGGATTTGTTTATGTAATCTTCCTTAATGCAATAAAATGGGTTTATTGTGTT
Source organism: Papaver atlanticum (assembly GCA_023531105.1). NCBI lineage: Eukaryota > Viridiplantae > Streptophyta > Magnoliopsida > Ranunculales > Papaveraceae > Papaver > Papaver atlanticum. The sequence continues at coordinate 143,227 of JAJJMB010013545.1, read as the reverse complement.
ATATCTTTGTGTTCTTATGTTGCTTATTTGTGTGAGATTGTCAAATAGAATTGATGCATGGCAAATCTCTTATGTTTATGGGGGCATAACGGGTTAAGGAGAAAGAAGATGAAGACTTCCGTTGCATAAATCCTTAAGTGTGAAGGCAGATGCATACTTTGATGCAAGTATGCAAGGATGAGTACTTGTGGGTGAAGTTGATTCACTTAACCACAGAGTAGTGCCGGTCATGTCCCTTGAAAATTTTTAGCGAATAAATGGGCATGTGACAGCTGGTATCAGAGCCATGTTTGGGGGGAAATTTCTTTATTTTTCTCTCTTTTTACTCAAGTTGGTGTCGTTTGTTTGTTAAATTCAGAAGTGAACTGTTTGGGTTTCACTATTATGGAGACTAGAAGAAGTTTGTCTTGTGTGGAAAGATCAACTGGAAAGAACTTTAAAGCTTGAAGTAAAAACAGGCCAAGAAAGTTCATGGAAAAGGTGCCTGAATTCCATCCCAAAGTGTTAGACGAATGATGTTTTTGTAGATAGTGGTAAAAAGAGTTTCGTTACTCGGACTTGTGAAAGTAGATTTTTTTCTTTTTTTTAGATGCAAATTCCAATTTAAAACAACAAATAATATAAATATTAATTCAAAGTGGAGAATTACTGAGGCTAAGATTCCACTTTTCTACCTATTCCATAGTGATATTATTATTATGCAATTTTACCCATTTAAGTGATTCTAATTATTGCAAAAATGGATTTTATAAAAAAACAATTGTAAATTGAAAGCATGGAATATCAAAAACTCAAGGTTAAGCATTTACCATCAATTAAAATAACAATTGCTTAATAAAAATCATTAGATAAATTTTTTATTCTAGGCAAATAATCATAAAATAAATTGCATAAATTATTAAGACAAAAATTACCATTTTTTCATTGGAGGAATAGCTTCCTCTGTCGCCTCAGATGTGAAGTTTAACTCATCATATTGCAAATATGCTCAAAGTACATGTTTATAGCTCAAAAATTGATTAAAAGGGAGAAAAGAGTACACTGTAGTTGCTGAAAGTCTAAAACAGAAGACTGAATCGTTGCTGAAAGGTTTCGGTGACTGCAGACAGGAAACGATAGAAGTTTATTGTCACTGAAATAAGTCTGCTCCTGCGACAGGCTTGAGTGTCTTATGTTCTTCGTTTCTTGTTCTTCTCAACAGCAGCAGAACAGAATTTTGTCTTTGATTTTCTTTGCTTCTCTAGTGCTCTAAACCTCTCCAAACTCTCGACCCCCCCCCCCCTCTGGAATTCGAAACAACCTATATATACATCACCTGGCAAATAAATCTCCAAGAAATCTTCGATTATTCTTTCTTTTCTTTCACCTCAAGTCTCGTGTTTATTTCCTTCTTCTTCTCTGCTTACGCGTTTTAGATGTTTCCAACCTTCCCAAATCTTCTCAATAGAATCCCATAAAACATATCTTCCCTTAACTACGCGTAACTTCCAAATATATCAGAAAAATTCCCTGTTTTGCCGAGATGAAAGATATCCTTCCCTGTTTACTGAAATCACGTGTAGAACTCCTGGTTTGTCGATTTAAAACATACTACCATCCCTGTTATCGTTCAAAGGGCCTAGACTAACCCAAATCTGTTAAGAAACCCACAAAAATCTTGTTTGAATTCTCGCCTGAAAGTCTCGGACTTTCAACAACATTTTCCTTGTTTCAATCCAACTCGATGAACTGGCCCTATTTAATAAATTCTGGTAGACCTGATAACCCTGTTTAGCATTAACGAACCCATCCATATGTAATTCAGTGATTGAGTCTCTCTAGAACTCGGGTAGAAATCGAATCCAATATCTGTTCGTCTGCTCCAAAGTTTCCCGCTAATTTTGTATTTTTGAAATGAAGAAGGAGGTGGATGCCCCTTATCCGGACTAGGGGTGCGAATACCAGGTGGTTACCCCTTATCAACTGGGTGCCCCTTATCCATTTGAGGGGGTGCCTTTAGTAATTTTCTCCCACGAGCGCAAAAACAACTTTTCGAACCAATTTCTCTGCAAAAACTTATTTCTCCAAAAACACCTATAAAGACATAAAAAGCCATAATAAATACAAAATCGAGCACTAACAATACATATAATTGAGATCATATTAGACACATAAATGTGTCTATCAACGAACATCGAAAGTCATTGGAAACAGGGTTTTCAAGTGATGGCATGACAAAACTAAGGAGTATGCTGACTTCTATGCTGCAAGTCATAATTTTAAGTCCATGTTTCTCACAAGTATGCAAAGATTATGCATTAGGAATGCATATATTCGTAGTGTTATCAGTAGCGAGTACATTACATGGTGTAATAGGAATTTTGCGAAAATTCCTGAATGCAAAGATGATGTTGGCCTTTGCTGTGGAAAAGAAGATGGAAAACCTATCTATGCAATAGATTGAAGGTTTTTTCATCGTAGCCAGTTTGATGGAAGATTAAAGTTATCTCTCTCGAAGGCATCTACCTTGGTGGTAATGCAAAAGTCTGGTTGTGAACCAACATTTTTGTGGCAATGTGATGCCATAAAAGAAGAATTGTATGGCTAATTATTATCTAGCATACAGCTTATGAAAAGGCTGAAGAAATAAGCACAAGTTAGGGAAAAACCGATACACCGCGGTCTTGTGTTTGCAAAGAGTTCTTCATTAATGCTAGATGCACACAAGGAGTGTGCTTGCACCTGGTTTATGAGTGAGATCAAGATGCTTGGACCAGGGTGTCCAAAGACCTGCATTTGATCATAACCACAAGTGGATATTCTTGTCGACTGCAAATCAACAATTATTGTTACTAAAGTTGATTTTGGAGAAGGGGAAAGACAAGAGTAGCAAGATGTGCATGGGAAGTAAAAATGAGTTCCAAGTTTGAAGAAGAATGTGGCATTCTTGCTTCATGGAACATAGGCAGTGGATGCATCATTTGCAAGGATTATGGCCTTGATAATATTGTCCAGGGGATTTATCCGCAAAAGTCATTGAGTAATATGACTTGCTAAGCTCTATGTTAATGCTCATGATCACCAAGCTAAGTCCAATTCAATTGTACAAAGGTGCAAAAGTTTGCGTCAAAATGTTGGTGCTAATTGGCATGTCCTAACCGTCGAGAACAAGTGTGGCCTGCACGACAACAAAAAAAGGTAGCAGTTGAAGAAGCTTGGTTATGGTTAGGATAACTGATAGTAGTGGTGATGCATAAGAATGGTATGTGGTCCATCTTGAAGAAATTTTCATGAAGGCTAAAGCAACATGATAGCCTCATGTTAAATTGAGATTTCTTTAGGTATCGGCGATTGAGGAGTAGGAAATGACAAAGTATAACGATATGGATGATATAATCATGGAGGATGAGGTATTTGTTTCATGTTAGAGCTTTTCTGTTCCAGGATATCTTACAATAAGTTTAATTTTGTCTATCTTTACTTATAGCTTGTCTCTGTTGTATTCAAAGTGGCTGCAAATGGTATTGGACTTCTTGATCCCGACGCTGAAACAAACAATGTCTGCATGTCCCTCTGATTTCCTGCGCATAATTTTGACTGGATCTCTTAATGTCATGACCAGCTTTTTAGCGTGTTTTTTTTTGTTTGTACCATTTTGACGATTATCGCATAACTAATTAGACTAAGCTTGCATAAACAAGAATTCGAGGCGAGAACTAATTATTTAGTTTATGAGTTTCTCGAAATATAACGACCAAGCTTAATGAACATCTGTTCATACTTGATCAAATTCGGTGGATAAAAATTTATTGTTCGGAACCAAATCATGATTCAAGTTCATCATTCGAAAATATCCCGGAACAATGATAAGTGTCATTGTTGTTACTCAAGAATGCTTCAAATTTATTTAGAGAAATATAGGACTACTATATTCGGAATACAAAATAGTTTATCAGTCTTACAAACATAGAAAACTGTTATATGTTTGAAGCCGTGTTACATGTATTCGTACACATAGCGGAGTAGCTATATATCGACTTTCAGATTTGTGTGATATGTATATTCGTATGTACATCATAGGAAAATTTGTTTGTTTCGTGATCCAGATAGGTTTGTATACTCGTATACAAACAATTGTGGAACTGTTGTAAGGGAACCGGGTTAAAATAATCAAACCGGTATGCAAACCAAAACAGTTTTATGTTCTAGAACCAGTTTAGTACCCAAACCGGTACGCAAGCTGATTGTTCTGTGAACTCCGGAACCGGCAAAGGTCCACAAGTTTCCTAACCGGTATATGAACTAAAAAGTTCTGTAGATTCCGGAAGTTTGAGTTGGGTCAAAGTTTGCAAACCGTTACGTGAACTGAAAAGTTCTGTAAGAGTCCGGAACTTGGTAATTGCATAAGTGTGCAAACTGGTTTATGAACTGAAAAGTTCTGTTGACTCCGGAACTTGGTAATTGCATATGAGTTTGCAATCCGGTCCGCATACTGTGACTCAACCGATTCACGAATGGTTCAAGTAATTGTACCTTGTACATTTACAAACTATGTCGATCATGATTCAATTGCGATTAAATTATTTCTATGAAGTAATTTGCATTTGATCTTTTCTCAAAATAACACTAGACTCAATTAATCACATGATTGTGACTCAATCGTAATGTCTTACTGAAGATGAAAACCAGTGTTAAGCTTTTAAGCTCAAATCGGCTAATTTCGGCTAACCATGTTGAACATAGTTTTTATACACGGTTTGGTTACATTTTACCTAACCATAGTGTATATCTTGCATATGTGATTAAGATTCAAAGATTTCATCTAACAATGGATATTGTTTGCTTGGTTCCAAAGCTATCTTAGTTTTAACCAAAAGCAACCTAGGCTTTGAAGTCTATATAAGGGGAACTCTTGGCAAATTGGATTTTTGGATCCCGACACTACTATTTGGTGTGTCCTAGTTGTATCTAGAGTCGTCCTCTCCAAAAACCCTTTTAGGATTTAGCAACTATAAAGACTTTACTGGGATTCGTGAAGCCAGGTCCAATTATCTTTTATCTTGATAACTTGAGTATCCTGATTTTGATTGTTTGTAGAGCTTGATACAACGATCAAGATAGATAGTGATCAACAGAGTCTCTTCGTCTCATACTTTGTTGATTCCGCAAGTTTTATACTTGTGAGGTGAATAATAATCTAGGCTGCACTTCGGGTTGTATAAGTCCGGATTTTGAGGATAGCCAGACTTTTGCTAAGTTGCTATCGATTTACATCACCTGGACCTATCATTTGATATGATCATCCGTTTAGATCGTAAATCAAGAAATCAATTATAAGCTTAATCTGTGGGAGGCAGATTTGGTTTAAAGTGTTCAATAAAGGTTGAAGCAACTCTTAGTTGTGGGTGATCACATCAGCTGAGGGAATCAATTTTGCAGAGTCTTGCGAGATTCAAGAGGCGTAAGGAGCGCGACTGTACCTTAATCATTGGATTTCCTTTTAGGGCTCAATTACATTCCAGACTGAAGTTAATTTCTAGTAGGCTAGTGTCTGTAGCGGTTTAATACAGTGTGGTGTTCAATCTGGACTAGGTCCCGGGGTTTTTCTTCATTTTCGGTTTCCTCGTTAACAAAACTTCTGGTGTCTGTGTTATTTCTTTTCTGCATTATATTGTTTATCTTTATAATTGAAATATCACAAGTTGTGCATTGATCAATCACAGTAGCTAGGTCCAACCTTGTTAGTTAGGAAAGACTTGATTGATCCTTGTACCTTGGTCTTTGGTACCGTCCAAGAACTCTCTTTGTAGTTAGGTTCACGCATTCAATTCTGTAAACGTTCTAACAACAAGAGAGAGAGAGAAAGAGAGAGAGAGAGAGAGATAACTCTAGGCACTTTCCTTGATTGAGTTTTTACTCTCAGAGTTGTGCTGAGTTTTTCCATACAGATTGCCTAAGAAAAGTTGGTGGTGTATCTTGGTACCCCCTGCGTTTTCAGTTGGTATTAGAGCAGGCAAACACATTAAGACCTAATAAGTGATAAGTCTGTGTTTGAAGCAGTTTGATTATATGGACAGGAGTGCAATCCCTATAAATGTACCGCCAGCGTATGACTCTAATTACTTATGGTGGAAAATCGCTATGCGTTCGTTTCTACAAGCCCGTGACTTTGAGACATGAAAATTTGTAGTTATTGGTTATAACGCACCAACAGTTGTTGTAGACGGAGCTACTGTTGGAAATACATTAATAGAATATAGTGAATCTGAGATTGGTGATGTAAAACATAATCCAGACGGGTTAAACGCTATTATTCATGCCATAAACCCAGACCTTCAGCACCATGTGACTTCATGCACTAGGTCTGAAAATGCTTCGAATATCTTAGAAACCGTATTCGAGGGAGATATCTCAGAGAAAGATGTTAGGCTTCACTTGAAACGTGTTTTGCTATCGAACTATGATTCAGAATTTATGGTGCATTTTCTTACACCCTAACGAATAAATTACCCGACAGTCTATCGAATAAATTAATCAACGTAAAAAACTTCTTCCATTAGATACAAAGAAGCGAAGTTACCAAGCTTCCATATGGACCCTGAGAGAGGAGCATCTAGGTCGATAATTGGCATGCTAATTAACGTCGAGCACTATCAACATCAGGACAGCTAGGACGAGACTTCTGCAAGAAGACCTTATCCAGAATTTCCTCTTGGTCTTTCTCTATTTTTGTTTTGATGCATGAAAAGTTGCCTCGAGATTTTTTTTTGTGTCGGGCAGAATCTTTGAAGGAAAAAATTAATGGTCGCAATGCAATGACCCTTCCGACCGTAACGTGTTTGATCAACAGCAGTTAACACTTGTTTTGTGTTTGCATTCTTGATTTGTTTTTCCTATTGTTGCTTTTGAAGATTCTAAACTTGGGCATACCCCCTTTGTTACATCATTTTGCTGGTTTAATCAAATGCCACACACACACACACAAAAAAAAAAAAAAAACGACAAGGGGTAAAAACAAAGGGGACGACTTGTGTAAAGACTTGCGTCGTATTGTTTGTTTTCGGCTTGTTTTCAGAAGTTAAATGAGTCAATCCGACATCCAACTTGGAACCAAGTAGTATATAGACTGCTAGATCTCTTTCTTTTTTTTTTGTCCCGGACTCGCTTTTTGGGCTGACCGACCGAGCGAATAGGGGGGAATACCTTCTATATGGTCATTTTTTTGTAAAATGTAAGTGATCAAATGACACAAAAATATTGAAAATGGTCCAGGTTGAAAAATCAAAAATGCCCCTCTGAATCATTTTTTTTTCCTTTGGACATTTTTGTAAATAAACAGAAGAAGAAGGGAAAATAAGTATTAGACATTTTCGTAAATAAACCGAAGAAAAAGGGCAAATATGTATTAGACATTTTCGTATGTATCATATTTTTCTTATGTATCATATTTTTTAATTTCTAATGTATCATATTTTTTCAGGGGTATAACTGGCTAGCAAATTAGAATATAACATATTTAAAAATCTGCGCTTTAGAATTTTACAAAATTTATCTCGTTGGAAAGATTTTAAAGAAATATACACAATGAGTACAAACAACAATATCAAATTTAAAGTTTTTACAAAAAACTCAGAGGTGTTTATCATTTTAGGCACAATTTTCAAAAATTGATTCCATAGCCATTATGCAAACCACCACAAATGATGTATAACACATTATGTAGCTATATTTTGGTGTATGCATCAACTAATTTTTCAGTGCAACTAATAAAACGATTTACACCTTCTGTTTCAGGAAAAGTGATACTTTCACTTTAGGCACAAATTTTCTTTTGCAGTCCAATTGCAGCAGTGTTTCCTTTTATCTTCGGTCGGCCCTCCCCACCGTGGTAGCGGTGTTCTAGTATCTTTTTATCCACATATATCTACGATGCATTTATAACCCCGGTTTGAAGTTTAAAATTGAAAGCGTTTTTCTTTAGACTCCCCGCATAGTTCGTGCCCGAATTATTCCATTCAATTGCTTTATTCGACATATTTTCTGGTCAAATTAACTCTCTGCACAAACACAGAAGTTAGGAGTTTAAACTTATTAATTTATTTTTTATATGGGCAGAATTTTTAGTGCCCTATTGGGATAGGTAGAACACATAAAAATTAGGCGTTTAACCTTATAAATATATATTCTTTATTTTTATATATGGGCAGAATTTTCAAAATGTATTAAACACGAATCTATGCATCTCTGCATTTTTAGTTGACCAGAAAATTAACCAAATTTGTATTTCACCTAGGCAGATGATGATCGATGTGTGCATTTTCGTCGATTTGAATTATTACTACTTGACGAATTGCTAACTAGGGCTAAAGTGAGCAAACATTAAGTCCTCTAATTCTTAGGAGGAAAAATGTGGAAATAATAGGGGAATTAAAGAAAAGTGTCCCTCTCATAATATATTAATTAAAAATGTGTCATTGTTTCAAACAGATTTAGAAAAATGTCCTTTAGAGAGGGTTTTTCGTCCAAACAAAGTTAAGTTACCGTTAACTCGTTTTGGTCCCACCATAAATAATAAAATATCCAGTGTAAATTACTAGTTTATCCCTTCTTTCTTGAATTTACATATTTATCCTTGAGTTAAGATAAAATAGAGTAAAGTTTGATCTCTAGAAACATCTGACGACTCAGAACAGTTACAATTAAATCTGATTCTAATTAATCTCGAGAAGGATCTTAGACCTCGAAAGGATAGACGTGTAATCGTATGGTATAGGGTTTGGATATAAAAAGAAAAGAGAAACCTAAATTCATTTCTAGGATTCACATCATCTCTTCCTACATCGCCGTTTTTCTTCTCCTCCTCTTTCTTCTACTGAAACTGTTTGGACGAAGAACTGATAAGGGTTAAAATTGATTCAAGAGGTCAAACTGGTTTTGACAAGATGAATGAACCGAGTGATACGAGCAATGGGAGGTCAGTTTCTCATCCTTTCTGTTGTTTTAATGATTCTAGGAATGAAAAAAGATAGTGTTAGGGTTTCGTTTTTGATGTGAATCAGATGTATGATAAAAAAAGTGATAAAAGTGTAGTTTTAGGGTTTATGTTTTGCTCGAACAACTGATAAACGTGTAGTTTTAGGGTTTTTTTGATTATCAAACTGATTCTGTAGTTTTAAGGTTTATGATTTTTTGATTTGAGCAAAAATTTTTTTGTAGTGTTAGGGTGTGATCGATGAAATAAGTATGATGAAATCCATTTTCCCTTCTTTGTTATTGATTTTCATTTCTGAAACCCTATATTTGAAATTTCATGATTTTTCCGAAACCCTAATTTTGAAATTTGGGGATTTTTTGAAATAATGATTTATACGTGTAATTAGCTGGTAAAAATGTTTCATATGATGTTAGATTGTATATAATGACATGACTATGACGATTCAGGTATGATTTATGAGTATGGTTGTTGAAATGTTTGTATGAATATGATTTGTACATGTAATTGACTGGTAAAAATGACCCATATTATGATTCATGGTTGATTTATGAGTATGAAGAACTGTTTTTATGAGTATGAGGAACTGATTTATGTGTGTATGATTATGTGGTTGGTGCATGTGAAGAATATTTTTCAGGTACTCAATTGATACACAAATAAGTGGTAATGTGAGTTCAGCTAAAAGGTTGTTTGTACATAAGGAGGATGAATTTGTTGGGAATCAGATGGATAATGTGGATGCAGTGATAGGTAATGCCAGAGAATTTGTCAACAACTACTTTGGATGTTGTCTTATGGCTGCAACTGATTTAGATGCACAAAATAGGGTTGTACCATCAGAATTTATGGTCTGCAGAAATGAGTGTGCTGAGAATTGGCACTTGTTTTTGAAGCAGTTGAAGCCTAAGATTGAATCCAAGTAAGGGATGGAAGGGGTGCTAGAGGAGCAATAGGTAGAAGAGGATTTTTGCAATAGACTTTGAGCTAGAATGTAAATGGTGTTGGTTGGTTACAAATTTTTCCAGGTGACAGGTGCAGAGATGAAGTGTATAAGTTGCCACGTGTAAAAAATTTCACGTCAGCTGGTACAGTAAACTACCTAGAGTTAAATGTTGAGGGAAGGTTTGTCTATTATCGGGTGTAAATATGTGTGACGTGGCACCACTTTTTTCCTTTGTAAATTTCGGATGGAAAAACTTAACAGGAGGACATATTTCTAATTCTATTTGAAAGAGTGACATATTTGTAATTAAAATTATAAAGAGGGACATATTGTTTAAAAACCCAAATAATAGTTGGGAAACATAAGACAAATACGGACATAACAGTAACCTCTTCACAACAATAGTAATCTAGTAATTTGTCTCATAATTAACTAGAGAATTAGTAAAAAAAAAAGTACTATATTTATATGAACTTAAAACAATTTTCAGTGACTAGAATAATCGTAGACAGTGCTCAAGTATTAGCTACTGAAATTATTGTTATCTTTACTGAACTTACTACTGTAGTTACAGGACAACCTATAACTACACCCTTATGATATTATTTAAATGGATCTCAACACAATAACATAAATTCAAGATATTATTGTGAAGATGATAATATTACAACGGAAGCTAGGTATAAACCCTAGTTTTAGAACTCACACAACTTTCTCTCCAAGGTAATACTTTAACTAGAAAAATCTCTCCCCATTACAATGCTCTCTTTCCTTTTATATATGCCTTTACATAGTGGATGACAACTAATATTACATAGTGGATGAAAACCAATAAACCCCTTTTTTTCGCCTATAATCTTGCCTATCTCCATACGATATCATCGCGTTAATAAAAGGAAGTCAACGTATCTTTCCCATAAGGTGTCACACTTTTCACGTGAACCTTATCTTCACAAAACCATACTATGACGTCATTGCTTACTTCAATAGTGACTCATCAGGATGGTACCTTCGTGTTTTGATGCGATACCCTCTTTCACGTAGTTTTTTCTTCTTGACTCGCTCGATTTAGGTAATGCGATATTTCTTCAGGCGAAGGAAGATGAAGATATTTGCAATAGGAAGGCTTCGCATAGCGAAAGAGTAAGAAATACTAATTCGTGTATGTTTTCATTTTGAAAAACAATATTGTTGCTTCTGTTACTTATCTGTTTTGGTATGCGAAGGATGATGCTGGCGAGGAAGTTTCCGCTATTCCATAGGGCAAGAAGCCTCGCCGTGCTGCATTAATACAACTGAAACCTATTAAAAAAATTGTTGCATCGGGTGTTCAGTTGCCTCACGTGAAGGGTGCTTCTGACCATACTCCTTCGAAAGTTCCTCCTTCATCCTCTGACCATTAAAATCAAAACCTAGTTATCATGACCCTAAAGGAGAGATATTAATGGACTTGAGGATAAATTTTTAATGGGTTTTCTTTAAGGGGCATGAGGGACAAATCAGATGTTGGCATGTGTGTTTCTTATTTATTGTATTCAACAAATTTTGTTTCCAAAATAGAAAAGATAAAATATATTCAATTAAGATAACCAATATATCCTCTTCAAAAATGCACTTCTTTTCAGTTTTTGGAAACCAAATTTGTTAGAAACAAATAATTAAAAACACACATGTCAACATTTGATTTGTCTCCCATGCCCACATCAAAAAACGCCCCCATCAAAAATTTATCCTGGACTTACCAAAGAATTGATTCGCTTTACTTGGTTGGGTATTAATGGCAGCAAAGATTTTTAGAGCAGTGTTGTTTCTAGATGGAGATGAAGTTAAGAGAGTAAAGATAGGATAATGGTTTTGTGGTTAGAAATGGTTCAGTATAGTATGGGAACGGGGTAAAATGCCGCCCGAGTGAGAAAGGGTTGAACCATCTCTGGCGTTTCTTTTCAGTTACAAATTTTGGGTGGAATGATAGGTAAGAGTGTTCCCCAGCACACACGCATTTGGCATGACTGTTTCCTAGCAGTTTCTAGTAGTAACATGCACCGGGCTGTTACTAATCTGGTCCAAATTCGTAACCGAAACTTGGCCGTTACTAAATTTTAGTATACAAATTTTTCAATTGCAAATTAGTAACGACTACATGTTCATTACTAATTTTAGTTACTAATCACTAAATATGGTGTAGTGAATGTTGTCATGTACAGTGATGGTATAAATGTATTTCCAGAGGTTTGGAAGGTTTTGGACAATATCCACGGACTCGGTGGGAATAGCATTAGAGGGAGTTCTCATATAAGCACTCATAGATTTCTCATTTTTCAGGTTAACCATGAGTATGTGCAGCATTATTAGATTCTTTATATGCCTAATTTAATTCTTCATTTCCACATAAGAATTTTCATTTTGGGTTTTGGTAAAAAAAAGATTCATTATCTAAAAAATCTCTCACCTCCTAATCGAAAACTTTAATTTTAGGACATTCAAATAACTAAACTAATAAAAATCATTGACACAAAATTATGTGAGGGAATTCCATTACACAAAATATTTGGATAAAGGGTGGCGAGATTTACTTCTATATAATATAAGCCTATTTCGTCTCGTCGGTTTTGTGCCTGTAACTACAGGAAATCCTATAGTCACACCCAAATGATATTATGAAACAGATCTAAGACATGTTGGGTAAAAAATCTATGTATTATTATTAAGAGATGAACTATTATACACACAAATGCAAATAAACCCTAACTTGGAGAGAAAATAAGTTTTCTCTCTCTTACATTCCTCACACAGACTCTCAAAAAGATCTCTACCTCTATACAACGGCCTTTAGTCCCTTATATAGGGGTTACATAGTGGAGGACAGCTAATAAAGCCCCTTATTTCAGATATGGTAGAGCGATACTATCTTTATCTTGTAATCGTCGTGCTTTCCTTCACATGTTTTGTGTGATTCTTGTGACGTTATCGGGTGCGTCAGTAGTGACGTAACGGACTTATATTCTTCGCCTTTGGAATCACATTGCTAAATGATTTTCTCGTGTTCTCATTGGTTGAGCGATATTTTGTATTAACATTTTTCCTCTTCTCGCAATGATCTTTTCGAAGAAAGGATGGTGAGTGAATTCTACTCCATCGCGTCAACTCTGTCCTTTGGCATTCCCCAGATCTACCGGCATTATTCTGTTTTTTCCTCGTAATCGTCTACACGCGTTGTCAGCCACTCTTTTTGACCTACACGTCCTCTAATATTCTCTTCTTTTGACTGGTGACCATTTTTTCCGGTTTTCTTACCTTAATTAATAACTGCAGAGGAGAGAGGGATTTTTTTTCATCTTCTCTTTTTTCTCTTCGTTTTCTTTTTTACCTTCTCTGCAAATCTTCTTTGTCGTCTGAAGGCTCATTCCGGCGCCGATCTTAGTTCTAATCAATGGATCCAGCTTCTAGGTTAGTGGGTTTTGCGTATGCTGCTCTCATTATGTTGTTTGAATCTCCGCTTTCCTTTGATTTATTTTTGATTCGGGAGTTCTCCTGTTGTTGTCTTTTATTTTGCTGCTACTATTTTCATGTTCTCATACTTTTGTATTCCTTGCAGTCTTATTGTGTCAACTCACGTCAATAAATCCTCGTCTGGCACCAAAGAAGGTTCTAGCAAACAGAGATATGTGGTTGGGGTTCCTCAAAGGTCTCCAACCTCTTCTACTTCATTGGATCAAAAGGAAGGTGACCTTCGCAAGAGGAAGCCTATGCAGAAAAAGAGAGTAAGAAATACTGGTTTATTTAATTTTTTTGCCTTAGAAAAATAATATTGTTGCCTCTGTTTCTTATCTGGTTTGTTGTATAAAGGATAACGAGGGCGATGGTGTTCGCGAAAAACGTAGAGTCAAGAAATCCCGCCATAGCGCGAAAGTTTATACGGATATGAATATGCCTGATATTAATGTTTCTTTTCCTGCTGATGTTCAATTGCCTCTAGCGTCAATTGTTCCTTCCTCTACTCCTTCTCCGCATATGGTTTCCGCCTGTTAGAGCATTGCTCGGTTGAACTCGCAAGCGTTGCTATCTCAAGCTTGTTTGTCAAGTTTATTTGATCAAAACTATTGTCTTGATTTCTAGTCTACTTATAGCTATGTCTCGGATATAGAATAAATGTGTACTTGAGTTTTAGACTTCACGGCCTTCATCGATTGAAGAAGAAGATCTAATAAGGAGAGCTTGGTGGAACTTCATCAACAAAAGGTATGTGGAGACTAAAACTTATTTATCACTCAGAAGTATATTCTATTCTATCCCTTAATGAGACTAAATCGTATAGCTATATAGACTTTTATATTATACACATTTAATATTTCGAGCCGAGTTTATCTCTCTTATTTATTTCTCGAAATATGTGTTGGAAGCTTTTTGCTTTAGCTACGTTCATCATATTTTTGACGAGTTTAGTCGGAAACAATTTATTTGTTGGAAACTAAATATTAATTAAGTCAAAAGATGATCATGTAGAAATTTCCTTGAACATCTTACATGATTTGTGTGAGAGAATCATTTGATGTGGACTCGGAAAGTTTCATATTGAATATTCGATCAATTGAAAATTACTTGAAGCTAATAGTTTGTGTGAGACGGCTATTTTCGTCTTCTAAGGATGTTTCAATGATTGAAATGGAAGTTTAGAACAAAAACCTTTGTCTGGATATGACATAGTATGCATAGCTAGTATGCAAACTGTTTTGGTATGATTCAAGTCCGGGAACCTTGTTTGCATACCTAGTATGCGAACGGTTTTAACTGTTAAAGTCCGGGAACCTTGTTTGCATACTAGTATGCCAACGGTTCTACCTGAGTTAGGTCCGGTAATGCTGTTTGCATACACGTTTGCAAACGGCTGGACAAGACCAAAGTCCGGAAGCTATAGTTTGTGTACCTTTTTGCAAACTTAATGGTTAGAATACTAAAATCGGTTAAGTATGTTTTTCATACTCATGAACAAATACATTTATGAATTAAGGAATGTAATCTTTGCGAACCGTGGCTTAATGTTCATGAGTTGATTCTTATGAATCAATCCGATTTTGTTTCAATTGGTTCATATATATTTCTATCAGATAGTGAACAATTGAACAACTCCATTAGAAACACAATTAGATTCATTTGATTATCTTTCATGATTGATTGGTCATCATAGTTGATTTAGATGTGTTAGATGAATGTGGTTAAGACAAAAGTGTTCATATGGCTAACTTCGGTTAACTGTTATTGAGCCAACTTAATATACACGTTTAGGTACGGTTTACCCATATCTAAATGAAGGTATATTTCATTTGTGTGTAGCAAGCTAAGACCATCTAACGGTGGAGAGATATTTCTTTGCTTTTAAGCAGACTTAGCTTGAATCTTAAATCAGGTTTTCATCTAACGGTGAATATTGAATGCTTTGTTGCTAAGCAATCTTAGCTTTGATTGAAAGCAAACCCTGATTTGAAAGACTATATAAGGGAGAACTCTAGCAACTGGAAAAACCTAATCCCGACACTTTCATGTGTCCTAGTTGCGACTAGAGTCGATTCTCCTTTAACCTAGGTTTTTATAAAACCATTATAGGTTAACGACTTGAAGACTTCATTTGGGATTCGTGAAGCTAGATCCAACTATTTTCTTTGTAGTTGTGTGTTCTGATCTTACTTGTTCTATCGTATTGAGTACTATCTTCTCTAAGATTTGCTCAATGGGTACCCATTATCTGGACCCGAAACCGGACCCTGTAGAAACGGGTCCGGTTCTGGGTCCTAAAGTTGGACCCATTAAAAATTTAGGAACCGACGGGTAATTACCCGATTGGACCCGAATCTTAACGGGTCCAAACGGGTAAATAACCGCGGGTAACGAGTACCCGGTTATTCTAACTTTTATTCATCATTTTAGCAAAATTATAAGGATTTTGTTGGTTTCGGCTTGGATTTTTATTTATTTTTTCGTTTTTTTCTTACATTTAATCTTTATTTGAAACATTAATAAAGAAACAATAATAATTTTTTATAAAAATAATTTTGATTCAAGCCAAAAAGAGAAAGATATTGAGTTTTTGATTTTTTTTTAACGGGTGGTTCTGGGTCCATGAATTTAGGAACCAGACCCGACTTTTATAAGTAAGGTCCGGGTCCAGTGATACTCGGGAGGACCCGGACCCATTGACAGCCCTAACTGAGAGTAATTACTGAACTTCATCTTGTTCAATAACCGAGTGATTCTCGTGCCTTTAAGTTGTAAATCTCATGCGATGCTGAGGATTGCTAGCAGAAACGACCTTTCGTGCAGTTTGTTTCACTATTGCCCTAATCTCCTAGAAAACACGATCTGTTTTTCGGATCTCCTTGGAGCGGCGCCAATGTTCGTACAGTAAAATAATTTTACCTCAAACACGAATCTGATAATGATTTAGTTGTTTATTGAACTACAACCTTTGTCTCCAAATAAACATTGTTGGGGGAGGGGGACCTGGAAATACCCTCCGATGCATAAGTTAGCTAGAGTTTTTCACATGAGATTATGTAGAGAAGATTGCGTGCGTGCATTTTAGGGTTATGAACCCACGTATTTATATGTTTCAATTAGGGATAAACCCTAATTTTGAGATACGCATCACTTATGTTGACTTTCCGTGCAAGTCACCTGGAAAGTTCCAAAACTTCCCTTGTATGACTTGGCCATCAAGAACTCTATATACTTCTGGAACATTCCTATAGGGTTATGGTACCCAAGCAAAAGGAATGCAAATGACCAAGCCCAAAAAACAGGGTGCAACTAGCCAAGCCACAAATTGGGGTGAAATAATCCAATAGCTAAATGATCTGAGGCAAAAACATCCTTAGCCAGAATTATGGCTCGGTTGGCGACTCAGATCAACTGGCTGAATCGGCTTGGCTGGCTCTGGGTGGAAATATCCATAGGCGTAACAAAGTGGGGCGAAAATAACCGCAGCCAAACATATGTTGGTCCAGCCGCGCAGGTATAAGAACAGATCTGTTGCGGTTGGATAGGAGCTGGTCTGACCTCTGGCCATGGCCGTCGGAATTTTCCCTCCAGTTAATCTGCCAGTCTAGTCATTTTTCTCCTATCACTTTTGATGATGACGTCATGCTAATCATGTTACTGACACTCGCTGACATCACGCCCATCCACTCCCAGCTGATGTCACGATGATGTAAGCTGCTGACGGCATTTTAACGAAGACATAATATGCTGACGGCATTAAAACTGTAACGAAATATTCTCTTGTTGTAACGGGATATGCTGCCACGGCACATGATGACTGGACTAATTTGTTGACATGGAAATCAAACTGCTGACGTGCCATGCTGACATGTTTGTGCCCGTTGGATAGGCTCGTAGCCCGTCGCGCTTTGCTATTGTTTGTAGATCTACATACTTAGGCCAGTATATGCAGTACTTATAAGGCTCTAATAAGGCCATTTTGGATACAAACGGTACTATTTGATTTTTCGTCTAAGTTTTTTTCCAGCCACACCCATGTTCAATAACCTTAGAAATTCCCCACCAGATTCTGCCGTGGTGAAAAAGTATTATGTAGGCGTCTTATAATGAATAAGAAGCATTGGCGGAGCTACTTGAGGACTAGGGATGACAATTGTCCTCCATAGAATTTCAAAATTTCTTATTTAGCCATTGTGTTATAAGATTATTGCAATAATAGGTCAAAATACTAGTAAATTTTACAATTTTTTAGAATGTACTAGTAACGGGTTCGACGGGCTTAAAATTTCTTGTAAGCATCAAATGTTTATGGAAATTAGAGAATTTTTACAATTTAGGTCCCATCTATTATAGCAAAAAAAATTGTCAATTTTTTTTTTTTGTATGTAAAGTGAGTGCTGCTTCTTATGGTATTCTTATTTGTCCCCCAACCATAAAACTTCCGCCACTTAATAACGCTAGAAGGAGGGGTCGAACCTCCGACCTTGTGGTTAACAGCCACACGCTCTAACCAACTGAGCTATTCCAGCTTGCTTGTTCTCTGTTCTGTTTAAACGTTCTGATATTAAAATTGTGTGATATTTATTTATTTCATCATTTCAATGTGCCCTAGCCGGAAATGGTGACAAACACTGATTTCGGTCTTCACTTCTTCTGATGACGACCAAAGCTTCTTCTTCTTCCTCGGAATTTCTAATTAATAAAACACCGATCAACAATTCCAAGAATTCCACTTGTTCCAGATTTCTTCAAACAGTAAGCATCTCTTCTTCTCCTCAATTCTTTGTAATTAACAAATTTCTCCTAGTTTCCCCTTTTTAACTCCTTTTTTTGTTTTTCCTTCTCGTAGGTTTGCTTAGAAGATTGGTGGTTGATTAAATCAGAAGATGCAAACAGATTATGCATTCAAGGTTACACCGTAAGCGAGTAAGTGTAAATTACATAACATATATACTTAGGGTTTTTTCGTTTGAATTAGTTTTCTGATTTTCTTGTTGTAATTTCAAGAAATCGAGCTCGGCGAGTATTTTCTTCTGCACCAATTACTAAGAAATACAGTTTAATCAAGCTTAAGACAGCTGATGGGATTAACATTTTACTTGGAGGCACTATCAATAAATCTCGTACTCTCGAAAATGGGTTTTCCTCAGAGGTTAGTAATGTTACTCACCACTATATCTCTGATCTTCCTCGGTTGTCAATTTTAGTAATGTTACTCACCACTATAATTAGGTCAAATTTGGTTGTTATTGCCGAAGATTGCAGTATTACTGTGAAGCAGGTCATTGTGAAATTTGCACTAGGGACATTGTTATGTGCACATTATGGAGTCTCAAAA
>JAJJMB010013545.1:87565-124470 GCA_023531105.1 Papaver atlanticum | reverse complement strand
TTTGTTGACGTGTGTATATCTATATGATCGAGCAGGTTTGCAGTCGTTTCTTATTGGGGTTTCCCTATGACTGGGAGGATGTTGCTAATCGATGCTTGGGCCAAGAATCTGCTGCTGGTAATGGGGCTGCTGCTCTAAATAGTATGTCTGATTTTGATGAGTCGAAAGACGTGCTATCATCTCTGCCCAACTGGGAACGGGGAAAAGAAGTTCGAGTGTTTGAGAGTTCAAAGAGCACCAGTAAAGGTGGCAAGTTGGAAAGCAAAGGACAGGGTTGCAGCTATGATGCTGGTACTGATGAAGTTTTAAAAGATGCTCCAGCTTCTTTAAGTTCTGATGTGAAAGAAAAGGCTGATCCGTATGAGGCCAGTGTTGCAGTACCAGTGGACATCCTGAGTACAAAAGGTAAAGTAGGTCGCCCAAAAGGTAAAGTAGGTCGCCCAAAAGGTAAAGTAGGCGGCGCAGAGTTGGCTAAAGCCAAAGGCGTGGTTACAAAACGTAAAGTAGGTCGCCCAAAGAAGAAAGGAAAAAGGTCGCGTACTATTCCTGGGTCTTCAGGCTGTGGAGTTGTACAAGTTCATGTCGAAGAGGATCTAATAAGTCATGGCTCTGAAGGAAATTTGGAGAGGTCTAAGCCTGAAACACCTGTTGTTACCGTAGACGACTCTTCTCTGCAGAGACATCCCGAAGCTAATGTTAGTTGCTCAATTGAAGTGGGTTTGGATTCCTTCAAAGTTGCTCCGCTTAAAGTTGCTGCAACAAGAACTAGCAGTGGGTTGAAGATTATAGAAGGTAAAGGGAATAGAGCATTGAAATGTTCCGATGAGAATGTCAGTAGTATCTCTGGTCCATTAATAGAGGATTTCGAAACACCGAAAAAGGTCATGATTAAAAGCTGTGAATCAAATCCTTCTAGCTGTAATATTGACAGGGAAAAGGAAATTATAAGTTCATCTAAAGCCAGAATCAAAATACTGGCTAACGATTTGAAGGATGAACAACCTACTGACTATAAGATTCAACTGGGGACACCAGGAAGTAAAATGATGAACAAAGAAGTAAGTTCTTGCATTTAATTTCCAGTATTTGACTGAGTCATTCAATACATTAATACGTAATTCTTATTTTATTCTCAATTTATACCTGTCCAAGGTATGAATATTATCCGAGCTGCGTCTTCTACAGAACATCTTGCTTTGTTAATATTCATTGAAAGCTGTGTTGAGACCTTAAATCATTTGACTGTTAAGCTGTGTAGTTCAAAATGAAAATCTAGCCTTGTAGCTTCTAAGTTTCTTAAATTTGTCTCCATTTCTTTAGGTATCTCCTCTGCCTGCTTCCAAGAGTAAAAAGAAGAACCAATTGTCAAGTGGCCAGGAAAGTCCTTATTTTAATCCCAAGCGATCTAGATCTGGTAATTCGGTCATTCCATTTTTCAACTAGCAATTGAAAAATCGAATTGTTGGTACGTCTCATTTTGAACTGCTAAAACTGTTAGAGTTTACGAAGTTCGTTTAGTTTAGTTTCTTATGATGGATGTGTATTCTGCAGGAAGACTACGTATACCTCCATTAGAGTTTTGGCGAAACCAACAAGTACTGTATGTTAAGGTATGTGACGTCATATGTTCACACTTAGAGGTTGTTGACATGCTCAGAACTACAGTTCATGTTGTGAACTCTCTTTTCTACCCAACTCAATATCCCTAACTGAACTGCCTTTTACTAATCACCTTTCACTATTTAGTTTTAACCTGTGGTTGCTCAAAGTCACGTCTTTGTGGGTTGTAATTTACTCTAAGCAATGGAAGCTACACTGTTGAAGGATGGTCGAATAGCTGTAGTTGAAGGAGGCATGCCTGGTTTGGAAGCTTTCAGAGGTTTGTCTCATTTCAGTTCCGTAGATAATTTTCATCCACTTTTGGTTATATTCTGTTTCCACTCATGTCATATGTTTTCTCTCTTGGAAATATACTCAACTATATTTTGAAGTTCTATAAGTTAGCTGACCGAGATGTCCTGTATGGTTTCATTATGTATTGCACAAATCACTTTTAACTGATAACTCTTGGGTCTTTATTAATTGGCAGGTAGTAAATCTGAGCCACCGAAAGCGAAAGGAAAATTACTATAGTGCTTTGAGTCATTTTCTTGTTCGTCACCATAGAAGTAGGTTCACTGTAAAATGGTGAGTGGCAGTAAATTTTGCTTCTTCTTTGTAAATTCTAGTTTTTGTTCAATATATCAGCATTAGAAGGAAAAGAAAAGCTTTTCTTTTTGCAGCCAATTTCTTCTTTAGTCGGAATTTTTTACAAGCATGGTAAAAAATGATTTACCTTTCTTTATTTTTTTATTATAGCAATAGACAACTGTTCAATTATTATAGGTGGAAAAAAATGTAAATAATGTTCTTTAGTAAAGAATATAATAATATGCTAAATTATTTCATTCTCTCTATAAACTCAGAGAACATGGGCGATGTTTCCATCACTACTAAGTACTAGTACTATAGCTGTTCATTTTCAAACCTAAAAGTCTTTTGACTAGATTCCAATCATCCAACTCACTAGGTGAGTTGTTAAGAGAAGAAAGAAGAAGAACCATCATTATTTTGTTTCCACATCCCAACCACACACAAAACCAAAAAAGGGGGCAATTTCTATTGAACAGGTTTTCTTCTTCTCCTTAAGACTCCATCATTAATTCAAGTAAGTGATCCATCACAATCTTTTCAATTCTAGTGCAATTATCATAAGTAATCAGTTAGTTCTATTGATATTAATTAGCTTTTTTAGTTGAGAATTTTGTTCAAGATACTACTCCCAAGTCTTTTAGTTATGGGTAATGATGCAATTGAGATAGGAGGAATTCCTTTGAGAAAGTTTTTGATCCTTCCAATAAAAATTTCTTATAGATCCACATCCAATCATCCATTGATTGTGGTTTTTGTTTTATTCTCATTATTATTCTATAGAGTTTTTCCTTTTCTATTTGTTATCTTGGTCTCTTCTTCTCCTGTTCTTGTTTCCACTTTTGTTCTTCTCGGTTCATTGTTGAGTTATGGCCAGCATCCACCACAAATTGATGAAGAAGATGATGATGTTCAAGAAGTTGCATTCACGAGAAACACAGAAATTGATCCTCTCAATAGTTTGGAGGAGGAGAGTAATCAAGAAAACCATTCTCATGAGCTGCTGCCACCAAAATTGGGAGATTCATTTGGTTCTATTGAAGATACTTCTTTAATGTGGAAGAAGATCAAAGACCAGGATGATGATGAGGAGCTGGATGAGTCTTTCAATTCAGATTCTGATGGTGCTGAGAGTTCGTTTCCGGATGCCTCAATTACAGACATTACACCGATGATTAATGAACTCCATCCTTTACTTGACACTGAAACTCCTCACTGTGATGTTCATGAATCATCTTCAGATGATGAGTTTGATGCTGCTTCTGATAGATCCTACAGCTCGAATGATATTGATGTTGAATCAAGTGAGGAGGATGAGAGCCATGAAGATGAAGAAGACGACGATGAAGAAGATGAAGAAGAAGGGCAATGTGAGACCGCTGAGGGTGGAACCAAAGCTGTTTTAAAATGGACAGAAGATGATGAAAAGAATCTCATGGATCTTGGGAACTCTGAGCTGGAAAGAAATCAGCGGTTGGAGAGTCTTATCGCAAGACGAAGAGCTAGGAAGAGCTTCAGAATGAGTGAATCGGAAATGAATATGATGGATTTGGACTTTAATGGCCCCCCATTTCAGATTGCACCAATTTCAACTGGGAGGCGCAACCCATTTGATCTTCATTATGATTCTTATATGGGACCTGGCTTACCTCCTATGCCTGGTTCAGCTCCTTCTGTTATGCTACCACGAAGAAATCCATTTGATCTTCCTTATGATGACCCACTTGAAGAAAGACCTGATTTGGCTGGAGACAGCTTCGGCGAAGAGTTCATGACAGCTCATGAGAAGGATATGCACTACAGGAGGTGTGAGAGCTTCAACATGGGAGCTTATTTCTTTAAAGATCACAGGCAAGAAAAGAACAATGTCAGTAGGTTCAAACCTCATTTTGTAACTGAAGAAATGGCATCAGAAGGGCGATTTTCTAGATTTAGCAGACAGATGAGTGAAGCAAGTGAGTCTAAGATGAGTTTTGCATCTGAGACCGAATCACATTCTACAATTGCAAACCAGGAAGACCTTACTAATCTTGTTGAAGAACAGTTGTCATTTCAGGAATGCGAGCTCAATCCTGCTGTTGAACACACACCTGAGCGAGTGAAGCTAGAAAGTGAACTCTTGGAAGAAGTTCACTTGGATTCAGCTACTAGTAAAGAAGCCAAGGATGACATCGATTTATTTAAGGTTGAGCATGAAAATGATGGCACCAAAACTTCCGGTGGAAAACAATCAAGGTTCTACTCTGAATTCATCGCTTTAGAAGAACACCTCACAGGC
This sequence comes from Papaver atlanticum, assembly GCA_023531105.1. Lineage (NCBI taxonomy): Eukaryota > Viridiplantae > Streptophyta > Magnoliopsida > Ranunculales > Papaveraceae > Papaver > Papaver atlanticum. Next base: position 120,002 of record JAJJMB010013545.1, on the reverse strand, counting down.
TATGTTCATGTGAACCAAGAATTAGGAGAAGAGCATGCAAGAAACAATGAGTTATAAAGATAGCATAGTTTTCACTTCTAATTCCTCCCTGAATGCATGACTAGAAGAGGTACCAGGACCCGCAGTCGAGGAAGGAATCACCTCACTCACAGAGAGCTTCAGAGCAGATTGGGAGGCTGAATAAGATAATGCAAGTTGCAACATTGCTGGCTTTCACTGGTAGTGGCAGGTCTTTATCACTTTCCATATATGAATTATACATGTTCTCATAGTTCATTTCCTTTGTTGTTCCTATATAGCCTTAGCAGAGTCCGAAGCGACGAAGCAGTCAAAATCGGATATAGATTGATGTAAGCAATTATGTTCTGTTAGGCATCATGATATTGAACCAACCATTACATTACTTGTGTCGATATCTCTATGCAGAAGTACTCTGTTTTTGAAGAATAATTTGTGGATATTTGTAAAAAGTACAAACATGATATTACTTTAACGTTTCAAATATATTCAGAAAAATTACAGGAAATCACATCTACATTGCTACAGCCCTACGCACATTCTGGCTATCGTCCCACAAGTGTATTGGTAAAACCAGCCATTGACGGAACATGACGCATTCCTGAAATCCTCGGCAACATGGGTAGAAGATCAGGCAATGAGGATCCAAACTTAAGAACATTAATCACCTGAGTGGCTGAAGGTCTTGATTTAGAATCAGGAAGAGTACACCATGTGCAAGACTGTCGCCGGCTGAATTCCTGGTGAGTTGGATGGTGTTACCAGCTACCACTGAATCACCTTGGAAACCAGCCAACCTTCCGGTAGATGTATCCCAAAGCTGTATAGGTTCTGTACATGTAGCACGGCCAACACTGTGTGCAAGACTGTCGCCGGCTGAATTCCTGGTGAGTTGGATGGTGTTACCAGCTACCACTGAATCACCTTGGAAATTTATTCTAGGATCATTTGTTGAGAAATCTGGGAAGTCAAAGGAGATTGAATTTGTAGTATTAGAAAAAATTAATAATATTGTGATGATTAAAATGAATAAGAATAAGATTGAAGCCATTGGGTTGTCTTTGACTGAATTTTGTATGTTTTCCGGTGAGTGGTGCTCTTGTTTTTGTAAGTTTTGTGGTCATATATCTCACCTAGCTAAGCAGTCTAAACTTTTCCCTTCAAAGTGCCTTTGCTAGCTATCCTTTAGAAAGGGTTATGTTTATCCAAAGAAGACCAATAGGGTATACAAGACTCGTACAAGGAAGGATAATTGCCCCTTTAAGCTTGTAATCCATCTAAATGACAAGAACAAGGAATGGGATTGTGCGGTTTGGTTCGGCTGTCATAACCACCGGGATCCGAAATATTTTGTTGGTCACTCCCTAGTTGCGAAGCTAAAACCTCATGAATTGGAGGATGTAAAGAGAATGACCAAAGCACTAATCAAACCGAGACAAATTCTCAGAGGCTTCAAGGAAAAGGATGAGACCAACGTGTCTTCTCTAAGTACAATTTATAGCGCACAAGCAACTATTAGCAGGGTGGAATGGGAAGGGAGGACCGTTATGCAAGAATTTGAGAAGATAGTTTGGGATCACAACTACACGCGTATCATTAAAAGAGGGCCGGACAACAAGCCCCTTCAAATATTCATTTCGCATCCTTTGCTTTAACAATTGGCTAATACATGTTGTGGTGTTCTTTTGATGGATTGCACCTACAAGATAAACAAATACAATATGCCGTTGTTCAACATCGTGGGGCTAACATCGGAAAAGGTATCATTCACATTGGCTTGGTGTTTAATGGAAAACGAGAGGGACTATAATTATCATTGGGCATTACGACAATTGAAATTATTCTTCCAGGAAAATCAACTTCCGAGGGTCATCATAACCGATCAAGATGACGCATTAATGAAAGCAATATCCGACGTCTTCCCGAACGCACAAAATTTCCTATGTACATATCATATACGTCAAAATATCATAAAAACTTGTCATGCCTTGTTTGAACCCACTAAGGCGGATATTAAGAAGAGAATGATTGTTCAACTAGAGGAAGATGTTCGCAAGAACAAACTATCACCCGAAGAAGAAGAAAATGAGAGAGGCAAGATAAAAGAGCGAGTGGACAAAGAACATGCGGAAAATCATAAAAAGTGGTTGGAATTTCTAAGAGATTGGGAGAAAGTTTATTGGTCTCTTACCGAGGATATGTACGAAAAGAGGTTGGACAAGTTTATTGCCGATTGGAACGAGGTTTATCCGACTGCCGTCTGGTATTGTTGGACTCAATGGTTGGATAAGTTCAAGGAAAAATTTGTGCGTGCATGGACAAACCGGTATAGACACTACAAGAATGAAGCAACTAGTGTAGCGAGAGTCCGCTCATGGGAGATTTAAAGATCTCATCCAGTCCGGCCAAGGAAACGTGGTTACGGTCATAGAAGCAATGGAGCAATACTTTAAGAGTGTAGCGCACGTGGTTACGGTCACGCGCGCTACACTGATGTATTCAACGAGTATATAGCCTTGGCCGACAAGCCCGGGTAATCTTCGAAAATTTCATCGTGATGGGGATAGATCATTGCACAGCTGAAGAGTACCGAGATGCGGATGCTGAGGTGGGCATGCGGACATACAAGGCATGACCGTATCTTGAATGAGTACATAAGTAAGAAACTTATGGTAGCGCCATTCAAGGAGATGCTCGCACAGCTTCGGCTGCGCTGGTTTGGGCATCTCCAGCGAAGACCGCATGATGCTCCAGTGCGACTAGGTCGCATTAGGCGCGCGGAAGGAAGGATACAACGTAGAAGCCGACCGAAGCTAACTTGGGATGAGTGCGTAAAGAAGGACATGAGCAATCGAAATCTTTCAACAGAGCAGGCGTTGGACAGACAGACATGGAGGGCGGCGATACGCGTGGAAGAGGTAGGTTTCAGGTACGAAGACTAACAAACCCCTTTTTTCTGTATTTTTCGTCAAGTTCTTTGCCACTCAATCAGCGAACACGTAAAGGCAACCCTGTAGATTGTGAAGGGGGGAATCCCCTGTAGCGCTGTAGTTGGCAGGATTGTTAAGGGGAAAACCCCGTAGCTTCTGCAACAGGGACATGGTGTAAGCATATCCGCATTAATGGTCGAGAATTCGTAATCCCATAAAAAAAGGTGCTACTTACATCATGGTCCGTAAACAATCGCGGCGCGGGTAGCGTCAAGTATTTTGCTTGCCGTAGGGAAAGTTGTGCAAGGATTGACAGGCCGGCTTAAAAACTATGTTATATTTTTTAGGAGATATTCTCTAGTCGACCCGGTACTTGCTACTGGAAAAGACTTTGGATTTGGATTTGGATTTGGATCGATAGGATCAAAAAGGCCTTTGAGAAAAGCTCAATAGAAAGGATGACTTCATATTTACAATATGGTAAGTTGCTCCAAGGAATAGAGTTCAACGTCTCTCATTGGGCAATAAAACATATGATGAGAGAAATGCAAAAGGAGATAAACTACGGCAAACTGGGTGATGTTTGGACCTCTTCACATTCCTTAGACAAATCCCAACGAGACGCGGCTTGGTTTCGGCAAACAAGCACATCCTTCTTATGATCCTACAATTAGGAGATAGTACGATTAAAATATTGTACATAAATACACAAGAATACATATGCACAAGTTAAAAAATTCTTACATAGGTTTGATAGATAGTACGAGCCCACGTGTCCTTGTAGCCAAATAGAATTCTCGGATCGTCAGCTTCACCCCAAATTCTACCACGAGCAAGGTCAGGTATCATGTCATCAACATGAGGAAGGTGGGAACCTTTAACTTTTACTTTGCCCTTTCCTTTGCCTTTGCATTGTGTCGGTTGTTGACTTGGCCCACCAACTTCCTCTACAACTTCGCTTTGGCTGTCTAATTGACTTAGATGAACCTCATTATCTTCCTCCTCACTTTCCTCTCCATCATGCTCATCGTCCTCAACTGTTCCAGTAGGTTCACGGATTACAAGTCGACTACGGTCACCACCACTCTCCCAAATCATCCCTCTTGTATCAGCCCCCAAACGCTTTTTGCGACCTTGATCTTTCCCTCGAGGAGGCAGAGACTAAGGAGTATCAAGACCGTCATTCCTTCTTCTCTTAATGACAGCATCTTTATTTTTTCCTTTGTTAGCTTCCTTGGCTCTTTCCCTATATCAAAAGACACACGAAATGAATATAAGACAACTCACATTCAGTCTTAATACCGGCACAGATTCAAGAAATACCAACCATGCCGGGACCAAAAACGGCATACTAATTTGGAAAAAATAGCATGCCGGTACACCTTTCCAGTGTTGAACAACAACTATCGACAATGCCGGTAATTCCTAAACTGTTCCTGGATACTAAAAGATAACTACTGGCACACCCGAAAAAATCCAACTCCATGCCGTTACCAGGTATCGGCACACAATGCAACCTAAAATCAATGCCGGTACTGATAATAATTTCTAGGGGTTTCCTGGATACCAAAAGAGCACTACCGGCATACTCAAATATATGTAAAGCAATGCCGTAACTAACAACCGGCATAGTGTTCAACCTAATTTCAATGCCGGTACAGAACATTCAGTTTCAGGCGAATCTTGGTTTGAAAACGGCATTGTATTCATACTACAATCAATGCCGTAACTAAATACCGGCACTGCCTTCATTCTAAATTGAATGCCGTAATCCATAACCGTCACTGTATTCATACTAAAATCAATGCCGGTACTCACTGAAACTCAATCGTTTGAGTTAGGGTTCGTGATTCTAACGATTCTAACCCAAACCCACTTCTATAAATCGATTCAAACACTTATAAAACAGTTCAAAATCACTTACCTTCTCACGGAAGCCATAAAATCACCATTTTGATCGTCCGAAGCCTCTTGTTCTTCTTCTTCTTGCTCTTGAGCAATCAAAGCAAGCCTTTGTTCTAATTTTTGTTGAGCAATCGATTTTGACTTCGATTGGGCATCTGATTTCTTTCTTGGAGGCATGGTTATGATTCGGGTAGGTTAATCGACGAACAAATTTTTGTATTGACGATTAATCATCGACGAAGAACGGATGAAGAACGATGAAGAAGAAGATGGAATTTTTTTTTTTTTTTTTTCAAAACCCAACCCTAGTGCCGGAACAGATGTGGGAGAATGGGAGATATATGAATTTGGTTTTTAGATTTTAAGTTTTAGGGGAAAGGGTAGTATAGTCTTTTTATAATGTTTTTTAATTAACCAAAGGGTATTTTAGTATTTTCATACCCAAAAATCACCTTAGCAGACACTATGGGTTGGGGAAATAATTTATATCCCCCAATTAGTTATAATATCCCTCAATCGCACGTTCTTTAGAAACCGCACAACCTCTGCATTAATAAGTAAAAGAGGATATTTGTAGACTTTTTACATCGTCATGCTACTGTTGATTTCCAAGTCCACCAAGGGCCTGGCTAATTCTGGTACAAAAAAGTAGTAGTGAAATTTTGACTAACATCATTGTTTCCCTTAATGTCTCTCACCCAACTTTCATCTTACATAAGGAGTAATCAATGAACGAAAGGCACAGATGGTGCTGTTGGAAGAAATACTCAAGCCGGTATTTCCTTCACTCGAGTTTAGCACACCACCTTAATCCTGCAACCGTTGATTGTTGCATTTCAAAGACATGGAACTTCTCTCTTCCATTAAGATCCCAAACCTACTGCTTACCTGTTGCTGTCTGGTGGTGGGCAACTTTGGATAAAGCGTTAATTTTCATAAGACTCGAGATGAAGCCGTACATAACGATGTTAGCAGTAAAGGCCCTTGATGTATCAGTGAAAGTGGGGAATCCGGGAAAAAGTTATATTCCACCATTCTTCTAAGCTTCTTGCTTGTATCTGGTTTCCCTAGGCGAGTCCTAAAGTGGTATTGTTATTGATGAACCGGGCATCTGAATCTGACTCGGCTCTCTAATCGCACTAATTCAGATATCAAACTATACCATCACATTATTTTATTTTTTTATGGAACTAACTCGTCTGGATATTACTGAAATCGCCTGACTCATTTGAGCCTAATTCCATATATAGTTTTGTTTTCCAAGGTAGACCTGACTCAAATATGCGAGTCAGTGGCATGGTCCCACGAATCAGGGGTCTTTTGTTCTCTGTTGCAAACGGGTTCATATTAGAGATTAGGGTCTGAGTCAGATTTGACTAAAACTAAGAAACAAACGGACATTTGATTCACATCGAGTCAGGGATCAGCTCAGAACTAAATCACGAGTCAGATATCAACAAAAATGCTGAATCGGATTCAGTGCTATTAAAACCTCAATTCTCTCCACACACACGCAACACTATTTGGTATGACTTCATTTGTCATCTCCATATCTACGGATTGTGCATCTTATCTTGTCGGCATCTCTGGATCCCAACTGCATCAAGTCTTTCAAGTGGCTAGATATTCTAGCACTTTGGGCCATAGTAATTTTGAGCATCTTAATACAGAGGATGACCCTTAATAATTCATACCCCATTTCTCGTCCCATCCTTCATTAAAAGTGCATTAATGTGTAAGTCAACTAGTCAATATTGAGCTCTGCAATGTCAAAATGTAGTTCGGGAGGTTGGAACTCGTATTAATTTGGTGGATTGGAATATCAATAACATGATCATTTTTCGCTAAGAAACTTTTGATGAGTCAAGTCCCAGGAATAACTAGCAAAATTATTAATTGTCTTCAAATTTTAAGGGCACTACAATTTTACTGGTTTTGTGAGAGATTTTTCAATCAAATTCGTTAATTATTCTTAACCGGATAATCACGGGATTTGCAAAAGAAAGAAAAATAGAAGGCATTTGAAAAATGAAAGGTTACAAACAGCGACCAGAATTCAACTTCAAAATTCAACACTTAATCCTTGTTGGATTGTGGTGCGTTCATTATATGAATAAACAAAGTTTAGCAAGAATGTAAGAGAGCTTCTATCGAGGAAGAGCTGCCGGTGGAGGCAAATTGGTGCGAGTACAATCAACGCAAGTACAGTACTGGCTAGCATCAGTCGGAGAATTCGTAGAGTCACCCAAAGATGACGTTGAAGCAAGCCTACACATACTCATCGACGGTATATGATAAACTGGAGCAGGCAAGTTTGAGGGAAAATCCGGCAATGCAGATTGTAAACTGAGAAAATTAACCGCTTTCCTGATGGAGGGTCTAGCTTTAGGATCAGAATGAGCACACCATAGCCCTATAACCATCAAACGCTTCATTTGTTGTTCATCAAAATTCATATGTAGTCTCCGATCGGCCGCTTCAATGATCTTTCCCCTTTCATACAGTTCCCGAACCCACTCTACTAGTGAGACTCCCGCAGTTACATCCACTGGCTTCCTCCCACATGCAATCTCAAGCGCAACGATTCCAAAACTAAAAACATCGGATCTTTTACTTGTTTTCCCCGTTACAATACATTCTGGTGCTACGTAACCTATGGTTCCTGCTAAGACCGTAGTTCGCGAACTAAGGGCATGATCAATGAGCCTTGCAAGACCAAAATCCCCCAGTTTAGCATTAAGATTAGAATCCAACATTACATTACTTGATTTAATATCTCGGTGAACTACACATTCTTCCCATTCTTCATGTAGATAGAGTAATGCAGAAGCTAACCCAATGGCTATTTTGTATCTGATATTCCAAGGGAGAACACTTTCCCCTCGATATAAATGTTTATCGAGGCTCCTCTTTGGCATCAATTGGTAAATGAGAAGTAATTCATTATTTTTGTGATACCAACCTATGAGTTTAACCAAATTTCTATGTCTTAATTGGCTTATAATCCTTACTTCTGATTCATATTCTTTTTTTCCTTGTTGTGATCCTCCTGATATCTTCTTTACGGCGACATCCATATCATCCAGGAACCCTTTATAAACACCTCCAAATCCCCCTTCTCCAAGTTTTCCTCCCTCATCAAAATTACTGGTTGCGTCAACTAATTCTCTATACGAGAACCTCTTAGGTCCCGTTCTTTTCTCAAATTCATTGTTCATCAACAGGTCAGGATCGACATTCTCGTCATGGTGACCATTCTCCCTTGAGCTTCTCCTCTTCTTCCACCAGAAATATGTAGCAAAACCAAGCCCACAACAAAAAACACACACAGCAATAACAAGTCCTTTCAGTGCCACCACGGGTCTTTTATTGTTTTTGAAAGATATAATGGTCTCGTTTCCATGATATTTACTGGTCTCCTTTCCAAGATAATCCAAAGTAGAATTGAATTCCCAGAAATCGATATTGTACTGGACATCAACACTGTCGCCCAAGGAAGCTCTAAATCCAACAGTAATTTTCTCAGGTAGAACCTTGCTTAAATCAACAATATGATGCAAAATAGATTGGTTGTAACCGGGACTATCATAAGTTAGAGAAGCTCTCAAGTTTTTGGTAGTTGAGTTATAAGTAATCCGCGCATAAGCCACCGGTCTTCCATCTTGCATACTCCCACTTTTTAAAGACACGTTAGCCACGGATACTATCGAGTTAACGCTGATGCCAACATGGTCAGCACTAGGATCCTCTGGATTCTGACAAGTATCGAACTCCACTGCAACTATCTCATTTTTCATAAAGTTTTGTTCAGTCACGTTCATACTAGTTGAGGCAAGATATCCACCGCGAGAATTTGAATAAAAAATCGACTTGAAAGGGGCAAGGAAGAAAATGATACCGTGACTGAGAGAAGTATTTTCTCGGCACTTTATGACGAAAGAGAAGTGTGTCTCAAAATCTGTGATCCTTCCGGTGGTTCCATTCCAAAGTTGAATAGGTTCGGAGTAAGCGGTACTGCCTACATTGCTATTTAGAGCAATGACATTATTTTCCGAAGAATATGGGAAGCTAAAGAAGATTGAATGTGTAGGACTAGGAAGGTGCAATAATGTTGTGATGAACAAAAAGAAGAAGATTGAAGAAAGAAAATTAGAAGTCGATGATGACGAGTTGAACAAGATAACCATGGATTGGATGATAATTCAAGTGTTTCTATGCATGAAGAGCTGGAGAAGTTGAAGATAATAGATATAGTGAATCTTTGAAGTGTTTTTGATTTCGTCTTTAATAAATTTCTTTTTCGTTTGTTTTATCAACTTTCTGTAATGCTATTTGGTTTCTTGGTTTATTTTGGTTTTTGTTATAGCCTAATGCCAAAGCTATGGAAAAGAAACCGGATGGTGATCTTTAAAGAAAATAATATAGTAGCAAGGAAGAATGCTTACAAAGATGTAATCCAGAGGTGTTTGCATTAAACATTCATTGCTTTACATGTTATATGATGATTCCAATGGTTCATATAGTAGTGATATAGTCTAAATTTCCTTGCAGAAAAGAATCATTTATCTTTGGATGCAATTCACAAGTTGCCGATTTTTTGGATTGTAAGTACCACCATTAGAGAATCTGACATTTACTATCAGGGAAAGGCTATTGATAATTGAGAATATGCAATCAACATTATAAACATAGCATAAAAGTTCAGAAAGAATGTAATAGAGATTGTGAGGAAGAACCACCGGAAGCCTTTTCCTGTGGATGCAAATTGGTGTTAGTACAATCAACACAAGTAGAGTACTGGCTATCATCAGTCGGGGAATTCGTCGAATCACCCAAAGACGACATGGAAGCAAGATTACGCATACTCGTCGACGGTTTCTGATAAACTCGAGCAGGCAAATTTGAGGTAAAACCCGGCAATGCAGATTCTAAACTGAGAAAATTAACCACTTTCCTGATGGAAGGTCTACCTTTAGGATCAGAATGAGCACACCGTAGCCCTATAAATATCAAACGCTTCATTTGTTGTTCATCAAAATTCATATGTAGTCTCTCATCGGCCGCTTCAATGATCTTTCCCCTTTCGTATAGCTCCCCAACCCACTCTACTAGTGAGACTCCCACGGTTACATCGACTGGCTTTCTCCGGCAAGCAATCTCAAGAGCAACGATTCCGAAACTATAAACATCAGATCTTTTACTTGTCTTGCCCGTTTCAATACATTCTGGTGCTATGTAACCCATGGTGCCAGCTGAGACCGTAGTTCGAGAACTTCGTCCAGGATCAATAAGCCTTGCTAGACCGAAATCCCCGAGTTTAGCATTAAAATCCGAATCCAACATTATATTACTTGATTTAATATCTCTGTGAACTACACATTGTTCCCATTCTTCGTGTAGATATAGTAATGCAGAAGCTAACCCAATGGCTATTTTGTATCTGACATTCCAAGGGAGAACATTTTCCCCTCGAAATAAGTGTTTATCGAGGCTCCCGTTTGGCATCAATTCGTAAACGAGAATCAATTCATTTATTTCGTGGTACCAACCTATGAGTTTCACCAAATTTCTATGACGTAACTGGCTTATAATCCTTACTTCTAATTCATATTCTTTTTTTCCTTGTTGTGATCCTCCAGATATCTTCTTAATGGCAACATCCATATCATTCGAGATCCCTTTATAAACACCTCCAAATCCCCCCTCTCCAACTTTTCTTCCCTTATCGAAGTTACTGGTTGCATCAACCAGTTCTCTGTACGAGAACCTCTTAGGTCCCGTTCTTTTCTCAAATTCATTGTTCATCAGTACGTCAGGATTTGCATTGTTTCTTGAGCTGACCCTCTTCTTCAACCAGAAATATGTAGCAAAACCAAGCCCAAAACCAAAAACACCCACAGCAACAATAAGACCTTCTAGTGCCACCACCAATCTTCTTTTTTTTTTTAAGGATTTACTGGTCTCGTTTCCACAATATTCCAAAGTGGAATTGAATTCCCAGGAAAGGATGCTGTAATAGATATGAAAACTGCCATCCACGGAATCTGAAAATCCAACACTTATCTGCTCTGGTAGAACCTTTCTTAGATCAACAATATGATGCACAACAGAATAGTTGAAAATAGGATTATTGTAAGTTAGAAATACACTTAGATTTTTTGTAGCTGCATCATAAGTAACCCGTGCATAAGCCATTCTTCCATCTTTCATATTCCCACTTTCTAGAGACACATTAGCTGCAGATGCTATCGAGTTAACGTTGATACCCACATGATCAGAACTTGGATCCCATATTTAAAACCTTGGACATCTTATAAAGTTAAAGTTATCTCTCTAACGTTTGTGTTAACTTTTGTGGGCATGCACCTTCTCAGAAATCAGTTGATCTTTAGACTTTTTCTTTATGATGTGTTAGTAATGGAAATACGAAGCTATACTCAAGTAATTCGTATTCAAGAGACAGTTGTTTCAATCTATTTGGACTTGAGAGAAACCGGAAGTAACTGTTAGAGAGTTTGAAACTGAGTCTACTGATATTTCAAAGAATCCACCAAGTACCATTAGTCCATTAATTACTTTTGAGTATTGTCCGGCAATATTTGCTTTAGCTCGAGTCAAATTGATAATGACAATCAGAATTTTCCTAGTTGACTGATCACAAAACAATCCACATTTTTTTATTAGTTTTAAATTTTCAAGAGAATATTAGTTTTGAGGTCGGCGATCAAAGTTTTTGACTCGGAAACTTTTGCAGCCAGAAATTCTTTTCTTTTTTGATGAAAGAAGATGATTTATTAATGAACTATGTCACTTACAAGCGGTAAATAGTTAGAACAAAAACAAAGATAAGAGAACAGAAGAGGAGAAAAAATAAAATAAAAATGATGGTACAACAAAAACAAATGAAGATGATCCCACAACACTGAACCTTTTTCAGATCGGAGATGGAGGTTTCCGTAGTGGAAACTCTTTCCAGCAGAACTTGTTTCTCAGCCTTTTCTTGGATAAGTTCCGTTTCCAGATTAGAATTGGAGGTTTCTAACTGGGAAACACTCGCCACCAGAGCTAGTTTCTCATCCTTCTCTTGATCTCGTTCATTTTCCTTGGAAGTGTTTTCAACAGGAGCAGGCACTCCTCCTTCTAAATACAGAACCTCTCGGAACGGAATCGTCTCAATAGGTACACCATTGTGAGCCATGTTCCTTACCTCATGCGACTTGAATCTTACTAGGATCGTTGAACCATAGAGTCCCGTAGTTGATTGCTGAGGGAAAGAGAACAAAGAAGGATATATTACGAGAAAATGAAAGATCGAAAGGATTGAACTGATAGAGATATGAATATAAGGATCAACATAAACGAGTCTTTTATATCACCAAAATCCTAGTGATCGTTGTACAGATAATTGCTCATGAGTACTGACTTTCCGTTGAGATTTGGCCAAACACACAGAAAAACATTAAAGTGAAGGGTCTAAGCTACAGTGATGGAGAGGACAGATACTGCTCGAGCTAACTATAAAGCCCCGCTAACTTTCAACCTAATAATACCCACGAGTTTGTTACATACATCGTTGCTAATAGCAAATTGACGAATCCCATGCGCAATGATAATACACCTTGCTTTCAGCCGGGCATCTTTCAAATAAAGGACGTGCCCTTGTCTCATACATTTGCTTTATATCTTTGGGAAGTTAAAGGAGATTGAGTTTGTACTACTAGGATTAATCAATAAAATTTTGATGATTACGAAGAACATCGAAGATTGAAGATGAAAGTTTGTTATCGATTCCATGGATTTGTTTGTGTGTTAGTTTTTCAAAGACTTCGTGGTGTTGAATAATTAAAATCAAAAGGCAAGTCTTGTTACAACCATAAAATAGGGTTAGTTTAATTTAGGAAATCTATTGAAGTGGAGTATGAAAGGTTACAAATATAGAATTTACAAACACCGAGCCAACATTATAAACATAAACAAGAGAGTTGACAAAAATGTAAAAGAGATTCTTCCGAGGAAGAGCAACCAGAAGGCGTTGCCAGCGGAGATAAATTGGTGTGTGTGCAGTCAATGCAAGTCCGGTACTGGCTACCATCAATCAGAGAATTCATTGAATCACCCAAAGATGACGTGGAAGGAAGCTTACACATGCTCATCGACGGTTGATGATAAACTGGAGCAGGCAAGTTTGAGGGAAACTCCGGCAATGCAGATTCTAAACCGAGAAAACTAGTCACTTTCCTGATGGAAGGTCTAGCTATAGGATCAGAATGAGCACACCATAGCCCTATAACCATCAAACTTTTCATTTGTTGTTCGTCAAAATTCATATGCAGTCTCTCATCGGCCGCTTCAATGACTTTTCCCCTTTTGTACAGTTCCCGAACCCACTCTACTAGTGAGACTCCAACAGTTACATCGACTGGCTTTCTCCCACAAGCAATCTCAAGGGAAACAATTCCAAAACTGAAAACATCAGACCTTTTACTTGTCTTGCCCGTTTCAATACATTCTGGTGCTAAATAACCCATTGTTCCGGCTAAGACCGTAGTTCGAGAACTCCGTCCAGGATCAATAAGCCTTGTTAGACCGAAATCCCCCAGTTTAGCAGTAAAATCAGAATCCAACATAACATTACTTGATTTAGTATTTGTTCCCATTCCTCATGTAGATAGAGTAATGCAGAAGCTAACCCGGTGGCTATTTTGTATCTGACATCCCAAGGGAGAACATTTTCTCTTCGAAATAAATGCTTATCGAGGCTCCTGTTTGGCATCAATTCGTAAACGAGAAGCAACTCGGTTTTTTCATGGTACCAACCTATGAGTTTCACCAAATTTTCATGCCGTAACTGGCTTATTATCCTTACTTCTGATTCATATTCTTTTTTTCCTTGTCGTGATCCTCCAGAAATCTTCTTAACGGCTACATGCATATCATTCAAGAACCCTTTATAAACACCTCCAAATCCCCCTTCTCCAAGTTTTCCTCCCTCATCGAAATTACTGGTTGCATCAACCAATTCTCTATACGAGAACCTTTTAGGTCCCGTTCTTTTTGCAAATTCATTGTTCATCAACACGTCAGAATTTGCATTCTCGTCACGGTGACCGTTTTTCCTTGAGTTGCGCCTCTTCTTCAACCAGAGATATGTAGCAAAACCAAGACCACAAGCAAAAAAACTCCCAGCAATAATAATACCTTCCAGTGCCATCACCAATCTGAATTTTTTCTTGATGGATTTTCTGGCTTTCTTTCCAAGATATATACTGGTCTCCGGATATTCCAAAGTGGAATTGAATACCCAGGAAAGGATCTTGTACTGGACATCAATACTGTCACCAGTGGAAGCTCTAAATCCAACACTAATTTGCTCCGGTAGAACCTTGCTTAGATCCACAGTATGATGCAAAATAGAATGGTTGTAAATAGGACTGTCGTAAGTTAGAAAAACTATCAATTGTTTTTCAGTTGAGTTATAAGTGACCCGTGCATAAGCCACCGTTCTTCCATGTTTTAAACTCCCACTTTTCAAAGACGCATTAGCCACAGATTCTATCGATTTAACGCTGATACTCACATGGTCAGCACTTGAATCCCATGGGTTCTGACAAATGTCAAACTCCGCTGCAACTATATGAATTTTCATATAGTTTTTTGCAGCCGCGTCCATACTCATAAGGCCAAGATATCCACCACCCTTGGATTTTGGGAAAATATTCGACTCGAAAGGGGCAAGGAAGAAAGTGATACCGTGACTGAGGGAAGTTTTATCTGGGCACCGAATGGAGAAAGAGAAGTGTGTATCAAAATCTGTGAGCCATCCCGTGGTTTTATTCCATAGTTGAATAGGTTCCGAGTAAGTGGCACTGCTTACATTTCTATTTAGAACTAGGGCTGCACAGGAATCGTCCCGTCCCGTGGAACCGTACCGGAACCGCAGGAACCGTTCCGGAACCACGGTCAGACGAGACAGGTACAAGTACCAAAAACTGGTACCGTGCCTAAAATAGGTACAAGTAATGGTTCTAGGCTATTCCCGTCCCGTCCCGTAGTACCGAGCAACAAGTAATAACGTCTAATAATAGTTAGGGTTTTTTAAAACTAATTAGTTTTTGTTCATTTTTATTTAGTTTTTGTTGATTTCTTTAGATGTGAAACTGATTGTAATTATTTGGTTTTTGATTTTAGGGTTTTGGAATTTTTGGTGTGGTTCATAACTTCATTTGAACTTAGAACTTAGAAGATTTTTTGCTTTATTTTCTTTTTTATAGTTTTACATATGCTACGGGTAAAGAACCGGTATCGTCCCGTCCCGTACCGAGTTAAACAGGTACAGGTCCCGTCCCGTACCTATTGCACAGGTACAGGTACCGGCCATAGGGAGGTACAGGTACTGAGCTAGGCAAAAACCCGTACCGTACCGTCCCGTCCCATGTGCAGCCCTATTTAGAACTATGACATTATTTTTCGAAGGATTTGGGAAGCTAAAGGAGATTGAATATGTAGGACTAGGAATATGCAATAAAGTTGTGATGAATAGAAGGAGGAAGAAGATTGAAACTGAAATTGATGATGGGTTGCAGCAGAAAGCCATGAATTTGATGATATATTGATATGAATTGTTTCTATGAAGATAATACATATAGACACTCACCGGAGACTATTCGCACTGTACATGAGGCTCACAATGGTCCTTCTTTGCAGCTGAATTAACTAGGGTCAGGGTGGACCTGAAAAGCCGACAGGAGTAAGGACAGGTTGACTTCGTTAGACTTTGAATTTTTATTATATTTTGTAGTATTCAAGAAAAATACTCCTGGTGAATTTTTGTAGAAACTACGACTTTGAAATCTTGAGTCGTTCTAAGAATCCAATTACCATTACTTTAGCTCGAATCGAATTAATATTTGCTTCGTCCATTCTCATTCCCATAGTGGCACAAAATTCAGTCTAATTTGTCGCTCTAACTCAAGACAACAGGGGCCTATACCAACATGTTCATAAAATCAAGTGGAAAATAGGTGGGACCACCTAAAAAAATTTAGGTGGGACCGCTTAGGTTAGAATTTGTATTCGACATAAATATGTAGAATTTTAGACGAAAATGCAAGTATTCTGATATGAATTTGAAGGTGAAAGTATATATCTCGTGATTGCTGAAGAGGTTACCCGAATTAGCAGGGGTACTGTTTTATATAAGACAAAAGAGTTATATCCAATTCTCACCGTCGAATCACTCAAACGGAACTCCCTATTAATCCCAATAATTCGGGTAACCCCTTTTAGCAATCATGCTTATGTATGAATGCGCTTCTTTTACGGTTAGTAGTTGTTCTATTGTTGTTGTAATCTTTGAGTTTAATGGAACAAAGTTATTAGGGCCCACCAAGCCGTGAAGATGAAGATAGTTCTGGGCCTGGGTGTTGCATCCTATAAAAGCCCATCTCCTATCATATTCAGAAGCTGCAGGAACAGTGCGTCGCTTCAACTGATTTCACTCCTTATTTCCATCTTGAGGACGAGGATGATTTGGAGGGGTGGGTATTTGTCATGTCCCTATTGGTGGCCACTATATTTTGTTAGAGGAGCCTTAGTATTAGTTAGTGACCGTGTGTGCGTGTCGCCCATGTCTTAGACTTGTGCTCTATTTAGTGGAGTATGTAATTCCTATTTCAGTTTGTCGAATAGAATTATTTTGTTGTTATTCCCCTCATTTGAAGTTTTATCTTTTAGTTTTTGCAGTGTAGATCCTGTAGGATTGAGCCTGCTTATTCATTTGTAGTGTAGATCACTACAAACTATCACACAATTAATAGTCCAGGATCAAATCATATAAAATTCAGTTGCATAAAGATAACAAAACTATCAAATTGGGTAAGTGTATTAATTGGGAAAATTTCTTATTGGCACTAAAGTTGGCAGGTAGGGGTATTACCTTCTTTTAACATATAGCGAGTTTGTTGTCCCTTAAACTCTCTATATATCATGGACGCTACTATATGATACCTGCATTTCATTTCTCGTACAATTCCCAGTAAATATTTATACCAAGTTTCCAACTCTTATTTAAATGATTCACAATTACATCTCTTTCTCATGCTCAGTAGATAAATTTACTTTGTATCGTTACAACTTGATCTAGAATTACATCATTTGAACTTATTCTGAAAAGATTTGTATCTTCTACCATAATTTATATGTTTTCTTTCACATGTTCTAGTATACCAATGTGGTTATGATTTAGCTCGTCTAACCATCAGTTCTTCTTCGAGGCTCATTCCTTATTTAGCCTTTCCTTAGTTACCTTAAGTTGAGAAATTTCTTTATCTCCACATGTATGACATTCATGTTTAAGAGACCCAACCACTTACATCAAGTTGAATAGCTCACTAAATATCGTAAATCTCTTGTTATCATACTCCAACATCTACTAGTACTTTAGTATAATGGATGAAGTTGAAAAAAATAAAAAAATAGAAAGATTTTTATGACTCCAGATAACTTTTGTGAGTTTCTTTTTCGCAAAAATTGGGATGTGTTAATTTGAAACATATCTTTGTTGAATTTATTGAATCTTTAAAAGTCTAATAAGTGGATTAAATCCCAGTGAATCATTCAAATTTTCGGGGTAATTCTTTTTATGAATGTTTCAAAAACTTCCTTCAGAGCATTTCATCGCCTGAAGTCAATATGTATCCTTAAAAATGTATATGCTATGCCTTCATCTTTTGAACAATGCATCGTCATTGGTTGAAGGTTTTTATAATGTAGGTACAGCCCTTATGGACTGTAAAAACCCTCAAGCTCGTCAACCCCATTAGACCGGTGAATAGACGATTTAGCCGTTAATAACTCGATTAACTGAATATGATTTTTTATTAATAAAAATTAATCAAACAATAATCTATATACGAAACTTGTATCACTGGATAGATCTCGAAAACTTATACAAAATGGACTACTCGTACGTGTCAATCAGATATCGGATGAATAAGAAATCTCTCAAATTGTGAGGAGGGTAAAACGGTTATTTTACATCCGATGCTATTATGGAAACCAAGATTTCTTCTCTAGGCACCGAGCTTCTTCCCATAACAAAACGAATGGTGCTGCAACAATTCTATTTTGTTTTTATACCAAAATTAGTCGAAGATAAATCATTCTTATCTTCTTCTTTGTTTTCTTTCTTCTTCTCCTTTTTCTTTTCTCCGTTTCTTTTCTGCAGATAAATTATGAGTCATATATGAGGATTTATTGAGTAAGATCAGTTTGGTGAAGATGTATAAACGAGCATAGAGATGACGTTGTTGTGAATTAGGGAAGGGCACACTTAGGGATCGAAGAAATGATTCAAAAGAGAATCAAATTAGGGTTTGTAGATTTATTTTTAAATTCAGATGAAATTGATAAGTTAATTGAGGATGAAGGGGTTATTGTTAAATTGTTGATGTGAAACGGTTTTGTTCAATAATCACTAAATTATGGTTTTCTATATTGAAATTGAGAAGGATTGAGGGATGATTTGAGTTTGTATTGCAGTTGAGTTTGAGTTATAGTGTTGCTGTCAGGGATTCTGTAGTGCACCTGAAGTTGGTAGTATTGTAATGCTGAGAATGGTGATTATAGAGTCGTAAATAGTGATTCATGTGAAAGCTTGGGACTGTTGAATTTTCGGGTAAGTTGTACTTGTATTTGTAAAAAATTATGAAGCTTGTTTGAAGAGATTAGATTGTTGCAGTATTGAAAATCATAGCTATAGTTGGGGAAGTTCAAATGAGAATGTGGATTGATGTTAGTTTGGTAATGATGAAGATGATGCATTAGTTTGTGGTATGTGCTTTTGGCTTAGGCTTGAACCTTTAGCTTGTCTAACTGAATTTATGCATCCTTACTCGGTTTTGTTTATGTCTGGCTCAGTTATCTGACTGATTTGTTTCTGTGACTAGGTATTGACCCCGATTTGACTCGTTGACCAGTTGACTTAACCTTGACCTGACCTTGGCTCTATTTGACCTAGATTTGACCTTGACTCTAGACGTCGACTGTTAGTTGACTAGGATGGACCATATTTTTCTAAATTGGTGTTTTGGACCATTTTTGGTATGAATTAGCCTTTGGTTCCTTCTACAAAGTTGTATATCTTTTCAAGACTTATCAAGTGAACTATAAAACCAACCAATTGGATTAGTAAACCCCAAGATATGCTAAAGGTAAATAATGAGAAAGTGTAAAACCATAAATAGGTTTATAATCACTAGATAGTTTACTTGGCCATTAACTTTGAACTTGTATGATTATTGTATGAGCCTTTTTGGATAAACTCTTAGAGTGACTGTGTGATTAACAATTAAACTTTATTAACAACGATTGATTCAAAGTATGAACCAATGCATTGGGGAATACAAGGTAGGCGTGGCTTGTTATCAAAAGAGGTGGGAACTTTTGTAACTTTCTTGTAATCATTAAGTTACTTGAATCTTTCTTGTAATTATTAAGTTTTCATTTAAACTGCGAGGATGATGAGTCTTTGATAATTTTGAACATGTTTGTATGAAATTGAATGAGTATGTTGCCTGATTTGCGTTGTATGGTCTCCTCGTGACGAGTGTCTGTGTTTCACCACAGCTTCTCACTATTGGTGTCATGAATACTAGGGATTCAATACTACTGGAATTTGGTAGTATTGGGTTTTCAATACTATCTCAATTAAGGGGTGGAAACTGCCCCCAATATTATCTCGACTCGGTCCATGGAAAATCGGCGAGTCCCTATAATAAGATATTAGGGGTGGAGTTGGCTCACAATATGATCGATTAGGTGTGGAATTGGCACTCAATATTATATATACATATTTTTATCTGGGGAGACAAGTTATATGCATATTATGCTTGATTATTCAGTCTTAGTAGTTGACTGGAGTACTATGATTTTACTTTTCTATAGGTCAGATCATAGTAATCAAACCTTCTTTTATTTTCAAGACATTGATGGTGGTACCTGAACCAATAGGATGTACGCATTTCATGTGGATGGCGTTATCATTTGAGACTGGTTATTCTAGCATCTTACTTTCATTAGAGTGAGATGAGGTTAGAATAGCATATGTTTAGGTTGTTCGAAGTAATTTCTCGTACATCCATCCGGTGGTGGATCTTTAGTAGATATTATTAATGGACGCAATATCTGGGGAGGAGTTGGAGCAATTTTCTGCTTTGTGTTGTGTGCGAAAGATGTTTAGTCATTCTCTCTAGTAAAACTGTGAAGCATGTTAGTGATTATCTGGATGTTGTATTTGTTTCCACTGAGAACCCTTTTTGGGATGATGTGCTCACTCTTTTATACTTCAATCTTTCAGCTATCCAAAGAGACGGTGCACGTGAAGATATCCGTTTTCGTAGCTTAAATCTTTATCGAATTTAGAGATGTTATGTGTATATATTTTATGAATGTAATGTTTTGATAGTTTGTAAAACAACACATTAATGTATTCATATCACTTGAGAGATTTCCATTTATGTTATATCAGAGTGTATGGGTTATTTTTGGTTAAGTTCTGTAGAAGGTTTCTTGATTGAATGTTTAAGTAACTGACTTAGATCCTTAATGCTTCATTAGGTAGTTAGCCTCATGGATTAGTAAGTAGCTTAATTTTGGTGCGCTAGATAGACACAAATGACTTATGTATTAGAGACTCTTTAATTGCATTCAAGTACTTCTGAGTCCAAAAGGTCAAATTCGAATCTAGTTGGTTTAGTCAAAACCTAGTTAACTATTTGGTCAAGGCCCAATCCATTGAGTTTTAACTTGGTCATGGTTAATAAAGTACACATATATGCTCAATTATATATGAAGTACTCACTTCCATTGATAACAAACTTGAAACTATTAGCGTATAAGACAAAAACATATTGTTAACCCTAAAATTGGAAATTTCATCATCAAACTGTAGTGATTTGAAAATAATCGTGATCATGTCCGATTATGACAAAAATTTTGACAAAAAATTCATATATCTGTTACTCCATACATAATAAAATTTAAAGGTAATCCAACGGATAGATAAAAAGATATTTGTGAAGTCGTATAATTGTTCCAGTTAATGTTTCTGTGGAAACATCTGGAAATATCACGTACTTTGGAGTACTTCCCATGGCTAGGTCTTTATGAAAATTTTACGGTAGCTCAACAACAGGGCCGGTCCTGCTTTTTATGTGTCCTTCTGCAAAATTTACTTTTCGTGTCCCTTTTTTTTGCTTTGAAAGGGATTTGGTGACTCTAGTCATGAAAAAAATAAACAAATCAACTACTCGAACACTATCAGGTGACTAGAACAACTTCTTGACCCTATTAAGGACCTATTTGAAGTTTGCTATGTTAATAATTGAAACATAGAAAACTATTGTACGTGGAAATTAACGAACTCTATGAAAGCTTAACAAAAGGACGAGCACATTCACGTATCAAATGAAGCGACAGGATATTAGTGCTAGCAATGAATTAATTATAGCAATTAAGAAACCTATTTTAAGAATATAAAGAGAGATGCATGAATTATATTTGAATGTTAAGCTTTCTGTAATCGTTTCATCAAATGGACATTAATTGGATCCAACAAAGCACGGTGAATGCACATCATATATAATCAATTTATTTGTAATTGATAAGATGTTTGAAATGACCAAAAAAACTATCAATGTGTACCATACAACCTATCAAATTGTACGAAAATTACAGAAATACTATACCTTTAGTTGACTGCATGTTTGCAAAACAAGAAACCTGGTGGGGGAAATTCGTCTGCCTCCGAAGAAGTTGAGGGGAGTGGTAGTGTATATAGAATATAGCTTTCAATCATATGGACTAGGAACTGATTTTCTTGTGGCAATACATGCTGTAGGAAATGTCAGGAGAGAAAAATTTGTCTCTTTATTTTTATTGTGGCCCCCTACAACTTGTGGCCTCAAGCAAGGCTTTGCTTGCTTTACGGGGAAGGCCAGCCCTGCTCAACAAGAAAAATATATATCACATATAAGAAATACAACACAATCCAATGGGTGGAATTCTTAAATAATAGGTTTTACATAGGTTTTACGGCGCTGTTATAAATTAGAGTTTTTCTAAACGTAGACAGTTTCATTAAACTAAAGTTTTGGAGATTGCATCATATTCCGATTTTATTTAAACTTTAAAAAGATAATTAATAGCTCATTGGGTTAAACATACTAAAATTTCATGAAAATCTAACAGTGAAATATCTATGTTTGATAATTATACATCCGTGGAACCCTAATATATACTTTGAAAACGAATTTCTTTTGTTAAATGAGATTACCTGCCAGCGCATCCATAATATAAGCAAAATATTATCAGAACCATGCTAATGTCTTCAATAAGTACTTCTTTAACGATCCCAAACGGAAAAAAAAAATCACCAGTTGATAGATTCGTGCTGATAACGTGTTAAAGTAGAAATATAATATGAAAGAATAGAAGAAGCAAAACTCTTATTCATTAGAGATAAGTTATATGTTACATAGGTTTAAGCCTCTATATATAGGCTATGGGGTAAACCCATGTTACATCTATATGAGAAGCACATGCATGGGCCCAAGGCCCTATACCATATCTAATATTACACTGATATACATGCAAATTTTAAAAAAGTATCCTTTATTCACCCATCAAATTTCATCCATCAAATGCTAGTAAAGAAACTCATCCCCATCAAATACAAATAGTAAAGAAAATCATCAATTTAATTTAGTAAAATATTATTTTAATTTATCCTATACTACCTCTATTTCTGCAAAAGAGAACAAACCAAAATGAAAGAGTGATATTATCTCTTTTGTAGAAACCGAAAAATATAATAATGTCAGGTTATTTATATACTAGTACTTTAACTAAGCAATTAATATCAACAAGAGAGGCCAGGAAGTCATTCACATTAATGTCATGACTCCCGGTTTGAAAGAGTTTCTCTTTAAACGGATAAAATTTGAAATTTAAAAAGGGCTTGCGACGTAACTTGTTGCTCGCTTTCCTATTTCATCGATGTAATAAAACAAAGTTAAAATATCAACATTTTATGAACAAAACAAGCATATAAAAAAGAAATAATAACTATTAATTCAGCGGATGTGGATGTTCAACAGATTTTTAGTTCCGGTCCCTATATTATCCATCTGTGTATGAAACTGACACCTAACCGCCAGTAAAAAAATCTATGGGACGGTTAGAATCTGGGGATCGATTCCAAATGCTCACCCCTAATTGTAACATCACATTATGAGGGATATGCAAATTATAGCACACTGGAAACCCCCTTAGAAACCTATTTAACTATCAATTATGATGTTTTTTTTAATCCAAAAATACTTGACTAACAGGAACCGCTTTAACTCTGCGTGATTTTGCAGGAAAATAGTGGAGAAATGTAGCAAAATGCTATGCAGGAACAAGAGATGCAGAGTAATCAGAATGTATGGAATTCCTTGATGTTGCCAGATGGAGCAAGGAGATGCGGATAACACATGCAATTCTTGAAACAAATCTAAAAGTGTTGTTGAATATATCAATAATGCCTCTCCAGTTATATCATGGGAAAATGAAATCATTTTGCTTGATGTTTAGATGTTTAAAAGTCAGTTCAATGCTGGGAATTCAAGTTCATTCCTAGATTATGTAATAAAGTAGCTGATAAATTCGCTAAATTTAGTATAAAATATATTTAGAATTACCAAGATATGGTTGGACATCCCTCCTAATGTTATAGAGGTTAACTTATGCCGGAAAACTTAAACCTTATTAGTTAATAAAATTCTTAATCTTTTGCAGCAAAAAAGAAAAAAAAATCCTTCGTGATCCTCGGTAAATTCAGAGGCTTTCACGAATCCGTAGTGCGCCCAAAGATAAGGATATTGGTTTTGATTAGGAAGGGTTTTAAATCCTCCATTTCCAGTTAGGTTGGACATTATTGGTTAGATGACAGTTTGATCAGTAGCGAAGGTAGTCCAAGTTAGAGGTGTAACACGTGCCGGCCCAGCACAACCCATCCCACGAAGTCACATGTTCAGCATGATGTGTGCCATGTTGTGCTGTGTCGGAGATTATGGCGTTCCCTGCTAGACGGTGTACTGTGCTAGCCAGAAAAATACGTAATGTGTCGCACTCTGTTGTGACGGGAACATTTATTTTATGTTTTTTTCCCAAATATTTAGGTATTATATGTGTTGTAATGAAAATAAGTCAACGCAAGGATGATAAAAATGTCAATAATTAGCTAGAATAAAGGCTTCTTTTTTTTGTCAAATATACATAGAATGTGATGTATTATGCCATGTTGTATAGTGTTTATGCATATTATGACGAGCTTTCTTAACGTAGTATGATGTGTTGTGCCACTTGTTTATCTGTGTCTCGTGTTGCACTGGGCTATTGTGCCGATTAATCTAGCCCAGACCAACCCACTAAACTAACGTACTGTGCCGTGCTGGGCTAGGTCACATGCTGGAATGGGCTATGCTCAAATTTTAGCATGCTGGGCTGTGCTCACGCTGGCACTACCCAATTTACACCTCTAGTCTAAGTAGTGAAGGAAGTCCATGACTTAGAGCCAGCTATATCTTATCAGAAAAGCCTGCCTTTATGCCTTGAATTAAAGTTGGGAATTTTGAGTTAACAAGCTAAAGAAACGGTATTTTTAAGTTTTTTTAACATGGAAATGTACAAAATTAAATTTTTAAGAGACTCAAACTAAATAATCTAAGAAGTATCTTAACATACAATCTTTTAATTTTACTTTTATCGATATCACATTGGATGAGAGGCATACATAAGTATAGGAATCAAGCAGCATGTATGTTTAAGCACAAAATTTAGAATGAGTGTATAAAGAGAGTAGATTTTTCAGAGATTAGAACCGACGTATCCGGAATAGTCCGCCAACATGAAACTCGAAATGTCATTTTTACCTTACCCGGAATCCAATATGAGGAAGGTAAATCTGGTATATCTCCCACAACGACTAGTCTAGTTTTATTTACCTTGAAACCAGCAATGAACTCAAAGCATCGTAGTTCTGAGAATAAGTTATGCAACTTCTCTTTCTTATTATCTGCATAATAAAGACAACTAATAATGATACTCGTAGTTAATACTGAAAATACACTGAACAAACTTTGATTTGCCGCTCTATCCATAAATCTTGAAAAACTTTTCATTGTAATATTGAAGTAGCCAAAGGATGACCCATTTATGAGCACTGAAAAAGAAGAAGTTGAATAACATAATCGTAACCACTTAAACCATTTCCTACTGAAACCCATTTGTGTTAACACAAATTCAAGATATTTCCAATTAATCCTGTGAAAAACCTTCTCGAGATCAATTCTACACACAATACCGACATTCCCAATCTTAGTCTTGTATCTACCAATTCATTGGCAATTAAAGTTCCATCGATAGTCTGTCTACCCTCCATATATGCACACTATACAGATGAAATCATCTTGTCCATAAAAAGCTTAAGCCTTGAAGCCAAAACCTTTGCAATGATCTTGTAGACACTAATTAGAAGAAAAATAGGTCTATAATCTTTTACATTCTTAATATGATCTTTTTTAGTTACAAGAGTGATGAAAGTTGAGTTGTGTTTAGAGTCAATTGAACCCGAGGTGCATAATTCATTCACAATACTCATGATATCTCCCTTGATGAAATACATTTCTGAAAGAACATGAGTGGGAATCCATCCGGTCCAGGTGCTTTATTATTGCATAAATCCCTTATGGCCAATAATAATTCTTCTTCCATATATAAAATCACAATCCAAAATTTCAGACTCCATAGAAGTAATGTTGTTAAACAAAATACCCTTTAAATTAGGTCTTATGATCTCTTCTTCGGTGAAAAGTGTCTTGTAATAATCTCCTACAATTTTTCCTCGTCTGAGACCAACTCACCTCCAATATAGAGTTGTCTGATTCTATTATATCTTCTTCTAGCAGAAGCACTAATAATGAAAAAAGATGAATTCCTATCTACTTCTTGTAGCCACTTAGGCCGTGTTTGGCACCTTTGACAACATAAAACTTAGCTAGGTTAGAGTTTTTTCTTACTTAATTAGGATTACCATGAAATAGTTAAGCAAAAATGTTGTTTGTTTTTCCATCAAATCACATACGGGTGTATGTTATATTTTGTTTGTCTAGTATTTAATTTTATTAGAAAAGATTTAATTTACTTATTATCATAAAGGGAAAATATAGGATAATTAAAATAAAAAAAAAGGTAAAAAATGGGTGAAGTGAGAAAAGATTTAAGATAATTACCTAGTTTAAAGGAAAAATAATTGCCTATTCTTGGTTGGAATTTTGGTATCTTGGATATTTGGGAGAATAGTGTAACCTTACTTTTTTAGCTAACTAAAACTAGGGAAGGTTATGATATTCTTGTCCAAAAAGAAAGCCACCAATCTTCCAATAATTGTAAGAATCCATTCTCCAAGAACCACATGACTTCAAACAGAAGTTTTTGAATATACAATCTTTGATTTTTATCTTGATCGATATCACATTACATCTAAAGACTTAAAGGCATAGACAAATAAATCTACCACGTTGAACGGTGAGGAAACCCTCGCTTCCTATTGGCCGAAATAAGTTTTTTTTCGAGTTTTGTGAGACGAGCATTCTGGTGAGGACACTTGGCAACATATGATTGGTTAGAAAAAATTGGAAAATAAAAAATAAAGGAAACCAAATTCAATTTGGAAATACAAGCCGTGACAACTTGGGTGACAATTCAAGTCGTGAGAATTTGGAATTCAAGATGTAACTATGTTAGGAAACCGAAAAAAAATAAAAAAGGAAAACTAGAAAAACTAAAAAAAAATACTAGCTGAAAACGGAAATTTTATAATGTTTAAAACCATTACAAGAAGAAGATAAAGACATTAAGTCATCAAGCATACGTTTAGCTTTCTGAGCACATATATCGTATCTTCTTTGCGTGTATGTATTTCTTTATATCTTGGTTGGCAAAGGGATCTCGAAGAACTCCAGCCATCTGGATGTAAGTTCGGAAGGTGGTTAGCAGCAACCAACAAAGAAGTGGTCCAGCTGACCAACTATGGCTTGAATAGATCGCACTAGCTACCAAATTGTAAGCAACGTCGAAACATGATGCCCCAATTATCAATTATAATAAATCCTGAAATTTGAACCCAGAAGAGATAGGGTATTAAGTGAAGCACAGTGTAATGGAGGTGGAAAAGCAAGGAGATCGAAACGCAATATATCTACTATGAAAGTTCCCAGCAATGGATGTGGTTGAACTGGATTTATACTTAATTGAAAGCAGTACCAATTGATTATTTCATATGCTTACCATAGAAAAAATTGATTGTTTCATGGCAAAGTTTTATCTAAAAAAATAGCCACCGTTAGTTCTCTGCAATTTCATGTGAGGTAAAAGCTGCGAACTTCTGCTTGTTTGTTACTATGGCAGATTTAGGATGTCTGCAGTTTATCAAGGCATAGTGAATTTGGATATTTTGGAGGGCTAAGAATGGAGGTTCGTGCAGATATCATGTCCAAAGTTGAATTCTGATTTTTCTACCAGACTTTGACATGTTTGCTCTTTTATCTCTTTCTCTCACTTTGTCATCTCAAACACAGGAACTGCTGGCGATAGTCATCACCAAAAGAGAACTGAAAGAAGCGACAGCATAACTGGAGTGAGAAGTTGCCTCCAGATAAAAGCTTAAAGGATATCTGCAGTAGGAAGTTTGTAATACCCGGCATTTTTATTTACCGCTTCGGGCCGGGTTATACCCGCCTTAGTTTGTTATTTAGGTTGGTTCCTTTGCCTTAGTCTAACACTCTAGCTGGGTTGTTGGACTAGAAAAGCTACAAACCAGGGTGGAAATAG
This sequence comes from Papaver atlanticum, assembly GCA_023531105.1. Classification (NCBI taxonomy): domain Eukaryota; kingdom Viridiplantae; phylum Streptophyta; class Magnoliopsida; order Ranunculales; family Papaveraceae; genus Papaver; species Papaver atlanticum. The sequence continues at coordinate 92,217 of JAJJMB010013545.1, read as the reverse complement.
AGTCACCTAATTTATTTTAATAAGTAAATAAAATGAATAGGAAATTAAAAGATAATTAAAACAAAAATATAAATATTAGATATCATTATTAATATTAGTATTATTAAGGTTTATATAACAAAAAGTTTAAAAAAGGAATTATACAAGTTAGAGAACAAAAGGCTAGGGAGAAGAAGAAAGAGATGGAGCTAGAGAATTTTATAGATGAAGGATTAAGAAAAAACCAAAAGGAGTTTGTAGCAATTGAGAGGTAGAATGTGAAACCCTTTCTCTTTAGGTGTTTTTCTTTGGTGTTTTGTTTATATGATTTTGTATTGTTATGATTCAGTAATTTATTTGAATAAATATGTACCTCTTGTTGATGATCAGGTTTCTCTTATTGATATAAAATTTGCTTAGTATCTCTTGTTAAAATTTGAGAATTTTCCAATGTAAATTCACCGTTCAATGTTTCTTATAATTTGGATAATAGTTTCTGAAATTCTAGACAGTTCGTTTTTGTTGTGGTTATGATGTTCTTAGGAAGTCTTAATGATGTTAAAATGATTTGAGGTCTTAAAAAAAGTTGTAGATAAATGTCTTATCTTTCATTGTGCTTTGGATTTGCTTAATTTGAAACTAATTTGAATTTATGGTGAATACTTTGGTAAAATGATGTTATCTGTCTAGATTTTGTGAAGTGTTTGTAAAATCAATATATTTTGAATGAGCCGTTAGTTTAATGTGAAATTTGGATATGTCATAGATAAATATATCAGGAATGTTCATATGAAATTTGAAGACGATCGGATAAAGTTATCACTATGAAAACTATAATATAAGATTCTGTAGTTAATGTATTTGCTTAAATGATTGAAAGAAATTCATGTTGTTAAGCCATAGTTACTTGTGTTTTTTGTGCAATGATTTATAAAACTAAATGAGTTCATGTTGTACCGTTATATGGAACATGTTTCATGCTAACGGCGAGTAATGATCCCCGAGAGTTAAATGGGTAATGATCCCCATGGGAAATTGTGTTTCTTAACCATCGATGGCGGCTGTCCATGCCGGTAAACGATAGGTGGATGTACGAACCAAGGTTTTCGTACCGTGAATGAAATGGGTAATCATCCCCGAGAGAAGATGGGTATGATCCCCATAGGAACTTTTGTTCATGACCATCGATGGAGGCTGTCCGTGCCAATAAACGATAGGTGGGTGTACGAACCAAGCTTTTCGTACCGTGAACTCGTGGTTTCTCTGTGACTATATTAATACGTGAATAAATGCGTTGATCATTGATGAATGACTTGTTGACAATTATTTTGGAATTGTAAACTCATGGTTTGTTGGTGACAATGTTAATATGTGAATGATGTGTTGAAACTTAAATGGATGATTTGTTGATAATAATATTAATGATTGTGAACTCATAGACTGAATTCTAGATTGAATAATTTATCAAACACATTGTTGGTATTGTGATTGTTGAATATATCATTGATTCATTGAAGTTGTAATGTGTCTCTTGTTATATGTTTTTCCTTGACAAGACGATTATGTTTGCGCATCTTTAGAGAATTGGGAGTGCATTCTATTGAGCTGTCATCTCACCCCAATTGACATTCTTGCAGATTTATCAGAGTGGCGCAGCGAAAGCTAGGAATGAGTAGCTCAGTGAATTAATTGTTTTATTGTATTGCTTGAAATGTAGTTTGAAATAATATGTTTGGTTGAAAATGTTGTTAAAGATAATTAGTGGATTTATATGCTTCAATTCATGTTATATAAAGTTTCAACTATGTTTTTTTTAAAAGTAAATTAGCAACAAAAAAAATATGCATAAGTCTGTTTCCGACCCGTAACGCTTCGAGTTCGGATCTCCATATGGGTTTGACCCTGGTTCGAAACTCGGGGTGTTACAAGTTAGTATCAGGGCTCTAGGCTTTAGATCTTGAATGGGATCGTAATAAATTATTTTGTATGTTGCTATGCATGCCTGTCTGATCTGAGTGTTATATTGCTTGCTTCATCATAGTAGTTGTATTATGACTTTGTGAGATTCATGTAAATTGTTAATTGTGCACTGGATTTAAATGTCGTGTTGTTTCCTATATTATTTATATTATGTGAATTTTTAGGTCATAGATATTTCTAAATATCGGGAAGAAATTTCTTTTAGGGTGGAAGAATGTAATACCAGGCATTTTTATTTACCGCTTCGGGCGGGGTTATACCCGCCTTAGTTTGTTATTTAGGTTGGTTCCTTTGCCTTAGTCTAGCACTCTAGCTGGGTTGTTGGAATAGAAAAGATACAAACCAGGGTGGAAATAGAGTCACCTAATTTATTTTAATAAGTAAATAGAATGAATAGGAAAGAAAAGACAATTAAAACAAAAATATAAATATTAGATATCATTATTAAAATTAGTATTATTAAGGTTTTTATAACAAAAAGTTTAGAAAAGGAATTATATAAGTTAGAGCACAAAAGGCTAGGGAGAAGAAGAAAGAGATGGAGCTAGAGAATTTTATAGATGAAGGATTAAGAAAAAACCAAAAGGAGTTTGTAGTAATTGAGAGGTAGAATGTGAAACCCTTTCTCTTTAGGTGTTTTTCTTTGGTGTTTAGTTTATATGATTTTGTCTTGTTATGATTCAGCAATTTATTTAAATAAATATTTACCTCTTGTTGATGATCAGGTTTCTCTTATTGATATAACACATGCTTAAGTATCTCTTGTTAAAATTTGAGAATTTTCCAATGTAAATTCACCGTTCAATGTTTCTTGTAATTTGGATAATAGTTTCTGAAATTCTGGACAGTTCGTTTCTGCTGTGGTTTTGATGTTCTTAGGAAGTCTTAATGATGTTTAAACGATTTGAGGTCTTAACAAAAGTTGTAGATAAATGTCTTATCTTTCATTGTGCTTTGGATTTGCTTAATTTGAAACTAATATGAATTTATGGTGAATACTTTGGTAAAATGATGTTATCTGCCTAGATTTTGTGATGTGTTTGTAAAATCAATATATTTTGATTGAGCCGTTAGTTTAATGTGAAATTTGGATATGTCATAGATAAATATATTAGTAATGTTCATATGAAATTTGAAGACGATCGGATAAAGTTATCACTATGAAAACTATAATATAAGATTCTGTAGTTAATGTATTTGCTTAAATGCTTGAAAGAAATTCATGTTGTTAAGCCATGGTTGCTTGTGTTGTTTGTGCAAATGATTTATAAAACTAAATGGGTTCATGTTTTACCGTTATATGGAATATGTTTCATGCTAACGGCGGGTAATGATCCCCGAGAGTTAAATAGTTAATGATCCCCATGTGAAATTGTGTTTCCCGACCATCGATGGCGGCTGTCCGTGCCGGTAAACGATAGGTGGATGTACGAACCAAGGTTTTCGTACCGTGAATGAAATGGGTAATCATCCCCGATAGCAGATGGGTATGATCCCCATAGGAACTTTTGTTCCTGACCATTGATGGAGGTTGTCCGTGCCGATAAACGATAGGTGGGTGTACGAACCAAGGTTTTCGTACCTTGAACCCGTGGTTTCTCTGTGACTATATTAATACGTGAATAGATACGTTGAATCATTGATGAATGACTTGTTGACAATTATTTTTGAATTGTAAACTCATGGTTTGTTGGTGACAATGTTAATATGTGAATGATGTGTTGAAACTTAAATGGATGATTTGTTGATAATAATATTAATGATTGTGAACTCATAGACTGAATTCTAGATTGAATAATTTATCAAAACCATTGTTGGTATTGTGATTGTTGAATATATCATTGATTCATTGAAGTTGTAATGTGTCTCTTGTTATATGTTTTTCCTTGACAAGACGATTATGTTTGCGCATCTTTAGAGAATTGGGAGTGCATTCTATTGAGCTGTCATCTCACACCAATTGACACCCTTCCAGATTTATTAGAGTGGCGTGATGTGTTTCGTAGTTGTAGTGGTAAAAAGATTCGTTTCTCGAACTTGTGAAGGATAACTTTAGACTTAATTTCAAAACTAAATAGAAAAATCACTAAAAATTATAGCAAACACTGACAAAGTTGATATCAATATTAAAAGAACACTGAGGCTAAGATTCCACTATTTTTTTCAAGTTCAAAGTGATTTTATCTAGTATTTATATTTATTCAATTTTTGCGTTTAATTTGATTCTAAGCTATTGCAACATATAGATTTTCAAAATAACAAGTGTAAATCCAAAGTATAAAGCATCAAGAACCTATGGCTAAGCATGCTCTATCAAAAGAAATAACAATTGCTTAACAAAAATAATTCAAACAATTATAAATCAAGCAAATAATCATAAAAATAATTAAAATAAAATAAAATAAATTGAATATACCACTTTTTGTTGGAAAAATAGCTTCCTCTATCGCCTCAGCAATGGGGTTTAGCTCCTCATATTAATCATAATCTCAAAATACATGTTTATGGCTCAAAAGTTGATTAAAAGGGAGAAAAGTGTTAAAACAACGGATTCTGCAGTTGCTGAAGGTCTAAATCAGAAGTCGGAATTGTTGCTGAAAGGCTTCGGTGACTGCAGGAAGATGCGACCGTAACCCGTTATCACTGAAAATAAGTCTGCCTCTGCGACTAACTCTGAAGGTCTAATGTTCTTC
>JAJJMB010013545.1:32282-87555 GCA_023531105.1 Papaver atlanticum | reverse complement strand
GTTTCCAAACTCTCTTAAACTCTCCCAGGACTGAATAAGGACTCCATACACTCCTATCTTGCCGTAAACTCTTCACAAATTCTTTTGTAAACCGAAAATAACTCAAATTGTGAATTCTCCCTGTTTTGCTCCAACACGGATTTCTATCCCTGTTTAATCGATTCTACATCTCATACCATACTTGTTTATCCTTAACAGGGTTAACCCAACGAAAATCATCCCTTGAATCGCCTTAAAAATCATCCAAAATTCGAAACAGAAATTCTGTTTTTCTGACAAAATTTTCCCGCCAAAATCTTTTTTCAAATGATGAAGATGGGTGCTAAAGATGAATTTGGGCTACACATAGCCATGGGTGCCCCTTATCCGCTGCTGGAGTCCGTATAACACTTGTCCCTTGAGGTGCATTTAGACAACTTTTCGAGCCGATTTTCCCAAAAATGTTTATTCCCCAAAAATACCTACAAAGGGATAAAATACCAACATTAGTACAAAAAATGGGTACTAAAAATATATACAATAGAGATGAAAATAGACACATAAATGCGTCTATCATGGCGCAGTGAAAGCTAGGAATGAGTAGCTTAGTGATTGAATTGTTTTATTGTATTGCTTGAAATGTAGTTTGAAATAATATGTATGGTTGAAAATGTTGTTAAAGATAATTAGTGGATTTATAAGCTTCAATTCATGCTATATAAAGTTTAAACTATGTTTTGTGTAAAATTAAATTAGCAACAAAAAAAATATGCATAAGTCTCTTTCCGACCCGTCACGCTTCGAGTTCAGATCTCTATATGGATTTGACCCTGTTCCGGAACTCGGGGTGTTACAAAGTTGCCTCCAGATAAAAGCTTAAAGGATATTATAGGTGAAACAAAGTTGTAATATGTGTGTGAAGACTTTTCTTTAGCTGTTGTACGTGTACCAAACAATCCACGGTAGCTGCTGCACTGCATAGTCACTAGCAATCAATTTAAGTATTGGTGGATATATAGAGCGAGTTTAGTGTTGGTTAGTGGTAGTTTGTGGAGTCGGAACACTTGGAATAGTCCATTTCAGTTCCAATATTCATTGGTCAAGTCTTAAAGATTAAAACAGAAATGTAGTTACTCTACCCAAATTGATCCATGTGGTGGTGCTATAAATGTTGTATCTTTTGGATATTTGGTGTGGGGATTTATTTATTTTTTGTGATAAATCTTACTAAGTAAGTAGTAAACACATATAGTGGTACGTATTGACCGGCAAGGTAGATATCACAGTTTAGATAATGCTACAGAAACTTGGAAGCTATACCTACTGTAAGTTGGGTCCTTACCGAAGCAATGGTTACATAGAAATATCAAGATTCAGTATTTGTACTACTTTAGATGAGGGAACCTTCGTTTCCTATTGGTTGAAGTAGGCCTTTTTTGAGTTTTGTTAAACGAGCGTTTTGGTGAAGACACTTGGCAACATATGATGATTTAAAAAGAATAGGAAACCAAATAAAAAAAGGAAACCAAATTCATGATGTGACAATATTTTGGTGATGACGTATAATTGGTTTAAAAATTACAAACTTAAAAGGAAAACCTAAGTTTAGAATTTTATGGAAGTCCAAATTCAATTTGGAAATCTAGTAACTACTGTATTATGACTTTTTTTTCCAAATTAATATAAAAAGTGGGGAAAATATCTGTGAAAATAAAATGAAAAAATAAATAAAATATGTACATATTCTCCACCTATTTAATGTATTTGTCCCGCCAGACCAAATAAAAAATACATTTCCACGGGGAGGGGCAAAGTCCCGCGCACACCAAATAAAAAATGCATCCCCACGGGTCGGATCGAAGCCCCGCGCACACCAAATAAAAAATGCATTGGCACAGGGCGGAGCAACGCCTCGCGCACACCAAGTTAAAAGGAAAAGATAAATAAATTCTACACATATTCTCCACCTATTTAATGTATTTTCCCTGACACACCCAATCAAAAGTACATTGCCACAGGGCAGGGCGAAGCCCCGTACACACCAAATCAAAAATGCATCATCACGGGGCAAAACGATCCGCGCACACCAAATCAAAAATGCATTGTCGCGGAGCACAAAATCAAAAGAAAAAATATGTCCGGTGCGTAGCACGGGCACAAATCTAGTTTTTACTAAAGCTGAAAGGCATATATAAGTATAGGCAGCGAGTAGCATATGTTTAACAGTTTAAGCACAAAACACAGAAACCAAACACAAAGCAAAAACGCAAAACTCAAACCAAACAACAAAGACTTTGATACAAACAGGAATGGCCTTATGTAGGCAAACAATTTGATTCTCTGATATTGGAGGCTTGGATGATTCAAAATCAAGATCCTTTGCGTACCACTACAGACAACACTAATTCCGAGTCACTTGATTTTCAGCTGGTCGAATGATTTGATAATATTGGTTTTGAGATCCAAGATGGAGGTTTCCAGCTCGGAAACTCTTGCTGCCAGAACCTCATTGTCAGCCTTCTGTTGTATAATTTTCGTTTTGAGATCGCAGATGGAGGTTTCCATAGTGGAAACTCTTTCCAGTAGAACTTGTTTCTCAGCCTTCTCCTGGATAAGTTCCGTTTCCAGATTAGTATTGGAGGTTTCTAACTGGGAAACTGTAGGGGCAAAATATCGTTTGACCAATAGGAGTGCGCGTCAACATTAAGAGAGCGAGGCAATATCAAGGCTGCGCGTCATTTATACATTTCAAGAGTGCGCGTCATTTATACATTTCCTTGGTGCGTGTCATTTATCAACAGAGTCGCGCTCCAATATCAATAGAGTCGCGCTTCAATATCCGAAATAAAGGGGTTTATTAGCTGTACTCCACTACATATTAACTGTCATCGACTATGTAAACATATATATAAAGAGAAAGGGAGGAGAGAGAAAGAGAGGTCAACTTTATCTTTTGTATTCTCATCTTCTTCCTCCACCACCACTTAGATCTAGAGCTCTACCCAAAAATTCATTAATGGAGATTCCAAATGTAATACTCATTTAATTCCAACAATTATATTGAAGAACCATGGATGTAGATCACATTGATCGAACCATGTAAAAAATCCTTGTGTCCATTTTATATTTTTAGCATTTCATCTTCATTTTTATGTTCAATATGTTTAGATCTATAAAAATTGTTAAGGGGTGTTAGTTGTGGGATTTCCTGCAACTACATTTTGGCGCTAGAAATACTACCTGCTACTTGTTGGATTGAAGGAAATCAAAGAAATTAGCTACTATTGGTCATAGATCTCACTGAATATTCAAAGTCTAAGGGAAAACAAGGGAGTTCCAGCGTATTTTCATACTTCAAGACAACAAATGATGAGAGAAGTTGCGTGGAATAAGATAAGAAAGAAAAGGAAGGCAAAAGAGAAATATGGAGATGAAAAAAGCTACATCAGCAAATAGACTTAAGAGATGAAATCAGACGAACAGCACAAGCGGAGTTGAAAGGTTATGGAGTAAGAGTTGATTAAGAAACAGGAGAAGAGAAGGAAAGGACGAAGAAAACATTATACAAAGGGCGACAATAAAAGAATAACTAATATGAATAATACCTCTCTTTCACAAAACAGAAACTAGCACAGTTGGTCACAGGCGTAAAGAAGGAGTTTGATGCCTCATGATCGATACTCTCTTTAATCATATTTTTCACATATTTTCTATAACTTCCAGGGAGAATAAAAGAATAAGAGGGCGGCAATATAACTTTCTGTCACAAAGGAAAGCTGGTGCAGATGGTCCAAGATGGAGAAAACAACCTACTGGTCGCGCGTTGGAATCCGCCCACATGTGTATAGTTTTCTTCTTTTTTTCAAGGGGAGACAATAAAACAACAAGTATGGATAGTCCTACATTTTTTTTGTGAATAGCAACGTGTATAGATGGTTAAGGACAAAAAAAATGAGTTCAATGTCACGCGTTCAAATCACCCCACAAGCGTATTTTTTCGCATACTTATATTTGAACAGCTAAAGGGCGAAGACAAGGATAAATGTGCACGGTCGTTTGATTATGCCGTACACAAGAGGTAGCACAGATGGTCGTTGGTGAAGCTTATGAGTCTAGGTGCAGGCGTTTGAATCCTAGCTCACACAAATTTTTCAACATATTTTTGGAATACAAAGAGCGAAGATAATGATAATCTTAAAGCGCGGTTACATCCTTTCACAAACAATAGCTTGAACAGTTGGTTAGGTGCGTCAACTTCCTGCAACAGGAAGCAGGATTGAATCTCACCTTATGCATATTTTTTAGGTTGTCAAAGGCGAAGATAAAGTCAAATTTCAGCAGTGAGCGTTTATGACGCACAAGAAAATCTGCACAGTTGGTTCACAAGGAAGAGTACAAGCTTGGAGTCATGCGTTCGAAGATATGGATAAAACACTTAGAACTTTTTCGCACAACAGTGAACCTCCCAACTCACGTGTACTTTTTCGAATATTTTTGAACTTCACAAGAGCGAAGATATGGATAAAACCGCATTATTGTTTCACATTGACGCACGTCAGATGATGCACAGATGGTTAAGGAAAGAAGATGCAAGTTTCAGATCCTGAGTTCGAATCCTACCTCCTATATATATGGATTTTTGCAGATCTTTTTCTAAAAGAGAATACAACCGCATGCCACCAAGTTCGTTCACACTAGTTCAACACTTAAAAGAAAAGGGGTCAAGGCTACAATTATCAAGGGCGATATCAACGCACCAAGAGGAACTAATAACTACAAACTTACATCAAGACAACTAGAGCACCACAACAAAAAGAAAGAAATGCAAAGAAGAAAAGGACAACAAACACAAAGAAAAGCGAAGAAGAGAAGAAGCAACAATACAAATAGAAGAAAAGGAAAAAATAAGACCTTAATAGAAGGCAACAGAAGTAAAACCTCTAACTAGGGAGGCTAGGCATCCAATTGTGGCATGCACCCAAGTTCGCATAACAGCAAGAGGCAACAATAAGACCTAACACGCGTCATAATTGGGGAAATCCTAGTTAGAATGACTCAGGCGAAAGCTACACCGACCCTGGAACCTTAGTCATGGAGAGTTGGGGTGAACTGAAAACTCATCCAGCAGAGCGCCTTAGTCTAAAGACTAAGTTACGAAGATCTCTCCTAAGGAGTGAAGAAACTCGATCAGGGCGCCGGGGTACACGGTTGAGTCAAGAGTGCCTGGGCGTCTGGAGTGAACCTGGCCATTCTAAGAATGTTGACTATGATGCACTCGGTCCTCAAGAAACCCCACTTAGGGTGTGGTCTTGTAACCATAAGCCATATCGGTGGAGGGATAAGAGGCCACGAACACAACTAATTGTTGCATCATTGGATGAGAAGAGCCCACCCTAATCCGGTAGGGGTAAGCTTCCTTGAAGGGGCATTCAGGGGGAATATAGGAACTTCATTAGGGAGTTGAATTGTGTCAAAGACGACAATGTCATGGGGCTTCTACTCACGGGAGTATTAGTCCTGTCGCATTGTCGCGTGAAAAACATCCTGCAGAGGCAATAATACAAGAGATGATAAGGCAAGATCAATGGGTCATTACTTGAAAGGGTAGTGACCGCTTGCGATTTTTCCGCCCGACCAAATGAATACCTAGAGGCAAAATAAGACCTCTACTTAGGGAGGCGCAATAAGACCACACAAAAAACCCAAAGACCTATATATTGTGATTATATTATTATTATGCGATACTAATAATGCAGGAATAAACAAGGGAGGTGATAAGACAATGCGATACAATGAACTAAAGATGGACAAAGAACTAAAGGGAGAAAGATGAAGCACAAGCAAAAGAACATGCGAGAAATAATAAGCGCGAAGAGGAACGCATATACTAAAGACAAAGCCAAAGCCAAAGCAATGAAGAATTGAAGCAATTTGAAGCAACATCAATATTAACGCAGCAAAATGAGCTAAGTAACACAAACATTAGCTATATATTCCATTTAATCAACAGTAGATAAGCATTCTCATCATATAAGCATCACATTCTCATCATGAAAGCATCGCATAAGAATTTCATGGCATAAGCATCGCATACACATTTCATGGCATAAGCATCGCATACACATTTCATGGCATAACCATCACATAAGCGTTATAATCACCCAAGCATTTTCCAAATTTTTATAAATATGAAATAATGTCGCATGATAAAGCACAAAAGAATCAATATCATGAAGGAAGCTAAGGCAGGATAAACAAGATGGCATCTCCAAAGGAGTATGCAATTATTTCACTCGCATCAAGAAACTTAGAGACATTATACCACCTCATGAGAATAAAAGACGAGGCAGAGGCAAGACAGCAATGAAGGGCGGTACCAACAATTCAAAGACAGAAGTACTCCACATCCACAAAGAAGAAGGACTTGAAGAAACAACTCGCTCATCCAACGGTTTCTCAAGGATTCTCCCCTTATAACTAAAGAACAAAGGCGATCATGGACTACCAAGAAAATATTTGATGTTCTTTACTTCCTCGGTCATAATCATTTACAAAGAAGATGCTCACTCATGAACAACAAGAATCCTCAACAACAATGGAGTATGTGAAATAGAAGTTATCTCACAGAAACCACACACAACAGTTCATTACACCTCCAACATCAACAATCCACGAAGAATCATCTTTACAAGACCAAACACACTCAAGCTCAACAAAATCTCCAAAGCACCAAGCCCATTAAAGCTTCAAGTTGTTCAACATCCACAACCAACCCTCAGCCCCAAATAATACAATTCTCACAAAAATTCAACACCATCTCAACAACTCCAATACCAAATACGCAGAGGCAAGATCGAAAAAAAAAAGAATCCTTCCATCAAGAATTTGTGATCAAGAACAACAAGTTTCGGAACTTCACAAAAGAATATAGGAAAGTACGTACTTTTAAGTTTAGTATTCTTTCCTTCGTTCCTTCAACAACAAAGATCAAAGACTACTCTAATCGTCTCGCTCCAACAACTACAACAAGGCGGATTTTTCCTTAAAGATCGCTCTTCAAGCAATATTCAAGAAAAAAGAGGCAAAATGTAGGGGCAAAATATCGCTTGACTAATAGGAGTGCGCGTCAACATTAAGAGAGAGAGGCAATATCAAGGTTGCGCGTCATTTATACATTTCAAGAGTGCGCGTCATTTATATATTTCCTTGGTGCACGTCATTTATCAACCGAGCCGCGTTCCAATATCAATAGAACCGCACTTCAATATCCGAAATAAAGGGGTTTATTAGCTGTACTCCACTACATATTAGCTATCACCCACTATGTAATCATATATATAAAGAGAAAGGCAGGAGAGAGAAAGAGAGGTCAACTTTATCTTTTGTATTCTCATCTTCTTCCTCCACCACCACTTATATCTAGAGCTCTACCCAAAAATCCATTAGTGGAGATTCCAAATGTAATACTCATTTAATTCCAACAATTATATTGAAGAACCATGGATGTAGATCACATTGATCGAACCATGTAAAAAATCCTTGTGTCCATTTTACATTTTTAGCATTTCATCTTCATTTTTATGTTCAATATGTTTAGATCTATAGAAATTGTTAAGCGGTGTTAGTTGTGGGAATTCCTGCAACTACGGAAACAGTCTCTGCCAGAGCTAGTTTCTCAGCCTTCTCTTGATCTCGTTCTTTGATAGTGGCACCCAATGTTGCAGCTAACTCATTTTCCTTGGGAGTGTTTTCAACAGGAGAAGGCCCTCCTCCATCTAAATATTGAACCTCTCGGAATGGAATCGTCATAACAGGTAGACCATAGAGAGCCATGTTAAGTACCTCATGTGACTTGAATCTTACTATTCGCTGCATGTTAGGTGCGTTACCACTAGTTGTTTCTCGAGGGAACGTCGTGGTAATCACCAAACCTTGACAGTTAACAAATATATCATGACTATTTAAGTAAGCTATGAAAGCTACGAAATCACTACTCTTCCATGTAAAAAGGTTACCCACGAAAGGTAGAGGATCAGTGAGATTAGTAACCTTAGTTTCGAGAATGAAATCAAATGGGCTAAGAGGAGGGGCAGTGATTTGGTTGTAAAGCCTCCATGTAATGATCTCACCCCTGAAATGTTCCATGAACAAGCTAGGATCGTTAAACCAGAACGTCGTCATAGTTGATAAAGAGAACGAAAGAGAATATATATATATATATATATATTATGAGAAAGTGAAAGAAAGGAGTGAACTGATCGAGATATTGATATAATGATCAATGTAAACGAACCTTTTATTGCACCAAAATCCCCAGACTTTAATGATCAGTGCACAAATAATTTCTCATGAGTCATGACTCGTGAGTACTGACTTTCGGTTGAGATTTAGCTGATGTACAAACAAATATCACTATCATCAAGATTTAAAGAGAATGAGCTACAATAGGGAGGGGACACGTACTATGAATCCCCTCTTATCCAACACATTGCCTTCAATAACTAATTTTCAACCTAAGAATATTTACACTGAACTCTGAACATGTGATTCACTGTGTGACCACCAGTTTGTTACGTACATTATTGCTTATAGTAAATTGACAAAGCCCATGAGCAATGGAGTTGATACATCTTTGAATATAAACAAAAAACGATGTTTTGGGGACTACCCCAAAACAATGGGGGACTACTCTTTCATTTTTGGTAGGACATTTGAAGTAGTTTTGGGTTACCCCTTATCAAAAAAAAATTTAATACCAAATTTACCCTTGGTAATTAAATTAGTTAGATTAGTTAGTGTTAGTGTAATGATTAATTAGTGATTAGTTAGTTATTAATAGGATAGTTTTGTTAGAATGAGAAGAAGAAGAAGAAGAAGAAGAAGAAGATGAAGAAAAAGATGAAGAAAAAGAGGGAAGAACCCTCAAAATGTTATTTTGAGTTTAGTAAATATGATATGAGTGATTCATGTGATGATACCTCCTCCTCAGAATCAGAACCTCCTTCATCTCCAAATATATTTGCCAATATTTCTAATGATCCGGATATGAGTTATTTGTTAGATTATGAAAGCTATTTACCCCAAACTCAACCTAACGACCCAAATGATGAATTTTATCATCCACAACCAGAAGATGAAGTTATGGGTACTCAGGTATGTCTCAAATTTAGTTAATGTAGCTTGAATTGTGCAAAAAATTGGCCAAATCGAAAATTTCAGGAAGAAATTTCGGCTAGGTCAAAGTAGTTCGGTTAGCAATCCTGCAGAACAGGTAGCCGAACTCTCCTGTATGTGCAGTTCGGTTACTCGTTTCAGCAAACACAGGTAACCGAACTCTGTTTTAATGGAGGTTTTTGAGAGTTTGGTTATCTTTTTCCAGAAAACGTTGCCGAACTAATTTTATAGAGTATACAGTTAATAGTTCGGTTGAGTCGAGTTTAGTCCCTTTGTTACCGAAGTTTATGTTCGGCAAGCTCGCAAATCACGTTCATTAAATAGGTAACTGAACTTTTAAGTTCGGTTTAGTCGATAGTAGTAATTATGTTGCCGAACTATACCATAGAAAATTCCAAAGAACAAGTTCGGCAGGATCGTTTTTATTTTTACATTGCCGAAAATTTAAGTATTTCTTTTTTTTAGTTGGTATTGACGTTGTGCTATTACTCGTAGGTTGCAACTGATCCAATAGAACCAATGGAAAATCAACCTACCCCTGTTGATATTTTGTACGATGACACGTCCCATCACTACATGAATGATTTGGTATTCAAAAGTCCTTTAGAGGCAAAGAGTTGGGCTAGACAACATGCAATAAAAGACATGTGCGTATTAGTATTGAATGGGAGAGAAAGCAAAACCCGCTTTGAAATGGTTTGTGAGAGAAGCGGTGATCCCGTTAAAAGCCACAAGAGGAAGGGTTATGTTTATAAAGGAAAGACAAATAGGGAGAACAAAACTTTCTCAAAGAAGATTAAATGCCCATTCAAGCTTGCATTTAATTACAACGAAGAATTGGGTGGATGGGTTCTCTACAAGGTTATGGAAGGTTGTCATAACCACCCTCGTCCGGAACATCTTGAAGGACATTTCATGGCGGCCAAGCTAACTCCTGAAGAGATGGACAAGGTAGCTAAAATGAGGAAAATGGGTCTTTCACCGATTCAAATGCTCCAGATACTAAAGGAGGATAACAAGGATAACCACTTATCTTTGTCCACCGTTTGTAATGCAATTGTGACAATTAGAAAGAAGGAATGGAGAGATAGACAGTGATGCAACAATTGTTTTTTTTGGCCAAAGAGAAAGACTACGCGGTTCAAAAGGACGTGGATTCGGACGGAGAGATAACACAACTCTTCATTGTGCATCCGACGAGTGTTCAATTGGCTCAATGCTTTCATGAAGTTCTCATAATGGATTGTACTTATAAGACGAACAAGTACGAGATGCCATTGTTGAAGTGTGGTATTCATTATCGAGTTAACTTTAGTATTTTATTGAGTTGACAAATAATAGTTCGGTAAGCACATATGATTATCCAGGTTGCCGAACTTAGGTTCGGCAACCTGCGCAATATTTCAGGTTGCCGAACACCTGTTTTGTGTCAGATATAGAACATTGAAATTTTAAAATTCAAAGTTCGGTTAGAAAATAAATATTTGCGAGCCAACCGAAATACAAAATTCGGTTAACATGGTAAATAATGAGGTAACCGAACTTTTATTTGAAGGCTCAGAGAATGACTTTTTACCTGAAGTCTAACTCACAAACTGGTAGGATTTAGGTGTTTTATTTGAGTCTTCAGAGTAGAGTTCGGCAACCAGTGAAAATGTTGCGAGGTAACCGAACTCTGTCTTTGGCAACCTGGTAGGATTTAGCAGTTCGCCGAAAAAACAGTTCGGTGACCATTAATTTGTCACACTTTACCGAATTTTAAGTTCGGCTAGCTCTGTTCAAATTGAGGTAACCGAACTTTTTACCTGAAGTATAAGTCACAAACTGGTAGGATTTAGGTGTTTTATTTGAGTCTTCAGAGTAGAGTTCGGGAACCTTGAAAATGTAGCATGTAACCGAACTCTGTGTTCGGCAACCTGGTATGATATAGCTGTTCGCCGAAAAAAGAGTTCGGTGACCATTAATTTGTAAGAGGTAACCGAACTTTTAGTTCGGTTAGCTATGTAAAAATTTCAGGTGGCCGAAAAACAACCTGTATTCAAAATTTCATCCATATAAAATTGAAAACACAAACCCAATTAAAATTAAAAACACAAACAAGGTTCTAAAACAAATATAAAAGTTGTTATACATACACAAACATACGAAATTAAACCATACGAAATCAACAACTAAGATGTTTTTTGACACTAAAACATACGAAATCACTAATGACCACCGCGACACACCCTTTTACCACTTCCTTTTTTACCACGAGTTTTAGGTGGAACTTCCTCATCACTTGGGGTTTCATCTACTCGTCCGGTTTCATCCATGGCGCGACTTGAACATTCTCCTTGTTGTCGACCCCTCTTCAATTGCTTAGACCTACTTGGCTCCATCATTCTTTTAGTTATAAGACCCTCCCACTCGCCGAAGAGGTAGGTTTGTTCCTTAGTCGACATCGGTTTTCCACTACGGATTTTAGCCATCCATTTCTTCAACAATTTCGTACCCTTCTTCACCTGATTCCAATTTTAAGCATAAGTAAATATATTTTCAATACTTTCAAACAACAAGGAAGTATAAGAGAAGACATTTTCTTACCACATTATCCCATAACATTTTTGCTTCTTCTCCACAAATAGGTATCTCCTTCTGAGCTCTCTTAGCATCCCTCTCCTTTTCCTTCGCCTTCGCCTTATCATTCTTAGCTTGTGATTCTCTATTTATCACAAAACGATTACTAATTTCCTGATAAAACTCCATATAATCTTCATCACATGCATTTACATCTCCATCACAAGGTACACAATCACCTAAAGGTAAGTAGTAGTTATGAAGTGCATTCCAATGTCCTACCGAAGGAGTTGGTTCATGTTTTGGAACAAAATATTTCTCGGTGTTCTTTGTTCCTTGAACCACCAAATTGAAATTTTCATTCACCACGTCGGGATCCATTTGGACATAACAAAGTTGTCTTATTATTCTCCTTGGATTATATATTGCGTAGCCATTAGGATACCAAATTGGTCTATAGTATGCCGAGACGGTAGAGAAACCATTCAGATCTTCTTCATCTACAGGGACATCATCGGGTACGGCGTATGGGTGAAATACCACATCGTTCACCATAAGTTTATCCAATTTCTCTCTCAACGAAGTCAACTGCTCTTATTTAGACTTCTTATGTGCGTCCAAAAACAACCATTTTCCTGCTGTAGGTTCGTCATAGGGATTTCTTGAATCTGTTAAGCTCTTTATCAGAATGAACTTCTAGAGATAGCAGAGCAAGCTCATTGAATTGGGTCTTGCGCCAAGGTTGGGTGAAGTAGGGGGACATGGATAGGACTCATCTCAGGTCAGTTTCAAGATCCCAGGATTCGAAAGAAATAAGGGTGACCGGTCATGAATAGAAGGGGGAATCAAAATGAATCCTTTGAGTCTTAGGGCTATTTCCATAGGTGTCTTTTCCCTAGCCAATCCCAATGAAGGGAGTGGTCATAAATCCAAACCTATGCGAAAATACGAAAATATTAACCACATACATGATAATTGATTTGGGAGCAGAAAATTTATTCGAATAATTTGCTAACTAACAATGTAAAAGGTCACCTGAATAAGAGTTAAGTAACCTCCAATTTGAGTTGTCTTAATCCTCGACCCTTTGCTCATCTCTCCTAGAACAAAAGAAAGCACCCCAGTGGCCCAAGAGTATTGGTTAATCTCATCGAGATTCTCCAAAAGCTGTAGATAATGTGCATCCACCCTATTTCCAGAAGTGTCAGGGAAAATGACGGTTCCTAGCTGATATAACCAATAAGCGGTGACATGATGCCTAAGGGTCTCCTGGTCCATCACTAACTTTCCTTTCTCCACCTTCTTTCTTGTCCCTCCAAATGCTTCCTTCAACTTTACCAACTTGAATTTCTTCACCTTCTTCTTGAAGGCTCCATTTACCTCTCTTGGATTATACTCATCGCCCCGTTTAGGGGACTTCACAGAACGTCTAAACTCACATTGATCCTTTCTTGCATCCCATCCTAGACATTTTAGAGCCAATTCTTCAAGAGCTTCATAATGCATCGAGGGGTTGTAGCCTTCTCGAAGATATTTACCTTCCACTGGTAAGCCGGTTATTCTCGAGCAATTATCGGGAGTAATTCCCATCTCGCCAAATAGAAGATTCATTGTATATGTCTTGGGATAATACCTCTCGAGAAATGTGGATACGGCAACAACGTCAAAATCCACATGTGCATACTCAATAGCTCTCCATAACACACACTGTTTCACCTTTGCTTGAAAATCTTCACACTCCAAAGAAAGATCCCATTTGGACGCCTTTTGACGACGAATAAGACGAACTGCATCATTATGATCCTACGAAAATAACATAACACTATAATACTTGACGAAACATGTCCCAAAAAAAAATCGTTTTGTTAGTTAAGAATGAACTTAAAGAATACCTTTGTCGCATAGATCTTCGCATCCCATGAGTGTTTGTAGCTAAACAATGTGGCCCCTCCATCATTTGGAGTACCATAAGTTGGGTTCACTGGTGGCAAACACAAATTATCAGGGGGAATGTGTGAGTATCTATCACAAGGAGGCTTCAACTTCTTTTTCTCTTTATAGGAACTATTTCTTGCTCTTCTTCCTCTTCCTCCACTTCATCCTCTTCCTCCTCTTCATCCTCTCCCTCCCTCTTCTTCCTCTTCATCCTCTCCCTCTTCTTCCTCATCCTTCTCTTCCTCTTGTCCTTCTCCTTCTTTGCCCTGTCCTTGTTCTTCTTCCTCTACATTTTCAACGTGTTCTCTTTGTTGTTCAACCTCTTCATTTCCTTGCTCTTCTTCATCATCATTCTCTTCTTCAATAACATTATCAATTGTATTCTCCATCACCTCTTGATTGACTTCATGTAATGATCCCCCTCCATGTTTTGCATTTTTAGTACCACGGTTTCGGAAATCCAGATGTATCCTACCGCGAGGGGTTGGAGTTCTCAAATCTTTGGCTACGTGGGGATTAGATTTTTTCCCTTTGTTCCTAATGAATGAAAACCACATTATTAGCTAAACAGAATATTGTATTATCAAATAAAATTGAACATGGGATTACATCAAACACAAAATGTTAACAGACTAAAGTTCGTTTATCTAGTATAAGTTGCGAGGTAACCGAACTACAAGTTTGTATGTGACAGATCAAAGTTCGGTTACCACATAGAAAGTGTGAGGTAACCGAACTATATTTTATCAAAGTTCGGTTACCTATATAAATTTATCGAGGTAACCGAACTCAAATTTTTCATATAAAGAAGGAGTTCGGTTACGTTTTTTTTTTTGCGAGCTTACCGAACTTCATAGTCCGGTTACCTAAAAATTACTAATTGGCCGAACTGTTCTTCATATTGAAAGTTCCGTTACCAAATTCTGTTTTAAAATTTTCTCCTAGCCGAAATCTCTACTGTAACGACCATTTTCAATGGTTTTTGATGATTTCTAATCGATTTCTTCAACCAAAAACGATTCAAAGGAATGGGTATGAAGTAAATTACTTGCGGATTTTCATTTTGATAGAATCAGACTCCTTGGTTGATGTTGGATGCTTCACTTCGTATCCCAACTTTGCTTGAAGTTGTTTATCAACTTCAAATTGATTTGGGAGATTCGCTATGCTAGCCAGACCCGGACTCAATCCGGGAATTCTTGGTGTCTGCTTAGAACGCATTGTTTTTTAAAATTGATTAATCGACGATGAATTTTTTCGAATCGACGATGTATACGTAGAAGAGGAGAAGAAGAAGAAGAAGAGGAAGATGAAGAAGAAGAATAAAAGAAAAAATAAGGGTTTTGAAACTGATTTTAGGTTTTAATTTAGGGTTAGATTAGTGGGTAGTGGTTAAATTAGTGGGTTATTAGGATCAGTTATAACCTTAATTAGGATAAAGGCAGATTAGTCTTCCCTAATCTTTTAGGACACCCTTTAAAATTTAGGGTGGACATTTGAATAACAAAGTAGTCCCCCACTGTTTTGGGGTAGTCCCCAAAACATCGTTCAAAATAAAACTGTGTCAAAGTTCTTTGGGGCGTCTTTCAGAAAAAGGATGTGATTGTGGATGCAGCATGGAATGTCTTTTATGGTACATTTTTTTTATCTGTTTGGGACTTGATAGAACCACAATGACTATTAAACATCGGCCGGCAATTGCTTTAACTCGAGTCAAATTGATGATGACGTACAATTAGGATTTTCCTAGCAAGTCTTGACCAACACAACACACATATTTTTAACATTTTCTAATCACAAATAGCGACACAACATTTATCAAAAACAAAAGGAAATCACAATGCTACTACACCAATTATGCTAACTATCGGCCTGTAAGTGTATCTGTGAGACTAGCCAGGGACAGAATATCAGACCGAGATGGTGATGTTGGAAGAGATACTGGAGGAATACTTGGTAATTCAAGTGGAAGTTTAGGCAATGGAGCTTGAAATTTAAGAACGTTGAACACTTGAGTAGCTGAAGGTCTTGATCTATAATCAGGATATGCACACCATAGTCCTAAAATCAGCAACCTTTTGATTTGTTGTTCGTCGAAATTTTTGTTTAGTTTCTCATCGGCTGCTTCAATAATCCGACCACTTCCATAGAGTTCCCAAACCCACTCTACTAATAAGAATCCTACAGATACTTCAACCGGCTTCCTCCCACAAGCAATCTCAAGTGCAACAATTCCAAAACTATAAACATCAGATTCCTTACTTGATTTACGCGTAGTAACGCATTCTGGTGCCAAGTAACCCTTGGTTCCGGCTACTGCAGTTGTCTGCGAACCTTGGTCATGATCAACAAGCCTTGCCAAACCGAAATCCCCGAGCTTTGCATTAAAATTTGAATCCAACATTATATTACTTGATTTAATATCTCTGTTAACCACACATTGTTCCCATTCTTCATGCAAGTAAAGCAACGCAGAAGCTAAATCAATAGCTATTTTGTACCTGACCTCCCAAGTGAGAACATTTTCCCCACGAAAAAGATGGTTATCGAGGCTCCTGTTTGGCATGAACTCGTAACTGAGAAGTAATTCATTGCTTTCATGGCACCAACCTATGAGTTGAACCAGATTTCTATGTCGTAACTGACTAATAATCTTCACTTCTTGTGGATACAACATACCGCACACTCGTTTTATGTGCAAAGTAACTCCGTAAGTATTAAGCGAACACAACCGCATACGTTATATCCAAGATGACGAACCAGATGACGTAACCATTTCACGAGAAAGGTGTGAAAATCCATGCAACAGTAAAGAAATCGTGCGATAATGATAAACTTTTGTGCGACATTGACGCACGTCAGATCCTAAATTAGGGGCTTTATTAGCTGTCCTCCACTATGTAAACTCCTATATAAGGAGCAGAGCGCCTTTGTAAAAGAGAGAGATCTTTTTGGGTGAGCTGAGAGAAGAATTTTAGGAGAGAGAAAGTAATTTGTTCCCCAAGTTAGGATTTCTTCATATCTTTGTACTTTTTCTAAGATTTTAATAAGAGTTCTTGAGTATTTCGATATGGTTTCTTAGATTGTTTCATAGATTCTTTTAAGGGTGTGGTTGTGAGATTTCTCGCAACTACACTTCTGACTGGTATTCTTTTTTTTCTTTGTTTTGAATCTCTGGAGACCCTCTTAACGTCAACATTCAAGTTCACGTCGCTTAAGAATTCTTTGTAAACACCTCCAAATCCTCCTTCTCCAAGTTTTCCTTTCTCTTCGAAGTTACTTGTTGCATTAACCAGTTCGCTATTTGAGAACCTCTTCGGCCCGGTTGCTCTCTCAAATTCATCATCCATGTCAGAATTTGGTACCTCGTAGTCATTCTTCTTGCTTGAGCTGCGCCTCTTCTTCCAACAGATCATAAACAAAGCATAACCAATCCCACAACCCAAAACACCTAAACCAACCACAAGACCCACCACCAATCCAATTCTACTTTTTATTCCTTTGCTCAATTCTGCTTTTCTTTCATCAGCTTCTAAATTACTGGAATTTAATTGCCAGGATATGAGTCTATGAATTTCTGCAGACCAGCCAGTAGACGCGGAAAACCCAACAGTAATCGTCTCAGGTAAAACTTTGCTTAGATCAATAATATGGTACAAAATGGAATTCCCATTGGAAACCGGATTATCATCAGAAGTAAGATAAACACTTAGATTTTTTGTAGTTGAATTATAACTTACCCAAGAATTAGCTGTTCTTCCACTCTTTATACTATTGTTTTCTAATGCAACATACGCGTCAGAAATTATCGAGTTAATGTTGATGCCCACATAGTCAGTACTTGGATCTCATGGGTTCTGAAAAGTGTCAAACTCAACTGCAACAATTTGATTTGTTGGCAACTTTTTTTCAGCATTGACGCGATCGAACAAGGCAAGATAACCACCTGAAGATCTTGGAGGCACTTTAGACCCAGACGGGGCTAAGAAGAAACTGATACGGTCACCATAATTGCTTAAATTTGTCCTTGTCACCATGAAGGAGAAGTGCGTGAGAAAGTCTATGACCCTTCCAGTGGTTTCATTCCAAAGCTGTATTGGTTCTGAATATGTGGCACGGCCAACACCCCCACGGACATCTTTGTCTAAGTTTGGAGTGAGTTCAATAACATTATTATCACCTCGGGTTGAATCATTTTCCAGGCTTATTCGTTGGTCATCGGTTGGGAAATTTGGGAAGTTAAATGAGATTGAATTTGTAGTACTAGGAAAAATCATTAATACTGTAATGATTAAGAAGAAGAATATTGAAGAAAGAAGATGAAAATTTGTTGATGATTCCATGGATTTGTTTGTGTACTAGTTTTCGAGATTTTGTCTGTTTATATGTTTTGAGATAGTGATCGGAACACCACTTACCCATACTAAGATATTAAAAATAAGATGTAGTTTTAGCTCAGAAAGCGTGTTCTTGACTTAATTTCATGATATAACTTGATAATATACTTAAATGCATTTAAAAATGAAGATAAGACACCCCGAAAAGTGATGTTATGTTTTCGTTGATTGATTCAAAACAAAGGTTCCATTTTGTAATCGACGACTAGTGTCTGTAATCCAAAAACAAGAGACAAAATATATGATACCAAATACATTAACCAGAGAATCCCGTTACCTGTTCTTCTGTCGTATTCGAGAATTCATGGTACGGCCAAGTCTTACTACTAGTTCCAGCACTTCTGTAGAAGCTACGTTAAACTATATTAATTAGTCGGCAGATAGACTTTTGGTAGCCTTGACTAATTTCTACGTAATCCAGATTATACCCGTTCGTCTGTCGTGTTCAAGAATTCATGGTACGGCCAAGTCTTACTACTAGTTTCAGCACTTTGGAAGGAGCTACATTAAACTATTAATTAGTCGGCAGTTAGACATTTGGTAGCCTTGACTAATTGCAACATAATCCACATCATATATTGGATTAGACTAAGGAATTAGCTAAGCTGGGAGTGTGCATATGGGACTACTAATTTTTAACTGCTGGATTTTGTGTTGAATAATGGAAACTTAAGAAGTCACTAAACAGAGTACGTGATATATGATTTGTGGAAGTGGAATAGAATGAGGCAAATATGTTACAAGATTCTCAATTGCGGAATACCGACATGATGTAATTACAGAACTACAAAGACTCGTACAAAATAATGGACATTGCATATACAATACTGATTGCCCCAACAATTCTAACTATCGCGCCGTCAGTGTATCAGTAAGACCAGGAAATGACTGAAGAACATGCATAACTGTTCCTGTTGGAAGATATATCGGAGTCGGTATCTCAAGTGGAAGTTTAGGCAATGGAGATTCAAATTTGAGAACATTGAGAACTTGAGTAGCTGAAGGCCTTGATTTAGAATCAGGATGAGCACACCATAATCCTACAACCATTAGGTGTTCCATTTCCAACTCATTGAACTCCATTTTTAACCTTTCGTCAGCCGCTTCAATGAGTTTTCCACTCTCGTAAAGACCCCAAACCCACTCTACTAGTGAAAGCCCCACATCTACTTCGTCTGGCTTCCTCCCACACGCAGTCTCAAGTGCAACAATTCCAAAACTATAAACATCGGACTCCTTACTTGATTTGCGCGTCATAATACATTCAGGTGCTAAGTAACCCATGGTTCCAGCTAAGACAGTTGTTTGAGAACCCAGATCATGATCCACAAGCCTTGCTAAACCGAAATCACCAAGTTTAGCATTAAAATTTGAACCTAGCATTACATTACTTGATTTAATATCTCTGTGAACTACACATTGATCCCATTCTTCATGTAGATATAGGAATGCAGAAGCCAAACCAAGAGCTACTTTGTACCTGATTTCCCAAGTGAGAACATTTTCCCCACGAAAAAGATGCTTATCGAGGCTCCGGTTTGGCATGAATTCATAAACAAGTAGCAATTCATCTCGTTCGTGACACCAACCTATGAGTTGAACCAAATTTCTATGTCGTAACTGGCTAATAATTCTTACTTCTGATTGATATTCTTTTTTTCCTTGTTTTGATCCTCTTGAAACCCTCTTAACTGCGATTTTCAAATTTTTCTCTCTTAAACATCCTTTATATACTCCTCCAAATCCTCCCTCTCCAAGTTTTCCTTCCTCATCAAAGTTACTCGTTGCACGAACCAGTTCGTTGTATGAGAACCTCTTCGGCCCTGTTCCTTTCACAAATTCATTGTCCATGTCAGAATTTTCCGTCTCCGGATCAATGTTTCTTGAGCTACCTCTCTTGTTCCACCAAATGAGCAAAGCAAATCCAAGGCCAACACCTAAAATAACAAAACCAACAACAAGACCCACAACCAATCCAATACTACTATCTTTTCTTTTGTTGGTGGTGGTGGTTTCAATTCTTGCTTCATCATTTTCTAAACTGGAACTGAATTTCCAGGAAAGGAGTTTATGAGTTTCATAGCCGACGCCGGTAGATGCAGAAAACCCCACCATAACCTTTTCAGGTAGAACCTTGCTTAGATCAATAATATGGTGCAAAATAGAATCCCCACCGAAAACCGGATTATCAGCATAAGTTGGAAAAACGCTTAAATTGTGTGTAGTAGAATTATAGCTTACCCAAGCATTAGCTGTTCTTCCATCCTTCATACTACTATTCCATGAAACATTAGCCACAGATACTACCGAGTTTACATCGATACCAACATGATCAGGACTTGGATGATCCCATATATCATTTCTCCAAGTGTCAAACTCAACCGCCACAAATTTATTTGTTGTGATGTTTGTTTCAACCACACCTCGACTCATCAGGCCAAGACGTCCACCGCTAGAATTCGGGGGAAGCTCACGCCCGAAAGGGGCTAGGAAAAAAGTCTTACCATCACCGAAAAAAGTTTCATCTAGGCTCTTTATGATAAAAGAAAAGTGTGTCTGAAAATCTGTGAGCCTTCCTGTGGTTGCATCCCAGAGTTGTATAGGTTCTGAATAAGTTTCCCACCCAACGCTCCATGATAAATTGCCGTCTGCTGAATTCTTTGTAAGTTCGATGGCGCCGTTGTCATTCCCAAAATGTGAATCGTTTTGGAATTGTATTTGAGAAACATTTGGTGCGAAATTTGGGAAGTTAAAAGAGATCGAGTCTGTAGTGCTAATGAGTATCGATAATATTGTGATGATTAACAGAAAGAAGATTGAAGAACGAAGACCCGAATTGATCGATAAGTGTTTGTAATCGGAGAAAGCCATTGATGGAAATTAAATTGTTTCAGTAAAGGTCCCTAAATTTATTCTTTCAATAAGTGAATGCCGTAAGCCGTCTTCCTGTATTATTCAATGAACATAGTATGGCCAAGTCTAACTACTAGTTTAAGCACTAATCCAAGATAGAAATTTCAAGGAAATAAAGAAAATTGCATGATATAAAAATTTAACAACTAATTTTATTGAGAACCTTCAAATCGAAAAACAATAATATTTTGAACTAAAACAGAAAAATAAATAAATAACAAACATCGGTTTGGTAGATCCACCAACCCATAAACTAAAGAAACATCATACAATGAAATCCCATAATGTAGGCTTTCTGATGCGGCGGCTTTCGGAGTAACGGGGCCTTGCGCCTTGGCCTTGGCTAGGCGCCTTAGCGCCCTGGACTTGGTTAGGTGCCCTAGCTCCTTGGCCCTGGTTAGGTGCCTTAGGTCCTTGGCCCTGGTTAGTTTGTTGAGGGGTCTTTTTTAAATCCTCTTTGGGACCATCTTTATTCACTATCTCTCGACGAGGCATCAATTCCATACCTAGCAGATACGAAGCGTAAGCATCTATACAAGCATAAAGAACTTGCTCGTCCTTTAAAAATTCATAATCCCATCTACTTAAGGTAATCCCTCTAGGCTTGTGTAGAACTTCTCCAAACACCTTATACATCAAAGACTTCAACCCGGATCGATAACAATCTGATCTTCCAAGCGTATAATCAGCCAAACCTCCAAGTTCTTCACTTATAGCAACATTCAACCCGTAATCAACCCAAAGCTTACGTGCGTCTTGATCGATCCCGGATCCAACGAATATAATTCTCCCGTCGTTAACAAAATTGATAAGAGATTCAGGGATTTTGTCACAACCAAAGAACTGGAAAATCAAGCATTGATTTCCCGAACATAACTGCAATACAGCAATTCTGTTTCGCTGGTTCTGGTTATCTTCACGTAACCGTACCCATTCAATGTCGAGACCCACGATAAGATTGTTGCCGTCTTTGAGTTTATCGGAGAAACTTTTATATACACCATGGATCCATTCATCGACTATGGATGCTGTATCCGTTACTATTGTGCGGATTACATCGGTGTTGAATCTGACATCATAAGTGTGGTGTGATTCTGTTTCCTTATCAATGACTATAATATCTGTATCTGTATATCGTTCACCATTAGTACTATTAACATAAGCGTTGTTGTTCATGGCGGCATTGCCATTCTTGACGCTGCTGGTGGTAGTGCTAATGGCGTTGCCATTCTTGGGTGTATTGACTGCTCCAGGCATTGAAGAGGAAGGCTAAAAGAAGAAAGTGATAAAGAGAATATCAAAATAGAGAAGAATATTTGACCTATGGGAGGTGAGTTGAAGCATGGGAATCGGGTGTGTATTTATAGTGATTGGAATACTTGGTTCCCAAGTTTCGCCGCTATAATTAAGGAAATCTTAGTACAACTAAGAAACTAAACCTAAGAAGTTTCTGGAACATACTAGTAAAAAAAAAATCTGACTTAGGGTTTTCTTTTTGGTCGGTTATTTATTTTGTTAGTAGTAAAATTTTGGACACGTGATTCTTGGACACCTGTGAGAGTGAGGTTACTGAGGTAGTAATCCTTGCCTATTTTTCTTTTCCTTGGGCTTTTAGCCTTTTACTAAGGTGTCGACGCTTTGATGGGCTTGCAAATTGCAGAAAATCTGTCGATGCCCAAATTTAATGAAACCTGTTTTGAGGCCTACAAAACCATTTTCCCATCTAGGTGGGTTTATAAGGGTTGTACTAGTAGTGGGTAGATTACTAACTTACCCTTAATTATTTTGTTATCTACTTATATACCCTTCACCTAAAATTAAAACATAAACCTAAACTAACCAAAATCCAAAATCATTTTCATTCCTAACCTAATTTGATCATTAATCAAACCGTTTGGATTTTATTTTTCGTCGGTGATGAATTGTTGATTCATAAATCTTTGATCACTGATTAAAACGACAAGTATAAATGAGTCATGTGAAGCGTTGCATAAAGAGATTTAGCTCCAGATCCGCATACTGGAACCCATATCTTTATTTTTCCTTATTTTTTATGTTCCAGAAGAACAGTTCGGCTGATAATTAAACATGAAAATGAAATCTGAACTTCACTTTGTTAAAAGACACACTTAGTTCGGTTATTCAATCATTTATTCGAATCAACCGAACCTAAATTCGTCAGTTACAGAGTGAAGTTCACCTGATAACTTGTCAGTCGAACCTAAAAAGAGTGACGTTTGACTGAGAAGTTACTAGCCGAACTGTTCATCTGGTCAGTAGATCTAGGTTGTAAAAATTCAATTTTTTGACAAATTCAACTTATAAAAAGGACATTAAACCTCGTTTAGAAGTTTACCTTTGTATTAACAAACCTTAATTATCTATTAGTTCAGCAAATCTCAAAAGCCTAAATTCTTATTCTTCTTCTTTAACAAACTCTAACCTAACTCTCTCTCTCTCTCAAAAAGTATATATATTTGAAAATAAAACTATATAATCATTGACATTAATCACTAATCATCATTAACATTAGCCACTAATCACTAATATTGGATTCTAATTACCATCATTAATACTAATGAAGTAAGGGCATTATTGTCGTGATAAAAATATGATGGATAAGGGGATATTGATTTTACCATATCATGACTCTATTTTGTTATTACCTTGTATGCCACAAAACAGGTTTCAATTTAATTTTGCATTATACCAACACGATACAGCAAGTCAGCCTGATCCATGGTATCAAAGTGACCAAAAATAGTCCTCTTATCAATCATCTGCTTTCCGCGGATGATTGTTTTATGTTTGGTAATGACAATCCGATTGAAAGTAAAAACATTCTCAAAATTTTATTGAGTTTAGTAATGGTTGGGACACCTAATACATTTCCACAAAAATATGGTATCTTTTTTTAGTGGTAAAGTGCATAATAAGTTCCAACGAATGACGATTAAAATTTTAAAAGTTCACAAAATCAAGTTAGATGATAAGTATTTGGGTGCTCCGTTGTTTACCAATACTTCAAAAATTGCCTTCTTTGAACCAATTCTTGATAAAATTGTTAGTAGACTGAAAGGTTGGAAAAACATAAACTTATCTCCAGCAGTATCAAAATTATTGTTGAAATATTTACAAAATGAATTGTTTTAGATTTCCTCAGCACACGCTGAACCAAATTACTTTCCTTCAACGAAAATTTTTTTTTGGGAAAAAAGAAGGAAAATTATAAAGGGCTTTTTCTTAAAGACTGGCTTGGTGTTTGTAACATTAAAAAGAG
The DNA here is from genome assembly GCA_023531105.1 of Papaver atlanticum. Lineage (NCBI taxonomy): Eukaryota > Viridiplantae > Streptophyta > Magnoliopsida > Ranunculales > Papaveraceae > Papaver > Papaver atlanticum. The sequence continues at coordinate 63,318 of JAJJMB010013545.1, read as the reverse complement.
GGAGGGTAGGGATTCAGAAACATTAAACTCATGAATGAAGCTATGAAAACTAAGATAGGTTGGAGGTTGATCTCTTATCCTAACTCCTTATGAACCACTATTCTAAAATTAAAATACTTCCTAGATAGTGATATCTCTTAGAGAACAAATTCGAGTCGAATCTTACTGACTCTTAGCTTAGGAAAGGAATTTCCAAAAGCTTTCAGAATCTTAGAAATGGCGGTTATTGGGAAATAAACAATGGGGGGACTGTCAACATATGGAACCTCAAGAGGATTCCCGGTGAAGATGATCTTGCGGTTCCTTTGAATGATTCTATGGATCTAACTTTTCTAAAGGTTAAATACTTGTTCAATGCCTAAAATAAGATTAAGGACTTAAATAAGCTTAAACTGTGCTTCAATAATGATACTATCCGATTTTTTTTTGAATATCAAGATTGACATTTCCTCCAAGGATAGATTCAGATGGAGTTACTCAAGTCTCAGCTAACTAAGACTTCTCGGTTATGTCCATGTATAAAGTTTTGGCACATAATAGTCCTCATGGTACAATTATTAATGTTGATTACTCTTTTCCATGGACCAATATGTGAAAAATAAATTTTTTGCCTAGAATTAAGTTCTTTCTTTGGAAATGTCTTCACAACATTCTTCCTGTGGGAGGTAGGATATGCAAAAATCTTACCTGAAAAAAATTAACATTTGTCAGTTGTGTATTCTGAGATTGAAAATTTAGATCATCTTTTTATGAATTGTGAGTTTAGCAAAAATGTTTGGAAATGTCTGTCATATAACATTAGTAGACTTAAAACCAAGTGCAATACTTTTCACAACCGGATAAAAAATTAGTTTTAAAACAAAAATAATTTTCATCATGACAATGTTAATTGGGAGAACATTTGAGCTATTACTATTTGGTTTGTTTGGAAAGCTAGGTGTGACAAAGCTTTTAAGAATACAAGTCAGTGCTACAAGTTTACAGCAAATCAGATTATTACTCATATTATGGCGGAAACAAAGACAAATGAGAAGAAGGAAATCAAAATGGATGTGAATGATGAAAGAATTGGTTATATGGCTTAGGTAGCAGTGTTTGATAGCAAAGATAATTCTAAATCTTACACTAGAACACCGTTGTCATGGTGGGGAGGGCCGACCGAAGAAAAACGAAACATCGTTAATTGCATAACGCATTATACATCTTTTTATAGTTGGAATGTTATTTTCGAGGCATACACATTGTGTTAGTTGTTGCATAACCAAATCAGTGGATGCATGAACTAAAATATGACTGTATAAATTGCTACGCATCCTTTTTGGTGGCTCCATAATTCGTTATGCAATTTTTTTTGTTAGAATGATATTTTTAGGCATATACTACCTCTGTTTCTGAAAAAGAGATATTTTTACAGATTCATTTTTGCCTAAAAATAAGCCAAATTGAAAAAGTGAAAGTATCACTTTTCCTGAAACGAATTGAAAGTATCACTTTTCCTGAAACGGAAAATTCGTTGATGCACAAACCAAAATATGGCTATATAATGTGTCATGCATCCTTTGTGGTGGTTTGCATAACGACTATGCATTCAATTTTTGAAAATTGTGGCTAAAATGATAAACACCTCCGAATTTTTCGTAAAATCCTAAATTTGATATTGTTGTTTGTACCAATTTTGTAGATCTCTTTAAAATCTTTCCAACGAGATGAAATTTGTAAAATCTCAAGGCACGAATTTTTAGATATGTTATATTCAAATTTGTTTGCCAATTACACCCCTGAAAAAATTAGGATACACAAGGAGTTATAATAATTGGACTAAAATGAAAGAGCACTTTGGGTTTTTTAATAGTAACCATTTCTAATCTTTTTATCAAATTGCACATTAACGGGAGGCTTCATTTTACAAAAAAAATGGCCATAAAAGGGACTGTCCCTTCGGGCCCTCCGGTCGGTCGACCCTATTATTGCTTGTGTTAATGATTTAACAGAGCGTTTCAGAGGCGCGAGGTGGTTCATTGCACCATCAGGAGTAGGTTGCTTGTGTTAATGATTTAACAGAGCGTTTCAGAGGCGCGAGGTGGTTCATTGCACCATCAGGAGTAGGTAATAGTGATTACAAGGTGACCATTTTGACTTTGATGGACTGGTCGGTGGAGCTGAAATGTTCATATGTCACAGTTATTTGGCAGAATTAGGGGTCCCCTATCCAGAGACTCTATAAATGGGGAAGAGACAATGGATAACCTTTTGTTGGATGATGATTTTCAGAATCATTATATGTACTCTGTCTTTTAGAGTGAAAATCTCTGATACTAGAGAGGTTAATTATGTGCTTACAAATATGTATAGGTTAAGAGTCCTTTTTGAGAGATTGGTCGTGTTCTGATATGGATGTTAGAAAATGAAGGACTGGATTAAAGTCTTGGATAGATTGGATTAGAGATCGAAGACAAATACAAGTTCGACTTATGGTTTTTTACGATAGGAAGAAGACCGACCTGAAATAGCTAACATAGATGTTGATTTTGTGGATAATGGAAGAAATGTGGTTAGATTGGGAGACTCAAATCAGGTTCGTTTCAATAATGTCAACGCCGACAACGAAGGCGGAAGAAATGACCAGGATTTGATGGGGCTGGATGGAAATGAAAGAAGAGCCAAAAATGTCACATAGATGGCGCGAAGAGAGGGTTCTATAGAAATTCAAATTATGAAGTGGGAAACACGATTCCGGGAAAGTTGAATAGTATAAATACTAACAATGTCATAATTCGGTATGACTCTTAAGATAATATCCAATCTGGGCATGTAACTACTATCACATATCTTTGTTTCAATAATATCTAGTTCTCTCTTTTGCCAAAAAATTTAAAATAAAAATAAAAAAATGCAGCAAGTCAGCAAGCATCAAATTTTCAAGAAAAATACTATTGTTCTATGCGGATCAAAAGCGAATCCAAACAGAGAAAGAACAGTGTTTCAAATGTACTGACTGATTCACCAACTGAAATAATGCAAAAAGAGAAATATTTTCACCTTATGGTACAATGATGGGAATTTTGGAACATTAGTACGTTCAACCCCTTTTTCAGGATCTGAATTGCTTGTCTAACTGAAGTTCTGAGACTGCCACCAGGTTGTACACATTGCGACCCAACAATCATCAAAAGCTCCCCTTCTTTGTCATCGAAATCATTACCTAGTTTGTCAATAACAGGAAATTGCAAAAAGTGCGGATGTGATCATAAAAAGTATAGTAGTTTGACATATGCCATTGAACTAGTCAAACTATTCAAGTCGTCAGTGTTGCACCGGATCGCACACTTTTGTGTTTGAAAACGTAAATGGATTCCCAAACAACAAAATTCTCACTGTAACACAATTCTCACTGTTACAACTTAAGCATCGAAATCACAACAAAAATACACTTTTTACTCGGTTGAACAATTTCAGATAATAATAATACTAAAATTTATATATATTGAGAGCCTTCAAATCGAAAACAATATATTTTGAATTAAATCGAGAAAGAACAAGAATCGATTTGGTGAACCACCAATTAAAAAACTAATTAAAGAAACATTATTTCCAATAATCCATTAACGTAGGCTTGCTGCGATTGCTTTCTTTGTAAGATACCCTAGCGCCTTGTCCTTGGTTACCCGTCTTAGGACCTTGGCCCTGGTTAGTCTCTTGGGGAGCCTTGTTAAAATCCTTCTGGGGATTCCCGTTAAACCCCTTCTTATTCACTGTCTTGGGACGGCGATGCATCAAATCCATACCGATCTTAAACGAAGCGTAAGCATCTAAACAAGCATAATTAATCTGGTCGCACGTTAAATTACCAACATCATCCGACGACCAAGGTCCCATCTGCTTAAGGTAACCCCAGTAAGTTTGGGTAGATTCTGCCCGAGCACCTCCCACATCAATTTCTTCAACCCGGCTTTATAGAGATCTTCTCGGCCAAGCTTATATTCAGCAAAACCTGCAAGTTCTTCACTTCTAGCAATGGTCAACCCATGATCAACCATGAGCTTACGCGCGTCTTGATCGATCCCAGATCCGACAAATATAATTCTCTCGTCGTTAAGAAATTTGGCAAGAGACTCAGGGACATGGAATTTCTGAAGTTTTTTGCTTTTACCAAAGAGCCCAAAGAACTGAAATATTAAACATTGATGTGCCAAACATAATTGCAACACGACAACTTCGTTACGCTGACCAGTTTCACTTAACCGTACCCATTAGGTGTCAAGACCCACGATAAGGTTGTTGTTTTCGAGCTGTCTGGCGAAACTTTTTTCTACATCATCAATCCAGTCATCCACAGCCGATGTTGTTAGCGGTACTGTTGTGCGGATTGTTTCGGTGTTAAATCCGGTGTAGAATTTGACATCGTAGATATATTTTGTTTCTGTTTCCTCAATATATTGACCGCCATCATTACTACTACCATCAGCATCCATGGCATTGCCATAAAAAAGAAAATATAAAATTTAATAAAGAAAACTGATAAGAGTGTCGGAGATATTGTGTCGACACCTACAGCTGGAGGAGTTTCGGAAGAAAGGAAAGCTAACCAAGATAAGGAAACAAGTTCTATCATAATCAATTAGGATTTTCTTGTTTCTATATTTATGTAAATTTTATAGCTAGAGAATATTGTAGAAGAGTCCTGCTGTCACACGAGCGCCCTTGTGACAGCTATTACAATTAAATCAATCGTTACATTATTGTCAAAGCGAAATTAATAGAAATGGGACACAATCGACTTATCAGCGGTTTGGGCATGAAAATAAGGTACAAACAGTACTATATGATTCCGCTGATAAAGGTGTGAAATGTAGCTGCTTATTATATGAGTTCGCCGGCTACTTGTGTAGACATGTACTAAAGATTTTCTTGATCGTGAATATTCAGAGTCTTCCAACTCAGTATATATTAAAAAGATGGACAATAGATGCAAAGTCTGGATCCTTAATTTTTGATGAAGGTGAAGAAATTGTAGACAACAGCCGCAATACTGCTACCATCCGATATAGTAACCTCTGTCAAGAAGCTGTCAATATTGCAATTAAAGGTTCTACATCAACTGAAATGTATAATATTACCAAGAAAATTCTTAATAAAGCATTGAAAGAAGTAGAAGATGCTTTGAAAGAAGGATCAGTCCAATCTGCTGATAAAACTTTGGATAATTTGGGAGCAAGAGTCGAAGGTGTCGAAAAAACTCTGGATAATTCAGGAGGGCAAGCTGAATGTGCAGAGAAGTCAACTGCAAGTCGAAAAAAGCCAATACGTGATCCAACCAAAGTGAGGGCTAAATGGAACCATGGAAAAATGAAATATTTTCTTGATAAACGAGTAAATAAAAAGAAATCAAAGGCTAGTAACAGGTATTGTATTATCATCTATGCCGTTTCACTTGCTTTTGTTAATGTATGTATATGCTGCTTTTGGTTTTTACATTAAGTGTTTGTATATTCATGTAGTGAGCAGATTACAGCCGGAACAAGTAAGCAAACATCCAAGAAAAAAAATTCAAGAGGCAACGCAGATGGTAAAATAAGCATGTATATGTATTCGACTTCAGACCTTTTGATTAAGAAAAGACTTCATTTTAACTATTCGTTTGTATCAATAGGGCGTGGCTCCTATCAAACAAAAGCAAACATTTCTAACCAGCCCAAGGATAATGTACTTGGAAGCATCGATGTCAAGTATATCTCTTTTAAGTAATTATATATATATTTGACATTGACGAATTTTTTCATCAATTTAGATTAATTATATATTCCTCGTATACCACAGTCTGAGTAGTGATTCTGACTTGCAAGAAGAAGGTCCACAAACGCATCCACAAAATCACTTTGAGCTAAATACTGAATCACTGATCCTGTTGATTAATTAGGTAGATTATTTATACCCATTTCAATTACAATTTACATATATTTGTTCCAATGTCCTGATATATGTGTTAATATTGTATTTGTTTTAGTTTAGGAGAAGTGAATTATGCCACCAGATGATAATCGGAAGAGAGAACTGTACCAGAACAATTCGTCCTTCATTTTCTTTTTTTCTTTTTTAGTTTTGTTTCATCTTATAATCCCCAGTACTAGTAGCGCATAAACAAAATTTTATTAAATTGTCTCTTTGATAACCTTGTTAATTCCAATCCAATAATAACTTTGATAATTTCCATCTTGTGTTAGTTGAATTGTGTTCAAAGTACTTCTTTTTCCCATTTTCCCTTAAGTACACATTCATTTTCATGAATGGGCATACCGTCACATACGGTTTTTAACCATTGAAGTTCTCCACGGATATGCATATATTGCACTTATAATCCCAGGAATTATTAAGTCCTGACATAGAAATCAGATGAAGACAGTAGTAGGCTAGAGAGAAGAGTAGACTAGAGGCAGAAACGGGCTAGGCTACAGATAGAGTGAGTAGGTAAAAAGAAAAGTTATTAAAGTATTGATAATGGGAGGGGGCAGTTAAGAATAAATAGAAAATAGAAGGGTCTTCAAACGATAAGATAAGAATTTATTAGGAAAGAAATAATAAACTATATATAGAGTGAGATCTGGCGTAGTAGATGTTAATCGGACGGCTATGACCCGCGAACTTATAATAGCTGTCACACGGGCGCTCGTGTGACAGCAGGACTCTATTGTACAATCAATACTCCCATATATCACAGCAATATAAATAGAGAAGTTCTTTCTCTCCCAGAACTATCCAAGGGAGAACAACCACATCTGTTTCTTTACCTTGATATGGTATCTAGATAGCTTAGGGTTATCAATCTTGGGATCATCTGTTTTTCTTTCATTTTTTTTTTAATTCAGACAAATGGCTTCATCTTCTTTCCACTTCAATCACGTATTAACTATCAAACTGGATGAAAGTAACTACTTGCTGTGGAAATCTCAAATCATGGCCTTTGTTCGTCGCCATGATTACATGGGTTTTCTGGACGGATCAAATCCTTGCCCACCTGCCACCGTTGAAGTAATGCTACCAGATGCAACTGAAGCTGTTCAGAATGCTAATCAAGAGTTTTTGACCTGGCAACATAAGGATCAACTGATGCTTAGCGGTATTCTATCCTCTCTGTCACAGAGTGTACACACTCAGATACTCGGAGTGACGACCTCGCGAGAGGCATGGCAAAGACTAGAAAGAATATTTTCTTCCAACTCTCAAGCTCGTATGATGCAGCTCCAGTTGCAGTTGGTGAACACCAAGAAGGGTGCATTGAGTATCCTTGATTATCTTACAAAAATGAAGTTTTATGCTGACAGTTTAGCTGCTATTTCTCAACCAATTTCTGATTCACAGCTTTTTTTGTATGTTCTCAATGGACTTGGCCTTGAATACGGTCCATTTGTTACGGCTATGACCACACGTGCTCCGCCCGTTTTGTTTGCTGACCTTCAAGGATACTTGCTTAGCCATGAAATTCATTTGGCAGATCAACATATTGCTGAACTAGCCTCTCCTGCTGTTAACAATACTCAGAGGCAACCATTTTCCGCTGCTCATGCTCAGAATTGCAACCAACAACCAATGCCTAATCGTGGAGGAAGCAACAATACTTGTGGTCGTGGTCGTGGATGCGGCCGTGGTGGGAGCAATAACCATCCTTGGTATCGCTATCAACCTTCACCCCCTTCCATCTGTCAGATCTGCAACAGATATGGGCATAATGCACTTAATTGCTACAACCATTTTAATGAAGGAGGAAACCGTTCTGACTCAGCTGTTTCCAATGTTGCAACTCATGTTCCTGGCTACAATTATATGGATCCATCCTGGTACCCAGATTCAGGAGCAACCCATCATGTTACCCATGACCTGAGAAACATCCAAAATCGTGCTGAATATAATGGAAATGACGTTGTTACTATTGGGAATGGTTCAGGTTTATCAATAACTCATATAGGGTCTTCTTCTTTTGATGCACAATCCCATTCTTTCAAACTAAGCAATATACTTCATGTTCCTACAGTAAAGAAAAATTTATTATCCGTTCGTCAATTTACCAAAGATAATGATGCTTATTTTGAATTTCATCCTGATGTTTTCTATATTAAGGATCGTACGTCGGGGAAAGTTCTTCTAGCAGGCAAGAGTAAAGATGGTCTGTATCACCTTCCTTCTACAGTATGTAGTAAATCAAGGAAGGCATTCATTGGAATTGGGGAAAAGACAACACAAGAAGTATGGCACCATCAGTTTGGACATCCATCCTATAAAATCGTTCATTTTATCTTAAATAAAAATAAGTTACCTGTGAGTAACACTAGGAAGTCTAATTTCTGTGAAGCTTGTCAATTGGGTAAGAGTCATCGACAAACATTAAGAATGACTCACTCAATCTCTCAAGCTCCTCTAGATTTAATATTTACAGATGTTTGGGGTCCTTCACCTACTATATCAACGCCTGGTTCGAAATATTATGTCTTATTTATGGATGATTTTTCAAAGTATTCTTGGATTTACTCAATCACTTTTAAATCAGATGTTTTTCTAATTTTTGAAAAGTTTAAGGAAATAGTAGAGAACATGTTTTCTACTACTATCAAAGCAGTTCAGTCTGATTGGGGAGTTGAATTTCAGAAACTAGAATCATATTTTACTAAGTTTGGGATTTAACATACAATTTTGTGTCCTCATACACACGAGCAGAACGGTGCGGTTGAACGAAATCATCGACATATTGTTGATACCGGTCTTACTCTAATGGCTCATGCAATAGTTCCAACTCATTTTTGGGATCATGCTTTTGAGGCTGCTGTGTATCTAATAAATAGACTACCTACTCCTACATTACAGAATTTATCCCCATTTGAAGTCCTTTTTCAAAAGACACCAGACTATCAGTTTTTCAAAGTGTTTGGCTGTGCATGCTACCCCTATTTACGTCCTTATAATAAACACAAGATGGATTATAGATCGATTAGGTGTATATTTTTGGGCTACGATTCGCGGCATCATGGTTACAAGTGTTATGAACCAACTCAAAGACGCATGTTTATTGCTCGACATGTTGTATTTGATGAGTCTCCTTTCTCCTTTGCAGGTCAGGTGATTGCTCCACCTACATAACTAACAACAACACATATACAACTCCCCACATTAGTTGTACCTGATACTCGCACAGAACCCACCATTGTCGAAACTTCTGTTACAAATACGTCTTCTCCTGAAAATTCTAGTGCTCCTGTCCAAGAAGTGCCGATCATAAATGAAGCCACACCAGTTCCGACACCCACAGCTGGGAACGAGACTCAACTGGAAGTAGATACAACACACGCACCTGGTCCAGAACCTCCAGTAACTGTTATTTCCCTTCCCACTAATACTAACACTACACAAGGGATGCATACTCGCTCCAAATCAGGGATCTTCAAGAAAAAAGTATTGGTTGCAAATCGTTATCCATTAGCTCTAGCCAGCGAGGTTCAATAATGATTTTATTCCGACATGTGCTTCTCAAGCTCTCAAGCATCCGAAATGGCGATACCCTATGACGGATGAAGTTAATGCTCATATTCAACACGGTACATGGGTTATGGTTCCTCGCCTTCCATTCATGAATGTGCTTGGAGGTAAATGGGTATTTACTATAAAACTACACGCGGATGGAACAATTGCTCGTTACAAATCTAGACTCGTCGCGAAGGGGTTTAATCAGCAATATGGGGTCGACTATACAACCACATTCAGTCCCGTAGTGAAGTTTATTACTTTGCGTACCATTATTGCTCTTGCTGTATCTCAAGGATGGATTATTCGACAACTTGATATGAATAATGCGTTTCTTAACGAAGTTCTCGACGAGGAAGTTTATATGAGTTATCCACCAGGTTTTGTCGATTCTTCCCATCCGACACATGTCTGTAAACTAAGAAAGTCCATTTATGGGTTAAAACAGTCACCGCGGGCATGGTGCACTCGACTGAATCAATTTTTACTTACCATTAGTTTCCAGGGATCTAGAACTGATCCTTCTTTGTTCATTTATAAAGATGGCAAGGTGATTGTTTATCTTCTAGTATACGTGGATGATATATTAGTTACTGGAAACAATTCAGGTGTCATTTCTCGTATGATTTCGTTGATTGGGGGAGAATTCACACTCAAAGACTTAGGTGTTTTCAGCTACTTTCTTTGACTTGAGGATACCACAAACTCAAGGGTTTAGTTTTATCTCAACAAAAGTATATTGTCGACCTTCTTACAAGAACGAATATGCAAAACACCAAGCCCATTTCTTCTCCTATTGCAGCCAAAACTCGTCTCACTAAGGACTCAGGAGAACCTTTTCAAGATACTTTTATGTATCGCAGCATGGTGGGGGCTCTCCAATACTTGACGCTAACACGTCCAGACATAACATTTGTGGTAAACAAAGCATGTCAGTTCATGCACAGTCCAACCACAGAGCATTGGGCTTTGGTAAAAAGAATATTGCGGTATTTAAAGAATACACTTAATTTTGGGCTGCAGTTTTTACAGTAATTCTCCTCCAATGCTATCAATCTTCACAGATGCAGATTGGGGAGGTTCGCTAGATGATCGAAAATCAACAGGTGGTTATGCTATTTACTACGGCAATAATCTTATCTCATGGAGCTCCAAGAAGCAGCCTATAGTTTCTAGATCGAGTATGGAGTCTGAATACCAAGCTATTGAAACTTCAACATCTGAAGTGGTTTGGCTCCGTTCCTTGTTTCGTGAGCTCAGCATTCCTCTAGCTTCACCTCCTACTCTATGGTGCGATAACATAGGTGCAACATATTTGACTGCCAATCCAGTATTTCATACCCGCTGTAGACATGTTGAAATTGATTTTCACTTTGTGAGGGACATGGTTTCTAAGAAAGAACTTATTGTCAGAATCATATCGTCACAAGACCAGATTGCCGACATCCTAACCAAGGGCCTTTTTACTCCACGGTTTATACTATTACGAGACAAGCTCAATCTTGTTGGCACAGACATTCGCTTGAGGGGGTGTGTCAGAGATATTGTGTCGACACCTACAGCTGGAAGAGTTTCGGAAGAAAAGGAAAGCTAACCAAGATAAGGAAATAAGTTCTGTCATAATCAATTAGGATTTTCTTGTTTTTGTATTTATGTAAATTGTATAGCTAGAATTGCACAATCAATACTCCCATATATCACAGCAATATAAATAGAGAAGTTATTTCTCTCCCAGAACTATCCAAGGGAGAACAACCACATCTGTTTCTTTACCTTAATAAAGAGGAGATTTGTGTATAAGAGGAGATTTGTGTATAGATAGATAGATCAAATATGGAGAAGAAGGATATTTGATCTATGTGAGGGATGTGAATTGGAACATGAGAAGAGGGTTGGTATTTATAGTGTTCTGAATACTTGATTCCCAAGGATCTTAAACTATAATTAAGGAAATCAGTACAATTAGGAAAGAAAAACGTAGTACAATTAGGTAAACCTAATGAATGCGGTTAATGTTTAGAAACTTCTGGAACCTACTAGAATTGTTTGCGAAATATTATGACTTTGGGAAAATTTTGAGTCGGATATTATGTCTGACCCAAACTCGACTCGAGACAGGCTATCGATATTTAGAAGTTTGTTTATTGCCCGGATTTCCGGTGTTACAAAATCAAAAATTTGTTAATGCAGTCGGAGTTTTGACCTGCAAAGCCGCTTTGAATTTGATGGCCCTGCGACTTTAACGATTCGCTAATGCGAAAGTTTGCAGTATTATACCATGCATGACCAACAAGGCAACACGCATGAAAATTACAAGAGAAATACAAATGTTAAACGAATGAACACTTCTCTTAATTTACTGAACCAACTAAAATAATACAACAAGAGAAAAATATATTCGGAATATGGTGCAGTTATCAGGCACTGTCGCAAGACTTGTACGAATCATAGAATATGGAGTAGTTATCAGCCAATATCGCCTGGACTTGAGCAAATTATTGAAAGTCATTCACCAGAGTTAAAGAACAAGTTGATTCAGTAATTTATTTGAAGCTCTTTGACTAATAATTTATTTTTACATCGATCAATATTTCATTAAGACGACAGTCTCATGTAATTGGTTGGTAATCATGTAAACGGACCTCCTCAGGCATTGTTGACTTTGCATATTAAATTCATAAAGTTGTTGGGATCAAGCTTTAAGAGATATTTGTTGCAAAGGGACTTAAAAATAGGAGAAATTCCGAGTAACATCTCGGCGTACACAAAAATACCAAAATAGGTAAGTATGAGAAATGACCGTAAAAGTACCGTCCATATCCCTGAAATGATGACGTACACATCTGCATAAATCATGCAATAAGGACATCTTTTGGAGTGCACTAATAGTGCGTTCGAAATATTGACCAGTCAACTGGTCTCAAGTTCACTGGTCAACACTATTCAGTGAATGGTCAACAATACATTTTCGAGTGTCCAGTAGGAGTGCATCCCGAGTATTTGGATTAGTCAACTAGACTCAAGTTTTGTAGTAACCTGGTCAATATTATGATGGAATCCCCGTTTGACCAAAACCGTTGCAAAAAGTTTATTGTGGGGGTAAGAAATGTACAATACCATTGCCAAAAGTCCAAAATGTCGTTTTTGGAATTTTTAAACCGAAAAAATACATGCCCGGAATATCACCTTTTTTAAGTTCTTTACCGACCAAAAACTCAAGCTTTAATCATAACATATATAGATTGTATTTATATATATATGTTATGATTATCAAGTTCTTCCTATTGTGGTTATATTGTTCTTTTTGGCTGAATATCACCTTGTTCCTATTGTAGTTATATTGTTCTTTTTGGCTGAATGAGTTAACGTTTTGTTTTTTTAGATAATTATCAAATATCAATATTGTTGAGAAAATTATTGAGACGGTGGAGTAAAATAAAGTCGAGCTTTGGTGAACATAAATGTAATGATGCATGCCAAATATCATAGAAAATTTCTGGATCATAGTAAAATAATTGGCAAAATAAAAATTCTAGGAGGATTATGACCGAGACATGTTTATGAATGTGGATAAAATTAGAAGGTTATAAAACCTAGTAAAATTCTACAAGAATTGAGGTTATTGTTATAGATCGCTCTTTTCCTTTGTGATTTCTTAGGGTTTTGGATTTTTATTTATATCTATTTCATGATTATGATGTACCTATTTTATTATTTTTTCTTTTTTGAAACATACCTATCTCGATTATAACCCGCCACTATCATGTAAACATTTATTATTGAACAAAATACTAGTGTTTAAAAAAACAAAAACAAAAAACTAATAGCTTTAGGTTGATTTTTTTTTTCATCTTTTTGGGCGAAGAACAAAATTTATAAATTGATGATTAGTAAATACATATTTTGCATCTGACGTTTCCAGGAACTCCGAAGAACACACTGACCACTGGCGGACCTATGAGATGGTTAACTGGGGCTTTTGCCCGGGTAGCCCTCTGGTACGTCAATCTAAATTTTTAAGAAAATCTACCATTTGGGGCTTTGGTACTAATGTCAGCCCAGGTCAAAATAGAATAGTTAGTTGACTTGGGTCCTTCCCTGACACAAAACAACATATTCTGGCTGAGTTATTCTTCATTTTGCATGCTTAGCCATTTGATCAACACCGTGATTACAAATTCTATCTATCTGCGTTCATACAAGATTATTGGGGTTTTTAATCATCTTACCCATGAGAAGTGAGTTGTTGTTATTGACTTTGGGGCGAAATTTGAGTCAGATATATTTTATGTTTGATCCAAACTCGAGTCAAGCTATCAACATTTTGAATTTTCCTACCTGTAACTGAAATACGTCACTCGTGTGATGTAGAGTAATCTTTCGAATCCTATTTTAAGGCATACTCAAAAAAATTGATTCGTAAAAAATGATTATCATACCTAGGATTGGGTGATAAAGGGTGACTTATGGGTATTAAATTACTTAGATATCAAAAAAAAAAAATACTTTATTACTAATTAGAAACTTAATTTAAAAACTTAAAATCATAAACTTAATTACTAAAAAATCAATTTTATTTTCCTCATCTTCTCTTCTCAGCGGAACTTATTCGAGAAATCCCGATTTCAAATTTTCGGCATCTTCGATTTGTAAACTTTGATCGTCGATTAAACAAAACAATAAAATGATTCGCACGAAGAACCGGAATCATTCTAATCATTTTTTTAATCCGCAAACTGAAGAAGAAGAATAAGAAATCAAATCGAGTAAGGTTATGTACAAAGTATTTCCTACGAACCCATGTCTTATTTTCTAGTGTTTGATTGACATATTAGGTTTAAATCGAAAAATCCATGGTGTCATGGCATTATAGAATAAAGTTTGGCTGAAAATTGGAATGAATTATAGGCTGATCTACTCGGTGTTATCCATTCAGAAAGTGTTGATGACAAGTTCAGCTGATAATTAAACATTAAAATAATAGTCGAACTTCACTTTGTTAAAGAACACACTAAGTTCGGTTGTTTAATTTTTTATTTGAATCATCCGAACCTAAATTCATTAGTTACAGAGTGAAGTTCGGTTGATAACTAGTCAGCTGAACCTATGTTTTTTAAAAATATACCTAGGTTCGGCTGACAAGTTATCAGCAGAACCGTTCATCTGGTTAGTAGATCTAGGTTTTTTTAAAATATACCTAGGTTCGACAAGTTATCAGCATAACCTAATCATTAACTACTAATGATTAGTATTAGAATTATTATAATTAACACTAACCAATAAGGGCATTATTGTCATGATAAAAATATGATGGTTAAGGGGTTATTGATTTTACCACATAATGGCTCTATCTTTTAATTACCTTGTCTGCCTCGAACAATGTAAGTATACCTAGAAATAGGATTCAATCTTTCCCTATTTTTGTTTTTCGTGGGCTTTCAGTAAGGTGTTGATATTTTGGTGGGCTTGCGAATTGAAGAAAATTATCTAATGTCGATGTTTCAAATTTTGCTTAATGCCAACACGAGCATCAAAATTTGAAGAAAAATACAGTTTTACCATGTGGATTTAAAGTAAATGGAAACAGAGAACGAACAATGTTTTAAATGTACTGACTGAACTGTAAGGTGGCTATCGGACGGCCAATGTTGTCAAGACTTATACAGTTATATAGAAAGTAGTTCGCCGGAGGTAATCAGATAAAAAGTTTTAATTTTTTAATCGACTTGTGTAACACCCCGTGTTTTAAGCATGGCGCATGCTGAAAGATGCGCCTTGGTCTGAGATGAAGCTTTATCCAAAGTTTCAGTTGGTTGGTAAGAGGTGGATTGGCTTAAGGCCAATATCGCGCCAAAATGGCGCATTATGTTTGGAATTTGGCCAAGGGCAAATGTTGCATCATCATGATGCATTAGGTCAGTTTGGTAAGTGGCCTTGAGATTGTAGCCAATATCGCACAATCATTGTGCATCATACCAGAGAGGGATGGTCGAGAGAATATTGCATAATCATTGTGCAATATTCCAAAGAGAATGTTATGAAATCATTGTGCTCATACGCAATCATTACACATAATCATTATGAGCATACGCAGTCATACATGCAATCATTGTGCGCATACACAATGATTGCGAATGAATAGTAAAGGTGGGAGTTGATGAAGGATTTTTGCTACCCTAATCAAAGTTGTAAAAATGTCAAATAAACATATATTGGGGGGGGGGGGGGGGGGGTTGGTTGAAGGTGGATATGCGGACCATATACCAAGTAAGCTTCATATCTTAGACGAAAGAGTATAAATGATGCGTAAGCCTCATTTATAGCTGCGTAGCCTTACCAATGGACCATATTAAGCATGGTATCACTATGCCATGCAGTGGACCAAATATGCATCAATTTCATGCATTTTGACGAAACGTCCTATACGGACTAGGCCATTACCATTATTGTTTGTCCACATCCTTGCAAACGAGTTGGCTTAAGTTGCTTGACCCTTCGTTGATGAACTATGGTCTGTGCTTGATCCTTTTAGAGTAGGGAAGGGTACGTAGGCAGCCGCAATGAGTTGCGCCATTGCTGGTCCAGCACTTTGTCGCTCATATCATCTAATTGTGAGATGATTGCGACACTTTGGCCTCTCATATCATCTGGCTCGGTAGATCGACGCAAGAGATGATTGTGGCCATACTTGATGAGGATAGTTGCATTCCATTCCTTGGATGCTCATACTTCCTATCAAGGCGTTCGAGTTAGGCATGTTATAGCCTATCTGGAGGCTAAAAATAAATGTCGTAATTTAGCTCAAGACGGGTCTAAATTGATTGGAAACGGTCTAATGATCAAGACGTGATCCTATGCATCACGGTCTTGGAATTTTAGCCAAATTTCATCGTTTAGGGCCTCAAAAGGCCGTTTTTGCCGTTTTAAGGAAGTTTTTACTTTCTTAATAAACCCTTCACGAAACAAGGGTAAGTTGGAATGGTGTGGAACTAAGTTAGCTGCATCATGCTCCACGAGCATGCTTGCAAGGGAAAATGGACGTGCGTTTGCCTAGCTTTAAGGCCCGGACCATAGCATCATCATGGCGTACCGGGGGAGTTATGGCCTGCGCGCCCAGGCGCGCCAGGCGTAATTTTCCAGTCCGTCACAACCTGTTCCTGAATATGCATGTATTCAAACAAATAGAGACAAAGAAATATGAAGTAAGAATATGCAAGTTGTTTAGTAATGGTGAATGTAACCAGCCGTTACCATCTTTCTGCCACTGCAAGTCTTGGCAGTTAGCACTATTGAAGCTTAAATTTCGAAGGGGTGAAAGCTTCCTAACCCAAACTAAAATTTGCAGGATACCAACGAATCCCAACTCAGTAGGATACATCAAAATTTCAAGAAAAGTACACTTTTACTTTGTTTAACAATTTCCGATAATAATAATAATACTAAAATTTATTGAGAACCTTCGTAGCTAAAACAATAATATTTTGAACTAAATCGAAATAAAGAAGAACAACAATTGATTTGGTGATCCACAAATCGAAAAACTAAAGAAACATTATTTCAAATAATTCATTAACGTAGGCCTGCTGTAGTGGCTTCTTTGTAAGATCCCCTAGCGCCTTAGCCATGGTTAGTCTTTTTGGGAAAGTTGTTAAAAATACTTGTAGGGATACCTGTTAAACCCCTTGACAAAAAAAACAAACGGGTTCCGTAGCCCTGCAGCCTGGGTAGGGATGTGGGTATACCTACCTTAATGATTGTGAATGCATAATCCCATTGATGTGGTGACTACTCTATCCTCTATACCAAAATGAACGCTACGCGGAATGTGCCAAGGATTTTCTAATATCTTTGTGCAGGTTGTGACCAGGCAAGCATGTTGGCGTAAATTTTTTACCATACTTTTATGAGATAGAATTTTAATGAGATTAAATCTCTAGCCTACCTGGAACTTGCTCCTGGACAACTGTGACGCCCCAAATACTAAACCTGCTTAGCTGATAGGATTACAACCTAATTGAAGCATCAAATCTAGATTAAAGATCTTATGATTCTCGATTACATAAACTAATCCCGGAACAAAACCCAAACTCTTTGATATTATATAAATGAAAGTCTTTCGAATACTAAGATCATATTAAAGTGTTGTTTACAGAAACAAAGAATAAATGTAGTAAAAGATACACCACATCACTAGATTCGATAAAGCTCTAAGCTACGAAATGGATATCTTCGAGCGCTTTATTTCTTTCTGTTTACTGAAAACTGAAGTGGGAACAGGTGAGCACATCATCCCAAATGGGGTCTCAGTGGTTATCATTTTAACATTCAAGTAATCACTAACATGCATCACAGTTCTACTAAAGAAAAACGATAAACATCTTTTACACGCAACATAAAGCAGAAGATTGCTTCAATTCATAACCCCATATATTACGTCCATAGTGGTAATATCCATGAAAGTTCCACCTCCGGATGGATCTACGAGAAAAGAATTAAACAACCTAAACATATGTTACCCCAACCTCGTCTCTCTCAATGGAGGAAAAGATGCTAGGAATAACTCTAGTCTCAAATGATAGCATGAATCCAGGTACTGTAAGATATTATCGTGGAATGCATACACCTCATAAAACCCAATGCCACCATCTAAGTCTAGAATATAATAAGATTTTGATTAGTATGATCTGACCCCGCACACCAGGTTCACAAAAGGCCCAATCATTATTCGTAAACCGTAGTCCCCAAATAATGCCATATCCAGTCATGAACCTAGAATTTCTTCCTAAGTCAAGGTCATAGTAACCCAGTCATACTACTAAGACTGGACAATCAAGTATGATATGCACATGAGTGACTCCCCCAAATAAAATAGTATATATAATAATCAACCGGGGTAAAGCCAGCCTAATAGGTAATAATCAACCGGGGTAAAGCCGGACTACTATCTTAAGACAATAAAATGTAATAATAATCAATCGGGGTAAAGCCGGACTACTAGGTAATATTCAAACAACGTAGCATTGCCCTACTAAACTTAGCCAAGAGCTGTGGGGAAACACAGACACTCTTTGCGGGGAAACCACCCAACACATATTGCACAACATACCCATTGAATTACAAATAATATGCTTATAGAAATTAAAGACTCATCATGCTCGCAGATAAAGTAAACTTAATGATTACAAGAAGGTTACAGAGTTCCCACCTGTTTTGATGACAAGCCATGCCTACCTCGAGATCCACGATCCACTGGTTCATCCTTTGAATCGATCGTTGTTAATACAGACTAACTTTTAAGCACACAAGCACTCTAAGAATTAGCCATAGGCTCATACAAGGCTCAAAACATCATTTCATACAAGTCTCTAGTTAAAGACTAAATGAACTATCTAATTGTTCTAAGCCCATTTATGGTTCTACACCTTTCCATTATCTGACTTTAACATAGATAAGGTTTACTTATTGAATTGGGTTGGTTCTATAATCCATTCGATAGGTCTTACAAATATCTACATCTGTGTAGAAGGAATCAAAGGTCAATTCGGACCATAAGGGTCCGATACATCAAACTAGGAAAACTAGGCCTAAGCCCAAGTCCATTACACAAGATCCAGTCCGTTCAAGTCAATTAACGGTCTCTAACAGTCAAAAGGTCAACTGACGGTCAAGAAACAATAAAAGGAAGATACAAGATTTAACGTGGTTCGGCAGTGCGCCTACGTCCACAAACGTCTACGATCAACTCTTTATTAAGAACTTCTTACACAGAAAATTACAAACCCAATGATTGATGAATCAACAAAGAACAATGACCAGCAGGATGCTAATCACAAACTAACTCTCTTCCTGAACTCACTCACAAAGAATGAACGTAAGAATTCTATCGGTGTTAAGTGTGTTACTTTCCTATCGATTCTACACCTATTTATATATGTCAGAAACTTAGCCGTCTTAGTAACCTCCAAGTAAACTTGTATTCCAAGTATATGAGTTATACAAGGAAATACTTAACTTACCCGATTAAGGAAATATCCTTAATCGAGAACCTTCCAGAACTTTCAAGAGCCCGCTAAGAAATAAAGCCTCCTTCTGAAACGAACCCATATGAAAACGAACCCTATGAAACACCGACAATACTAACAAGTGTTAGATTTATGAATGTGGTTAGCAATTGGAAGGTTGCAGAACCTAATAAACTGTACAAGATAAACATTTCTTAACGAAAAAACTCTTGGTGAAATATTCTGATTTGGGGCTAAATTTTTTGTATTATAGGGACTAGTAAATATATAATCAACTTCTAAAGCTTCTTGGAATTTCCAAGGAAGAACAAATCATCGTACTTTCACTAAGTTACTTGTGCGTCATTCGTAGTTTCGAGATCTGAATTGGTTGTCTAATGGAGGTCCGAAACTGCAACCAGGATGCACACACCACAATCCAATAACAATCATCAAAACCTCCGCTTCTTTGTGATGGACGTTTTGTCAATTACAGGAAATTGCAAAAAGTATTACATGCTTAGCTAGATATCGATAAGCTTAGCACCAAAAGACTAGTCCTTTAACTGATTCTGCATAACTAATTTCTGTCAATCTGATGATTCTGATCTAGTAAAGCAACTAGATGTGATTGTAAGTAGAGTAGTTTGACATATGCCAATCAAAATGTATACTAGTTATTCCTTAGAAGTTAATTAAAAAAACACCATTGAACTAGTCTTAAGCCAGACACCAAGAAATATTCAAGTTGTTAGTGCCGGTAGCACAAAGCACGTTCTTTGTGTTTGAGAGCGTAAATGGATTCCCGAACAATTTAACGTATCCGCTATAACTTATTGAACAGTAACTATAAAAACCCCAGACCTACTTTAACACAATTTAGCTAGCACCTTCAGGCGAATTGAATTCTAGTATAATTTTAAAGAGATTATTGTTGAATCAGAAGTAATGTGAGAATTGAATCAGAAGTATGTCAGAAGAATCTTTGATCAAAATAATACTAAATTATTTTCTTGAGAACCTTCAAATCAATAATATTTCGAACGAAAAAAAGAACAACAATCGATTTGGTCATCCAACAATTAAACAACTAAAGAAACATTATTTCAAATAATTCATTTACGTAGGCTTGCTGCGGTGGCCTCTTTGTAAGATCCCCTGGCGCCTTGGCCTTGGCTAGCTGTCTTAGGAGCCTGGCCATGGTTAGCCTCTTGGGGAGAGTTGTTATAATCCTTCTGGGGATACCTGTTAATCCTCTTATTCGCCACTGTCCTGTGAATCAAATCCATACCGAGCTTAAACGAAGAATAAGCATCTAAGCAAGCATATATAATCTGGTCGTCCGTTAAATAACTAACATCATTCCGACGACCAAGGTCCCATCTGCTTAATGTTAGCGCTCTAGGCTTGCGCAGATCTTGCCCGAGCACCTCCCTCATCAAAGACTTCAACCCGGCTTTATAAAGATCTTCTCGGCCAAGATATTCAGCCAAACCTGCAAGTTCTTCACTTCTAACAACGTTCAATCCCCAATCAACCATGAGCTTACGCGCGTCTTGATCGATCCCAGATCCGACGAATATAATTCTCTCGTCGTTAAGAAACTTGTAAAGAGACTCGGGGATAACAGGGACTTTCTGAATTTTTTTGCTTTTACCAAAGAGCCCAAAGAACTGAAATATTAAACATCGATGTGCCAAACATAATTGCAACACGGCAACTTTGTTAGGCTCACCATTGTCACTTAACCGTACCCATTCAATGTCGAGACCCACGATAAGGTTGTTGTTTTCGAGCTGTCTGGCGAAACTTTCCTCTACATCTTTAATCCATTTATCGACACTGTCTCCGTTCCTCGTTACTGTTGTGTAGATTGTCTCGGGGGTGTGTCTGTCAGGGTAGAATTTGACATTGTAGGTTTGCTGTTTTACGGTTTCCACATCAAGTTCAAAAATATCTGCATTCTGCCAATAAGATGGACCGCCATTATTACCATCAGCATTGCTGGTAGAGTTGCTCATGGCATTGCCGTTCTTGCTGCTGGTGGTAGTGATAGTGGAATTGCCATTCTTGCGCGTATTGACTGCACCAGCCATTCAAGAAAAAGAAAAGAAAAATTTAGAGAAAAGTGATACGAGGAGAATATTGACCTATGGGAGAGGGATGTGAATTGAATCATAAGATTACGGTGTGTATTTATAGTGTTCTGAATACTTGACTCCCAAGTTTGGTGACTATAATTAAGGAAAACTTAGTACAACTAGGAAAAGAAACCTAGTAGAATTAGGAATGCAGTTAGCTATCGCAAGAAGGTTCTGGAACATAATAGTAGAAGAAAAGCTCTATTAGGAATGCTAGTGGAAACCCAATGAATGCGGTTAATATTTAGAAAGTTCTGGAACCTACTAGAACTATTGGCGAAATATTATGACTTTGGGGAAAATTTCGAGTCAGATATTATGTCTTACTCAGACTCGAGTCAGGCTATCAATATTTAGAAGTTTGTTTATTGCATGAAAGTCGGATTTCCCAGTGTTGCAAAATCAAAGATCTCCATAACCATGACTAGGTATCCATGTGTTGCCCCGTTGCTCCATCAGTGTCCATGTCTCTTGACTTGATGAGATCTAATCTCTTACAACCCCCATCTTAATTTGTATCATAGTCCCTGACCAACAACTCTGATGGCCTTGCACTTTTGATTGTTCATTAAAAGTATTAGATGTTGAAAGATTCAACTTAAAACAATACAGGACTCCATGAAACCATGAACCCGTGATAGAATTTATTGTTGCTGGTGAATTTACCGTTTTCATACAATTCTACCTAATCTTACATATATTACATGAGATCTTCATTTAATTAACTGAAACGCAGTTATAATCAACACTAGTTTTCTGATTACTAATGCGCTAAAATCACTCCAGTTATCTATTTGCTTGTTTCTATGGTTTCTTTCAGTTTAAAAATGCGAAATCCACCCCGTTTACATGTCATGTAGGCACATATATCGCCATGTTTAACAGAAAGGGATCTAAACTATTAAGCCAGCAATTCATGTAAATGGATCACCAAAAAGAAATATTGTATGAAGTGTAAAGATTAAAATGACTTCATAACATGGACAACCGCATAATGAACAACCGTATCTACGAAAAGATGGTTCAGCTTCTTCAATGTTACTAATATCATGAGGTTTCTTTTGTTCAGTATAACCAACTCAAAAACCGTAACCACTAATATCATGCCCAAGAAGTCTACTTCCTCCCATATTCCGAATACTTACACCCTAACAACCGGCGAGGTTCCTTCTGATTTATCACGAAGCTAATTGAAATGCTTGTAGTTGGTGGCTGGATCAATCGTTTCGAAGGATCAGCTAATCTTTGAAGCCATCTTCTTGTCCTGCTGTTGGATTATGAGCACATCTCCATATTTCACCCTTGAGAAAAAAAATTGATGAAAGTTGTTGTAATTTCTCTAATACAAAGTACAGCTATCTAATCGATCCTTCTAGTTTGATTGTGGATGTGTGTGTTATTAGGTCTATCGGGAGGGAGGTGGTTTTTGATGATGTGAATTGCAGTTCATGTGTAGATTCGATCTTGTAACCTCTGAGGACGGAAGGAGGGAAGGCTTTTCATCTTGATTTGAGAATTTATGATTTGAGGTATTAAAAAGGCCTAGATAGGGATGAGTGTATTTTGTAAATTTGATAGCCGACCGGAGCAAGAAAGAATGCCATACCTTCACTATTGTGCTCAGGATCAGCGCGGGTGTCAAGTGAAAAAGTGAAATGAGTCGTGAAATCTGCGAGACTGCTTTTGTGCCAAAGAGGCACAGGTTCTATAAAAGTATCCCATCAACACAGTGTAAAACATTGGGATCAGTCAATTCATACTTCCCACAGAACAACTTGAAATGCCAGCCAAAGTAAGATTGTTATTATCTGGTCCGAAGCTAGAGATGTTGAAATAAACTGAATTTACAGTGGAAATGCAAAGCAAGAATAAGAAACAAGAAATCAACACATTGTAGTATAGCACCATGGCCATGACTTTGAAGTAATGAGGTCGAGTTGAATATCATAATAAGAACGAAGAACAACTTTGAAAGAATGCAAACTGAATCAAATACTGCAGTTGAAAAATACATTTCTACTAGTAAGTTGTGGACTGCACAATCGAGAACAGAATATCAAGATGGAAATCATATTAAACAACAACTTGCCAACCAATTAGCTTGAAATCTTCTTCACAAGATAAGTGGCTTAAGAATTTACTCACTTCAACCGTCAATCTAAGAGACTTGATTCAGTCTCGTCAAAAATAGGAAACGTTCAACAAGTTAAGGGGCCTTTACAAAAATATCAGTCTACATCATAGGCTATACAATATGGCGTATGGAGCCCCTCCTCCTTGTGTATCATCTAGACCTCAATAAGTTATCCCAAAAGAGAAAAACAATGTTAACTGGATAATTTTAATTAGTACATTTTAGAGTGAACTTGATTTTTTCTCACCAAATGAAGCAACACAGGACACTAAAGGTAACCAGCATATAAGATGGAAATTTTAGTAAGAGATGTATGAATACCTCTCTGAACATACATAAATCAATGGCCAGTGAATCTATCTAAGAAATTTAATTTTGTTCCTGGATATAATTGTTTTTGTGATTACAATCTCAAATATAGCTTCATAAAACACTTTTCATATTCATTGTAGTTGCAAGAAATCTCACAACCACACCCTATTGATAATCTATGAAGTAATCTAAGAAACCATATTGAAATGCTCAAGAACTCTTATTAAAATTTTAGAACAAGTACAAAGATATGAAGAAACCCTAACTTGGGGAGCAAATAACTTTCTCTCTCCTAAATTTCTTCTCTAAACTCATTAAAAATATCTCTCCTTCACACAAGGGCGCTCGGCTCCTTATATAGGAATTTACATAGTGGAGGATAGCTAATAAGCCCCTAATTTCGGATCTGACGCCCGTCAATGTCGCATAGACTTTTATCATTAACGCACGATTTCTTCATTGCCGAACAATTCTTCACACTTTACTCGTGACATGGTGACATCATCTGGTTCGTCATCTTGGATATGTTGTATGCGGTCGTATTCGCTTAATACTTAAGGAGTTGCTTCGCATACTAGACGAGTGTGCGGTATTTTGTATCCACATTTTTCCTCTTCTCATATCGCTTTTTTGGTAGAAAGTGCGGTATGAGAAAACTCTAATTTGTTTCGCCGCACCAGTTCATCTCTTCGTATTCTTATCGACCGACATTTTTACGTACTTTCGGCTTAACCTCCTACACGTGTTAGCTCTTCCACTCGTTACTTGACACGTCCTAATTTAACCGGTTTATCTATCTTCCCTATTTATTGACTAAAGTGAGGAGAGATAACATTTCTTTTCTTTACTTTACTTTTCTTCTTCTCCTCTGTAAATCTTCTACAAATCTTCATCTTCAGGAATTTTCTGGTGATGTTCTTCCTTAAGCCTCATGGATTCAAGGTTAGTGTATTCTATTATTACTGGTGTCATGAATTTCCGACCGCCATTATCAATCTGTTGTTGTTGTTGATGTTTGTTGTTCTACCACCATTATCGATCTGCTGCTGTTCTTTATGTTTGTTTTTCTTCATATTGATTTGCCACTGTTCTGCTATTGTTCTTTATATTCCCATACTGGTTTTGTTTCAGCAAAAGTCCCTCTTTAAGTAATCTTCGTACCATGGTTTCAAATCCTAAATATTCTTCGAACCCTAAAGATGATGAATCTCGCAAGAGGAAGCCTTCGCATAACAAGGTAGTAAGAAATACTATTTTTTTTTTTTAAATATTGTTGCCTCAGTTTCTTATCTAAGTTGTTCTTTGTGAATATCCCTACCTCAGCGTATATTCCCGCATCAGTGGGGGATACAGCTATTCCTGTATCGGAGGGTATTACTACCAACTCCCCTGTAGATATTGTATTGACCTCTCCTCCTCATTCTGTGATCTTTTCTTCTCCTTCCAATACCAAGCCCCTTCTAGAAATCATTAATGTCGCTCGCTCATCCGTTAATGATCCTTCCCAAGTTCGCATTTGTGATGCTCTTGTTAAGTTACTAGGCGATTCTCCACCAGATAAGTCTGCTAGGAGCGAAATATTCTCACAGCTTGATTCAAGTGTTAATCTTGATTTTGATCTCTTGGTAATTATTCTTTTGCTCGTACCTTTCTATCCGTTTTAATTGATCTCGCTTTCATATTTATATTATTTTCTCTTTTAGGATTCTCGTCGCCGCTTAGTCCAAGATGAGGGATTTTCTGAATCCAGCAATACTATCGAAGAACTTCAACGTCAAAATGCTAAGTTGAAGGCTGCTCTTCACAATAAGAATCAAGAACTCAGAGGTATGCTTATCTTTCTTTTATTAATCACATAAAAGAAATTTGTACTTGTGTTCGTATTTTGAGCTTTTTTCGTGTGTATGTTAAGACTTAAATCAGAAGCGCGTTATGGAGAGATTTAGTTATCACTGTTCTGCTGAAGATGCTCGCATGGATAATGAGAGATTGCAGAATCAAATAAATCGATTAGTTAATAGTCATTCATATTCGCTTGATCAGATTGAGAATCTAAAAAATGAGAATCTTCGTTTATTTAATCAAAATGAATTTCTAGGTTCTCAAGTATCCCATCTTTCTGGATTGTTGCATAGCGTTGATTTAAGACATCAAACTCTATCACATGAAAATCGGGTCCTGACCGCAGAGAATCAATATTTTTTGAAGATAGAGGCGATGTTTACGTGCCAGTATCTTATTCTCCAGAAGACTTGTAATAATCACAAGGAATCTCTTCGCGTGTTGAGAAGTCAGCATGATGAGTCTATGAAGAAATTAACCTTAGAGAATGAAAAGATCATCCAAAGCAAGATAAATTTAACCGTGAAGATGAATAAACTTCGAAAAAAATATACACAGTTAAACGGGTCTCATGACATCCTGGTTAAGGAAAACGCTTCTCTTTCTCAAAATGAAAAGAAGATTCGATCTCGCCTCCAAGGTTTAATTGGTGATGATTATGATAAGGTTATGGAGGGTATGAAAAGTAGTTGTCTCTCTTTATCTCAATACCTCATTTCCCAGAGGAAAGGTAGTCACATTGAGCTGACTGCCTTAGTTTACTTGTGTTATTTAGTTGCTTGTATCTTGTAGCTGTGAAATTATCGCCCTGGTATTAATTAGATGTCTTTTTTGCAGAATCTGAGAGATCGTACCAATCTGCCATCTCCAAGTTGAGGTTTGATCTGGCTAAGGCTCATAGAGAGCATGGGAGACTTTCAGTAGCGCTTTCCTCTTCTCGAGACAGAGCGAATAGGAGATGTTCGTATCTTGAAAACTTCTTGGGAGTTGCCATAGAGAACACTAAGAAGAGTGCCGCATAAGAAGCTCATGTTAAGGTTCAGATTCTCGCAAACCGAGTTTTCCTCGATAATTCACTTCCTCTAGTAGATATGGAACCTCTTGATGTAGATGCGGACGAGAAGCTTCCTGAGCCTGATGGCGATTACTACTACTAGAGCGGTGATGATGAAGGTGGAGAAGCTTTCCTTCAAGAGGATCAACCTGAAAAAGATGGGTCTGGTGGTGGCCTTCCCAAGGATCAAGGCTCTGATGTTAATCCCAACAGTGAGGTTGAAGTTGAAGCATCTGCACCAAATCAAGACACGTCTTTAAATGATGTCTAGCTTTTTTCTTTCTTCACTTTTCTTGTGCGTCTGGATGTACTTTAACTTTAAATGCTGGTTTTTGACTATGTATCAGAGAAGCACACTTCTATTTCTTCTACTTTTGTATAAGATTGTTTAAAACAAGGAGAATAATACCTCCATTTTGTTATTCCCATACTTGCCTTTTATTATTCGCCTTGTTAGAAATATTCTCTATCTTCTCATCATGCGGTTATATCCTTACGTCATTTGTTCTTTCGTTGTTACCTGCAAAACAATATTAGTTTTGATTTTATTTTTCTCATGAGGTCTTATTGAGCCTCCCTAATTAGAGGTCTTATTTTGCCTAAGATATGATTTGCTTTTGTGCGGCGAAATCGCAGGCGGTCTTTACATTTTCATGCAATGACCCATTGATTTCGCCTTATCATCTTCTCGTATTATTGCCTCTACAGGATGTATTGATTCGTCAATACGACAAGTCTTATTTCTCCCGTGAGTAAAAAGCCTCATGATATTGATGTCTTCGACACAATTCAACTCCCTAATGGAGGGTGCCGTCCTTATATTCCCCCTGACTGCCCCTTCAAGGAAGCTTACCCCTACCGGGTTAGGTGGGCTCTTCCCATCCAGTGATGCAACAATTAGTTGTTTTCACGGCCTCTTATCCCTCTGCCGATATGGCTTATAGTTACGAGACCACACCCTAATTGGGGTTTCTTGAGGACCGAGTGCATCATAGTTAGGACTTGCTAAGAGCGGCCAGGTACGCTCCAGACACCAGGACTTCTTGACTCAACCATGTACCTCGGCGCCCTGATCAAGTTTCTGCACTCATTAGGAGAGACCTTCTCACCTCAGTCTTTCGACTAAGGCGCCTCTGCTGGATGGGCTTTTATTTCACCCCAAATCTCCATGACTCAGGTTTCAGGGTCGGTGTAGCTTTCCCCCGAGTCATGCTTACTAGGTTTTCCCCAATTATGACACGCATTAGGTCTTATCATTGCCTCTTGCTATTATGCGAACTAGGGTGCACGCCACAATTGGATGCCTAGCCTCCCTAGTTAAAGGTTTTACTTCTGTTGCCTTCTATTAAGGTCTTATTTTTTCCTTTTTCTTGAAACTTTTATCATGTATGAAGAAGAGAAATCTTTCATTTTTATTCATATGTTTGATTAGTACATCTCTGTTGGATATGAAAAACTTTGCATCTTGCCCACTTTCTTTAACTTCTTGTGCTTCATTAGATTCGCATCTAAATATTTCCTTCTTCAAGTGTGTGATTACTACCGCATGACCTACGGATAGTACTTCTTCAAATATAACCTGTTCCATGGATGTTCAAGTCTGCGACCTGTGTTCTTCCCCTCAGGATCCATCAACTCATATGCTCCATTTCCAACTATTCTCTTTATTATGTAAGGTCTATCCCACCTTTTCTCCAGCTTTCCATCTCCTCCTTTCTGATAAGGCGGTATTTCTCTCAGCACTAGCTCTCCTGGATGGAATTCTCTTTCTCTTACACGCTTGTTATATTCTCGGGCCAACCTTTTGTGGTAATTTTCCATATGTTGTAGAGCAATCTCTCTATTTTCTTCTAGATCATCAAGTTTGGTTAAGTTCAAATCTGTGTTTAGATTCTTTTTCCATGCTTCTTTCTTTGTTGTGGGAATAATGAATTCAGTTTGCAATATTGCCTCAACTCCATATGTTAGACAGAAGGGTGACATTCCTGTAGCTTCTCTCCGCGTCGTTCTGTATGCCCATACTGCATTATGTACTTATTCGCACCACCCTTTATTGTATTCTTCTAGTTTCTTATTCAATATATCCGCAATTGTTTTGTTAGTGGCCTCAGCCTGCCCATTACTCTATAGATATAAAGGAGTTGATTTTCCACTTTGGATCTTGAATGCGTTAAGCAGCATCTCTATGTTTTCGCCCTCAAATTTCTTTCCATTGTCGGAGACTAATTGCACAGGTATTCCAAATCTACAAATGATATTCTCAAATATAAATGTAAATACATCTCGATCTCGAATATGTTGGACTGCTTTCACTTCTGCCCATTTTGTAAAGTAGTCTGTTGCGACTATTAAGTATCTCCTCTGCCCCGTTCCTGGTATAAATGGAC
Organism: Papaver atlanticum; assembly: GCA_023531105.1. Taxonomy (NCBI): domain Eukaryota; kingdom Viridiplantae; phylum Streptophyta; class Magnoliopsida; order Ranunculales; family Papaveraceae; genus Papaver; species Papaver atlanticum. Next base: position 33,940 of record JAJJMB010013545.1, on the reverse strand, counting down.
CTACAATGTCTAGGCCCCATTTTGCAAATGGCCACACACTTTTTGATGAGTTTAGCGTCACTCAAGGTTCATGTATCTTTTTTCCATGGCTTTGGCATTCTTTGCATCTTCTAGATACCTCTTTTGCATCCTCATACATGTATGGCCAGTAGTACCCTTATATCTGTGTTCTGTAATCCAACGACCTTCCTCCGTTGTGGCTCCCAGCGTCACCATAGTGTAGTTCCTTTAAGATTTCCATTCCTTCTTTTCGTGTTAGACATCTAAGTGACGGCCAAAGGAAGGATTTTCGGTAGAGTACGCCTTCTCTTAATTCATAATTTGTCGCCCGACTCTTTAACTTGTGCGCCTCTAATCTGTTTCTTGGGACTTCTCCTTTTTCCAGATATAAATGGAGTTCGGTTCTCCAGTCTGCGTCTTTATTCGCTTGTCTTTCTTCTGCGTCTTCTATTATCATTACGTCTGTGTCTTCTTCCTTTTCTTTGTTAATTGAGGGGAAAGAGAGTATCTTTATCATTATGTACCTTGCGGTAGGATCTACTAATATAGAAGAACCGAATGCCAGTGCATCTGCGAATCGATTATCTTTCCTGCATATGTGCCTCTAACTTATGCTTTTGATTTTTGCTGATAGTTCTTCAACGAGTTTCTTGTATTTTTAAAGAGATGGCTCATTTGAACTATACAACCCCTGTATTTGGCGTATTACCAATTGTGAGTCATTAGTTATTCTAACCTCCTCTAACTTCATTTCAGTTGCCAGCTTCAATGCGTGCACCACTGCTTCATATTAGGTTTCATTATTAGTGGATGCGAACTCCAATTTAAATGAGAAGGCCATCCGTGCTCCTTTTGGTGAAATGAATACTATCCCGATTCCGTTTCCTTCTCCATTTGTTGATCCATCTACCAATATCTCCCGTCTATTTGAGTTACGTTCTGTTAACAAGTCTTTAGGATTTCCGTGATCTTCATCTATATCCATCATTTCTTCTACACCTTCATCTTCTTCATATGGAAATTATGCCAAGAAGTCCGCAATAACCTGGGATTTTGGTGAAGATAGTATCTCGTACTTAACTCCAAATTGTCCTATCTGTACGTTCCATCTTTTCGAATTCTTCAATACGGACTCAACCAGTACTTTTGTTAATACTTTGACTTTATGAGCTTGAAAATACGTGCGGAGCTTTTGTGTTGCGTAGACTAATGCGAGGATCAGCTTTTCGACTTTTGTGTAATTTTTCTATGCGAAATTATAAGTTGTACTTATGTAGTAAATTTTCTTTTCAACTCCTCCATCTAGACGGAGCAGTACGGCACTTAACGGATGCGGTGTTGATGCTAAGTATATTAATAGTTCTTCTCCCGGTTCTGCTTTCTGCAAAATAGATAAATTCATTAAGTAATCCTTAATACTTTGCAGTGCTTTCTCGCATTCCTCTGTCCATTCGATTTTTTTTCCTTTCTTCAAGATGTTGAAGAAGTGCTTTCATTTATCTGAGGAGCACGAAATGAACCGCCCTAATGAAGCTAGTAGCCCATTCAATTTATGCACGTCTTTTATTGTTGCGGGTGATGGCATATCACAAACCACTTGCATCTTCTCTGGATCCACCTCAATTCCTTCTTTTGATACAATGTAACCTCATTTTTTT
>JAJJMB010013545.1:0-32272 GCA_023531105.1 Papaver atlanticum | reverse complement strand
ATATAATCCTCTTGGTTCGAAGAAAGCTGTGTGTTCTTGATCTTCTTTGGCCAGAGGGATTTGATTGTACCCTGAATATCCATCCATAAGTGATAATCTGCCGTTACCTGATGCTGCTTCTACCATTTTTGGTATATCTGGTAGGGGGAAGCTGTCCTTTGGACATGCTTTATTTAGGTCGCTAAAGTCGATGCAGATCCGTATGCCTTTATTTTTCTTTGGTACAACCACCATGTTTGCTATCCATTCTGGGTACTTTGCTGGCCTTATTTTTCCCGCATCTAGCATCTTTTGTAACTCTTCTTCTATCTGAGGATGATATGTTGTTGCTATCTTCCTTATCCTCTGTTTGAATGGTCGCACGTTCTTGTTGATATCCAACTTGTGGCATGCGATAGAAGAGTCTATTCCTGGCATCTCATCCATGCTCCATGCGAAGATGTCTTTATATTCTCGCAGAAGGTTGATCGTCTTTTTTTCTTCTTCTTTACCCATCTTAGTTCCGATTTTCAACATCTTTGGTTCTTCTTCTGTCCCAACATTTATTTCTTTTATTGGTTCTGCTGCGGTGAAATTCGCTTTTGGTTCTCTTATTGGTGATGGTTCTTTTATTTTATGTACTGGTTCACCTTCCTTTTCTGGGATTTCCCTTGGTATTCCTTTTCCTTCTTATGCTCTTATCATGTATATCCTTAATTCTTTTTTTTTTTTTTCAATTCTCTTGCCTTCCTCCATCTATCCTTTCGCTTCTTTGTGCGTCCTTCATAACTCTTTACATCTATTTGATTGCAGACTTTCGCATCCCTAGTATCTTCTTTGATTTCGCCCACTCCACTTGGTATTGGGAAACGCACGCACTGATGAAGAGTTGACGCTACTCCTTTTATCGCATGTACCCATGGTCGTCCCAATAGCATATTGTATGGTGACTCTACATCCACTATGCACAAGGTTATTTGCGTTTCTATTTCTCCCAATAATATTCGCATGGTTATCTCGCCTTTTGGTTTTGTTGTCGTTTTATTGAAACCATGAATGTTGTATGTTGAGAGCGTTATATCCGCATCCTTGTATCCCATACTCTTGAATGCGCGGTAAAATAACATATCCACCGAGCTACCTGTGTCTACCAAGGTTCTATTTATCGCCCATTATTCTAATGCTTTCGCGCCTTCATTTCTTTCTTTTCGCTTTGCGGTTACTGTAACCATCATGGGATCTGTTCGCCTTAAATTTTCTTCCGGTATCTTATCTGTTGTTCCCACCGTCATGATTTTTCTTCCTTTAAAGTCGCGCTTGTGTATTTTTCCTGTAATGCATGAAAATCATTAATAACCGTTTTTGTTATTGAGTTACATTGTATATTCCTATTTCCTTCTTTTTCTCTGATGATCCTTATTGCTTCTGCTTTGTTCCTGCAAGTGTTTTTCTGTTTGATCTGTTCTTGAATTTTTCTGGAATCGTTATTTCTTTCACCCATCTGTGCGGAATTAACAATTCACCTCTTCTTCTGCTTGTTATTTTTCCTAAACTGTTATGAATGAAAATCACTTTTTGAGATGGAAACTTTTGGTTTGTTTTTATAGATCTGATTTTTTTTTTAACTCTTAAAAATTGTAGATGAAGCGAAGTAAATCTATGGATGATTCTGAACCTTTTTTAAAAGAATTTCACCAACAGGGTATATCATCCGAGCTGTTTCTAGCGCCTAAATGTAGTTGCGAGAAATCTCACAACCACACCCTATTGATAATCTATGAAGTAATCTAAGAAACCATATTGAAATGCTCAAGAACTCTTATTAAAATTTTAGAACAAGTACAAAGATATGAAGAAACCCTAACTTGGGGAGAAAATAACTTTCTCTCTCCTAAATTTATTCTCTAAACTCATTAAAAAGATCTCTCCCTCACACAAGAGCGCTCGGCTCCTTATATAGGAATTTACATAGTGGAGGACAGCTAATAAAGCCCCTAATTTCGGATCTGACGTGCGTCAATGTCACATAGACTTCTATCATTAACGCACGATTTCTTCACTGCCGCACAGTTCTTCACACTTTACTCGTGACATGGTGGCGTCATCTGGTTCGTCATCTTGGATATGTTGTATGCGGTCGTATTCGCATAATACTTAAGGAGTTGCTTCGCATACTAGACGAGTGTGCGGTATTTTGTATCCACATTCATTTACCACAAAATCCAATTACATTGCTAAAGAGATGGAGAGAGATTACCAGTCCACCAGAAACAGAAAGAACGCAATGGGAGAGACCATCCCATTTCACCTGCAATTCCCATCATCATCATAAAGCATCTCCCAATACACCTAATAACTCACACATGCATAATCAAACTAGAATCAAGTAGATATGTAGCCGTAATTTTTATAGGAGAATTATAGCAACTTTCAACAATTTTTTTCTCTCGGAGTTAGGGTTCAAGAATTTCACTTCTGTAATCCCTGTAGAGGAGAGGAGAGAGTGTGTGAGTGAGTGACTGTGAATGAGTTCTTGTGGGGATTCTATCTTGAACAGAAAGATGGCTTTCCAATTAAGTACTTTGATAGGCCAGCCAAACTAACCTTGTTAATATCTGGTCCGAAGCTAGAGATATTGAAACAGACTGTATTTACAGTGGAAATGCAAAGAAAACATAACAGAAAGGAAGCAATACATTGTAGTAGAACGCCATGGGCATGACTTTCAAGTAAGAAGATCGAGTTTGATATCATAATAAAAACGAAGAACAGCTTCGAAAAAAATGCAAACTGAAATCAGATCATTCTATTGCTGAAGGAAACATTTCTACTTGTAATATTAAAGAACGACTTGTAATATTAAAGGACACATTTCTACTTGTAATATTAAAGAACAACTTGCAAGTCAATTTGCTTGAAATCTTCTCCACAGAGTAACTCAGCTAAGAACTATCAACCTGCTCTGGTACTTCAGTTCAAATCCAAATCCAAAAGTCTTTTCCAGTAGCAAGTACCGGGTCGACTAGAGAAAAATCTCATAAAAAATATAACAAAGTTTTTACGCCGGCTTGTCAAGCCTTGCACAACCCACATTACGTAGGCAAATTCTTTGACACATTCCGTGTCGCAATGGTTAACCAGAAAGGGGTTGACACACCACTCTAGTTGGGTTTACGTATTCACGACCGTTAGAGTGGCATACCCACATGTTCCCTTCCCAGCGAGACATAGCAAGGAAAACCCGCTATCAGATGGTGTAACATGTTCGCTTCGTGGTATCCGCATATACCTTAATATCCGAGGATAGTTCAGGGAACCAAACATGGGACGGGACTGAAGAGGTGATCGAGCTTGCCGTTCGCCGCGAATAGCGGGGAGCCAACTAGCACACAAGAACCAAACACCACTCATACGCCAACACGTATTGTCCATCAAGAAACAACCGTCTCCAGTAGAACTAGCAACACAAGCCAGTGAAGGCAAGGAAGCACGAGCACCAGGGACAAATCGTTCCCGGCGAACATGCTGAACGTGACCAGATCTTTACTTCAGTTGACATATTTAAATTAACAACCTCTGGTCCCAATTATACTATAATACTGAAGCCAGTTCCGTTTACAGCATTAAACTGACCAGATCTTTACATCCCTGTAAAATTTGTCAGGTAAATGCTGTCAATGGAACCATCGACAGTGTGGCAACAGTTCCAAATAGTCAGACCATCGACAGTGTGGCAATAGTTTCAAATAGTCAGATAATCCTGACTGCTAGATTTGATTATCAACCTGGATTCATGAAACGTCTTTACAGGATACTGTCAAAAATTCTCTACAACTGATTTCTAGTTTTATCTGCAACTAATTTAAAATTGTCATGTCATGTGTTGAAGCAGGACAGACTTGATCCAGTCTCGTTGAAATAGTATATGGTCAACAAGTTTAGAGGCCATTAAAAAACTTGAGCAAACCAACCAACATATAAACAGTGGGTCACTTAGCACATTTTAGTTAATCAATAAAATCAAAAACAAGTAACAAGAACAAGTTAGATTATGAGAACAGTTTACAGTCATTCTGAAGAACTCAACAAAGAACAAGTTCAACCAGACCACGCATACTAATAATATTATAAACAAAAAGCAAATGAATGTTATCACCATCAACAGTTTTCAAGGGTACTCAACTAGCTAAAAGTTTGTGAATACCTAACGACCTATGTCAATGCTTGCAGCAGTGATAGAATTTGGTTCACTAGAAATAATATCTAGCTCAGGTATATGATACTAAGGCACCGGAATTTTTTTGGGGAGAGATGGAATACTTGCTTCCATATTAAGTGCCTGAATTGCTTGTCTGATCGAAGGTCTAAAACTCCGATCTGGGTGTGCGCACCATAACCAACAACCATCAAACATTTGGCTTGGTTTGCGTCAAACTCCAGGTTTAGTTTATGGTCTATCGCAGCCAAGACCGCATCTCTCCCATATAGATCCCAAACCCACTCTACTAAACCTACATCAGAAACCTCTTCCATACAATCAACTGATTTTCTCCCACAAGCAATTTCTAAAACCAGTACCCCAAAGCTAAAGACGTCAGATTCTTTACTAGCCTTGCCCGTGTTTATGTATTCCGGTGCTAAATAACCTAACGTCCCAGCTAGCCCTGTTGATTGCAGACCTAGTTCATGATCCATTAGCCGAGCTAGACCAAAATCACCCAGCTTTGCATTGAAATTTGAATCCAACATTATGTTGCTTGATTTGACATCGCGATGGACTACACATTGCTCTCCTTCTTCATGAAGGTAGAGCAGTGCAGAGGCTAACCCAAGAGCTATTTTGTATCTGACGGACCACATAAGAGGGCTTCTACGGCCGAACAAATGAGAATCTAAGCTACCATTAGGCATCAATTCATAAACAAATAGAAACTCGCCACTTTCATGTCACCAACCAATGAGCTGTACCAAATTTCCGTGTCTCAACCGACTGATGATCCTGACCTCAGTTATGTACTCCTTCTGACCTTGTCTAGATCCTCTGGAGATCTTCTTCACAGCAATCGCCAAATCCATTTCATTTATAAATCCCCTGTAGACGCCTCCGAATCCACCTTCTCCTAGTTTTCTTTCCTCTGAGAAGTTGTTTGTAGATGAAACTAGTTCTCTAAGCAAGAACCTCTTAGGACCAGCTCCTCTTTCAAAGTCAGCTGTGAAGTTAACTTTCTCTTTCTGTTTTCTAGCTCTTCGCCTTTTCGACCTCATCAACCATACCACAACTAAACCGATAGCACATCCTACCAAAAGAGTTCCGGACACAGACAATCCAACTATCAATTTGTCATCCGGCTTTCCATTTGGTGCTTTCTTTTCCTGAACTTCCAAAGTTGAATTGAAATCCCATGACAAAAGAATATGCTGCCCACTAGTCCTACTGGTAGCAGCAGAGAATCCCATGGTAACCCATTCTGGTAAAATCTGTTTCAAATCAACATGGTATGAAAGAAGAGATTCTCCTTGATAAAGAGGATTCCTGTCATATGTCCAGTACACATTGAGATTCTTAGAAATAGCATCATAAGTAATCCAAGCGTTGCCAGTTTCCCGACTATGTAAGGAAGCATTCCAAGGGACAAAAACAGCAGACTCAATGGAATTATTATTAATCCCCACATGTTCAAACCCCGGATCCCACTCAGGATTAGGAGATGAATCAAATTCAACATGTATGATATGATTGAGAGACGTATCATCAGTTGTTGTTGTGTTAAAAAGGCCTAGAAATCCACCTGGCGAATTTGGTGGGATTGGATACCCAAAGGGAGCAATAAAGAAGGCAAGTCCAGCACCATGAGACGGTGTTGTTTTTTCAATGGAAAGGGTGAAATGAGTGGTGAAGTGTGTGAGTTCTCCTGTGGCTGCGTCCCACAGGGGTATCTGTTTGGCATAAGTAGCGTGACCAACACGACAAATGTAATCATATTTGTTGATCAATTGAATGGTACCTATGGAAGCCGCAGCATCTCCTTCCAGTATAATATCACTGGTCTGGGGTTCAAAGCGAGTTATGTTAAAGGAGATTGAGTTTATAGTAGGAACTAAAAAGAAGAGTAAAACAAAGAAAGAGTTGCTGAAGTTTCTGTAGAATGACATGGCAATGGATTCTGCAAGAGGGTGGGAGATTTGGAAGAGATGGGAAGGAGAGAAATGACTAACAGAAAACTAGATCAGAGCAATTTAATTCTGAGGAATCTTAATTGTTGTCTCTATCAATTTATAAGCTAAAATTCTGATGTAAAATTACAACTAACTTACTACACTGACGAAAAATCGTAAGAAACTCCGCAGAAGCTTGAGGGGACAATTTTTTCCACAATATATTAAAGAGCAACTTGCAGGTCAATTTTTTTGAAATCTTCTTCACAGAATACGAATTCAGAATGAGAATTTTTTCAACTATCAACCTGCTCTAGTACATCCGTTGACATCATTAAATTAACAATGCCTCTGGTCTCAATTGTACTATAATACTGAAGCCAGTTGCATTGACAGCAGTAAACTGAACTTGTCTTTACTTCAGTCAATCATTGACAATGTGGCAACGCAACACTGTCAGACAATCCTGGATAGAAGAAAGGTCCTTACAGGCTTTTGTCAAAAATTCTCTGCAACTAAATTCTAGTTTTTGTCTGAAACTAGTTCAGATTATGTCATATGTTGAAGCAGAACAGACTTGATCTATTGTCGTCGAAATAGAATATGTTCAACAAGTTAAGGGGCCTTAAGAAAAAGTCCAAATGATAGATCAACAAACAGTTCTAACTTAAGCATACAAACCAACATATAAATTATGAGCAAAGAATGCAACAACAATTGCGACATTAACGGACTGCACTGCAGCACATATCACAATCCATGTACAGTGGTTGGTACTGCACATTTTATTCAGAGCCTTACAATGCATGGTCTAAAGTGTATATAATGAAAAGAGATAGTACATAAAATGAGGTAATAATTAATAGAAAATATAGTCTTACCCAATCATACCTCTCAGGGGAGACTCAGCTAAAGTTGAGCATTTTGGACATGAATCAAATACAGTCTTCAATAAAATTCGGGGAACATCTGCAAACAATGGCAAGTAGTAGCAAGAGAAAAAAAGGTTTCTAATAACATATCCAGAAAGGAGTTGGAATTATGGTCGAGTTTTCGAAATCAAAAAAAACCGTGCTCATCAACTATTACTAATGGACATCTTCTTCAACAAATTCTAGATGTGACTGAGGTACGGGCTGTGAAAGTTTTGATAGAATATATGGTGTAACCTATCGTGCATCAAGTCAAACTAACCACCAATCTAAATTATGACAAAGCTGCACACAAAACAAAATCAAACTCAATTTGTATAACCTTATGAGGTAAATGATGGTGGCTGTTCTTAAGCACTGAAATACTCAGCAACTATTGCGGCACCGAGAACTGCTGTCCCTATCATAGACATAAGCATGCTTCCCCCAACCAACACAACCTTGTCAATATGACCATTCTTTACTAACATCAAAAATATGTTAGATATGTAATCCTGTCCTGAACTCAAATTCATTCCTCTCCATCTGACATAGCTTTTATATCCATAAATAGTTGTAAGCTATCAGAAAGGAAATTTTGTGGATTCAACTTCTTTCCAAAACTTTCCAAATGTTGAGTTCACTCAAGTTTAAGTTATTGAAAAGCTTCAAACAATTTTTGTCTTCGTCCACATTCTTCATCCATCCTTGTATGAAGTCTCATTGTATATCACTGGTCATATTAAACTTCTTATCATGTGTACCACGCAGCCTCAGCGCAGTCTTAAAAACCACCAACACCCACTAAGAGTAATATTAATACACCAAGCACTGATCCAGTCACTGTCTGTGGGAGTTGAACCCACAACCTCATGACTAAAGCCATGCGCTCTACCTGTTGAGCTAAGACAGCCAAAGGGATGGAGTACACTACATATTTGTACTTTCCTCTTTTTCAATATTACTTCAATCAGTTTTAAACTAAAGAACATGACCTGGTTGATCATCTACATATTACCAAGGACAGATCTTCATTTGCCTCAAGTTCTGGTAAAATATGCATAATGATTAATGAATCAGATTTATAGTTTAGTGACATAAGGAAATATTCATCATCCTTCAATAATTTTCACGGTGAGCATATGTGATGGACGTTGCAAGTATCCTACGTGTAAGATAATACTCCTGGTTGATTCCCTGAATACTAATTTCATTCTCTCAATGATTGCACTGATTTTATTGAATTAACAACGTCAAAAAGAAGTACATATTTCACATCCAAAGATTTCATCCTTCGCTCAACTGATTTCAACTACAGAAACCTTTCCAAACATCTTCATAATCTTTGGACTACTTAACTGAACATAAGCATCAAAAGTCAAAAAATTATCGACTACTTTGAGGCTTCACTAATAGGTAATTTGGGCCTAAGCCTTTGTAGTCCAAGTTTTGCATACATTGCCCAGGAAAAGGGTGCCACTGTCTTGATTCCGAGTAACACCACATTATTTTCCATTATCCTGCAACAGATTAGCTACTTAGAAAAGAAACATAGAGCATATCTAAATCTGTTCAGCTTAAGCAAGATGTAAACATTACTTACCAATGGGATCTTCATCTCTGTCACAGCTCGTTTTGTGTGTTCTACAATGGCAAAATGTAAGAAAGCAAAACCTTTATTTTTCCTAGTCTAGGGATTCATCATTAAAAATACTTCAGCAACCCTACTTACTGCACAAACGACTTCTTTGAAATCTTCATTAGTTGCCCCCTTCTCCAAACCTCCAATAAATATTTCAAACTCCTTGGGTTGCGCCTCTCCTTAGCAACTTTATGGTGCTCCTCATCTTCACCTTCAGCCATTCTCTTTTTTCACCTTCTTTCGCTTAACCCCAATACAATCTTTAGACATGAGCAAATCATTGCTGCAGAAAGTCAGTTCAAGTTACCAACATTACGTTCGATGCTCGCCCTTAAATATGCTGTATTAAAGTCGGTTCATATTTCTTTATTTGCAAATAAAAATAAAATGAAAAAAAATATCACAAAATTTATACACCTAGGGACACAGTGATATTTAGAGCAATCTTGAGAGCAATATATGAGCACCCTCCTATGAGAAGCCCTTTTAGTAAAAAAAATTCAAATAAGTTAGATAATCCTAAGTAAGGTAATATCAATGTTTGACCTAAATGATAGTCTAGTGCAACAACGGAAATACCTTATACGAACAATGAGGCATTAACTGCCAATTTGTTTTTAAATTAACAGCAATAGTAACAAAAGTACATACCGTAAGAAATTACCATAAGCTACGATAACCTTAAACAGCTCGAGGAATGTTAGCCAGTGATGCATGAACTCTCAGTCATACATACATTACTTAAAAGAGTATCCTAAATGTAGAAAAGAAACACCAAGAACAGTGGTACATGGTTTCAGCTCTTGCTGCATTATCTAGTCTTGCTTCATCATAACATAAATGAAGCTTATCATGGCGGCAAAATCTGAAAACACCTGTGTTCGGATGAATAGACTCCATTTCCTTCCGAGAAGATCCCGAAAAAGAGACAATACTGGTTAGTTTCATACAAACTTCGTCACTAAGGATTTTTATTATTAACACTATAACAAATTCAATGTTAGGCAAGAATCTTCCAATGAATAAGAAACCTACAATCTTCCAAGGAAGTCGAACACAATTTGTCGAGCTAAAACCAAAACATACACAATCCCTAATAAATTCAAACCAATAATTCTACTGTGATAGATGAAAAATAATCAAACTAAACACAAATCATATCGTTCTCGACCCGGCAAGTAAAAACCTTTAAACGTTCCACTGATGTTTTCCTAACCCTACTATTCTGACTGACCGTTTCTTCTGCAACTCTCTCTCCTCTTGTTGGGTTGGTAAACAATTCACATTTCCAAACTAAAGGATGATCCTTTAGGAAATGAACATGAACATTGAAGCGAGAGAAAACCGTTCTCAATCTGGCTTTTGGTTTCGTTTGAAAATTCCCAAATTATTGTTTTCCTCTTGTTAACACCACCCTATACTGTGCTTCACTATTTCATAGATAAAACGTATTAATTAAGGATAAGGCATTACTTACCACTTATGAGCCTTCTAAAAGTGAAGCCTGACCTCGCAGACTCTAGCTGTCACTGAATGCACCATCAAGTGAACCATTTCCAACGCTAACTTCAGTGAGAAACCTATAAAGTTCCTTATAAGAACATCAGTCATCAACCTATATAGATCTGAGGAAAACCGAACTCCGTAAGAAGCACATTCTTCTCCGAAGAACTGAGAAGACATGAGAAAATTAAGCCTGCATTCAGAACCAACCATTGATTAGCAGTCAAATATATTTAATGTAGTTGATGCAAGGATTTCGAGGTTAAAATTAAATTACATCAAATACAGCTGTGTACATTACCAATTTAAGGATTCGTGATGACTATAATCTTAAGTGTAGAAAGTATTCATGTATTTTAAGGGTCTAATCAGGGATGGTCAAATCATGCAGCCAAAATCTCTGAATATTGTAGAGAAAAACATGTACTTCAAACCTACCATTACAGGCACTTGAACTGATTCTTATATATGATCCCACAGGAAGCCTTTCTACTGAACTTCAATTTTGTTATACTGAACATTTAAGAGGCAGGCATTATCAACTGCATAGGATTTCGATGCATATTGAAAAATAACAGACCTTATTTTCTCAAAGCAAATGACTTCCTGAACACTGTAAGGGTAACAAACTAACACATTGTAGGCCTAATTTCACTCTAGATTCATCACAGAATCATTAAAACAAAGTACCACAACGCCATATTGATAGAGCAATTGTATTAAATTAAGGGCACAATTTGTGCTTAAACTGCTTACCTTTGCCCATTCAATGTCCCAAATGTAACATCATTGAAGTGGGTACATCTGCAATTGAGATGATGTAAAAAATGGAACAGCAAGAACACAATTGTCAAGTGGTTTTACATAAGTAACTATTAATAAAACTCATGGAAACATCAGAAGAAGAACTTACCAATGTTCAGTGATGAACCACCTTGTCTAGCTCGTACACCACATGGATTGATGTGGTTTCCATGACAGATGGATACATATACAACGGTGTTGTACAATATTAACATTCGCTATAAAAAAACCAAACCTCTAATGATTGATGTGGTTCCTTGGAAAAGTTATTGACTTTCTCAACCTCATTCGCTATAAAAAAAATCAAACCTCTAATGATTGATGTGGTTCCTTGGAAAAGTCATTGACTTGCTCAACCTCATTCGCTATAAAAAATCAACCCTCTAATGATTGATGTGGTTCCTTGGAAATTCATTGACTTGCTCAACCTGATCAAGAAACAACACTAATGTCAATCCAGAAAAGGTTAACATTTTAAATCTGGCAAGCAATAAGAACAACACTCAATGTACGGACTAAGAAGTATTGATTCGAACAGTGAAAATATATCTAATCAATTATCTGCATGTCTGAAGCAATTTACATAAATCAATAAACTGAAGCTATCAAACTCAAGTTTAGGCTAGCTAGCAGCAAAGACGGTAGGGCAACAATCCCATCAGGTGATGGACTACCTCTTTAATAAATAAGATGTCAAGGAGAATGCATAATACCCAAACTTTACAATTCAAAAAATCACAATTGGGAATCCATAATTAAGATTGAGAGGGAAAATTCTTTTGTAAAGAAACCTAAAAATAAAGTTCGACTAATAAATCTATATTGGCATTTCTGATAGTTTTGCAGCAGCTGAGTTTATTTAATTTGGAATCATTGGATTGATTTGGTTTAGTATTGAATTGGGCAATCCAGTTACCTTGATGACATTCTTATAATCAAGTCTTGTGTATAATGATTATAGTTCAACAATTTCATCCTACGCTGGAGCTGAAACCTTTACACTACTTAGAATATATGTAAAAAGATATTCTGATTCCTCTTATCTACTACTTAAGATGACCTTACTTTCAATGCACAGACTCAAATTCAAACAGCTAGGATACGTGCATCATTAACCTTACTAACAAATAGTGAGAAGAGAACAATAAGATTACCACGAAATATTAATCACATGAGATGAAATAAGTAAAACCCAACTTTCGAGTTACTTCTTCCACCTGCAAACCAAAACCAAAATAAAAAACATAATGAAAAACAAATAAAACAGAAAAAAGATGCCAAAGAAAGTGAGAAAAGAACACCGTTATTACCCGGTATGCTCCTAGAAACGAAAATAGAGTTTCCTCTAGCTCTTAACTATAATTCGCTGGATACGAAATCAGATCTACATACTCAACTGCAATCGAAACAGAAAACATATATAAATCAGTCAAACGATAGAAAAAGGAAAAAAGAAAAAAAAGGAAGAACTGATTCAACCGAATAGATATGGGAGAGTAGAAAAGATGCGGCAAGTGAGAGAAAGTTTAGGGTTATTAATTTTGGCGAAATATTTTCTTGTGAACTAATTTGCTTCCTAAATCACAAAATATAAAAAAAAAACCTGTCAATACAATCAAACATGAAATTGAAGCAAAAAGGAAGTTCATTAATCTCTTTCATACAGAGCAACGAAGAACCTCAGCAGACAAACAACAGAGAAGTAAAAATCTAAAGCCGTCGAGGGGGAGAAAAGTGGCAGGAGTCCCTTTTATGGTAAACACCGCAAGTTTCTCATGTCCGGGAGTCCTTTTCAGACATCTAATGACTACTCCATCCGGAGCTTCCCGACTTTCGGATCTGGTCTATATTAAACGTCGTCCGTCTGATAGCTTTTATCATCATGGAGACAAACACCATACTTTTTTATAACAATAATGTGTCAACGAATTCTATCTAAGAAATTCAATTTTGTTTCTATATAGTTTCAATTCAATTCCAGAAATAAATCTTGTTGAAAAAATTTCACAAAATACTTGCAATTATTCATTACCATAAAATTCAATTACATTGCTAAAGATAGAGATTTCACCTGTCCTGAATGCAATGGCAGAGACCATGCCATTTCAACTGCAATTCCCCACCACAAACCACCTCCTCCCAAAGCAGCCACAATGAAACCCGAAACTATCAGATATAGACGGAATTTAACCATAAAAAATTCCTCCAAAGAAAATTAGGGTTAAAGAATTTCAGTTCTATAATCTATTGTGGAGAGAGTGAGTGTGAGACTGTGGAAGAGTTTGTCTTTATTCTTATTGTTATTTAGAATTGGTCCATGCTGTGATCCGATGTCATAACCTCCAGGAAATATAATCGGAAAGGTTTTAGTTTGGGTTCTTTAGTTTTCTCCTGAGCCCCGTATCCTAGAAATATGATCCAAAAAGTACTTAAACTAAAATAAATCATCCGTTTTAAAAAGACTGTCCTCTATTCCATTTTCATCATTTTCAAAATTGTGTCCAACTTCTGTTTATAGTCATATCTTTCCAATTAAATCTCTAATATACCTTTAAATTTTTTATATTCATAAATTTATTTTTAACGGACAGGATCTAAGATATTAAAAAAATCTATATAATTAAGGAAACAAATATATCCTTCATTCCTTTTAAGAGAATATATATTTGGCGCCAACAATTAAATTCTATATAAAGTTTATACTCCATAAATTTGACATCTTTTAATATTCCTTTTATATTTCGTATTTATAATCCTCCTAACAATTTTAGGTAGTTTTTATTGCTAGTATTTTTATCAAAATATAATAGGTAAGTAACTAACGGTATTCAAGTAAAATATTATCGTCTCCTTAATATTTTGAAAAAGTCTAAGCGGACTGTCTTTTTGAAACGGATGGAGTAATATTTAGAACTACTTGGGGATATTAAAACTAATTGAGGGGTATAAATTACTAACCCCATCCAATAGTGTCTGCTAAGGGATGTTTTTTAAGATCGGAAATACTAACATACCCTTTGGGTTAGTTAAAAACATATTGAAAAGACTATAATTCCTTTCCCTCAAAATAAAAACTTAAAACTTGAAATCAAAAAACCAAAATCACATCTTTCGTTTCCCAAATCTGTTCTTGCACTCCTCTAGGTTAGGGTTTTGAAATTATGTTTTTCTGTTCTGGCGTTAAGAAAAGAAAGAAAAGCGCTCTTGGAACTCCTGAGTCTTTGCCTCCTTGAGAGAAAGAATTTGGTCGCAATAAGCGTTTGGGGGGCAGGCTCTGCAAGAGGGAATGATTGGGAGAGTAGGGACCGTATCCGTGAACATACTGGAGAATCAAATGGTGGGCACGATGAAGAGAAAGATGATGAGGTAGATGATGAGGTTGAGCCAAGTCAACAAGCAAGCCAAAGAGAAGTTTTAGAGGAAGATGGTGGGCCATGTCAACAACCGACACAAGGTTAAGGTGAACAACCGGTAGAAGAAGAACAAGTAAAGAAGAAAGTAGTCAAAATAAAAGGTTCGCACCTTTCTCATACTAATGACATGTCACCCGCACATGATAATGGTAAAGTTTAGGGTCAAGCGTGCGATCCGAAACCCCTATTTGGCTACAAGAACACGTGGGCTAAGCGAATCTATCAAACGTATGTAAGAATTTTTACCTTGTGCTTGTGTATTGTTATATATGATTTCTTTTAATGCCTCCTATTTATGTATACTTTATTTTTATTTTTATTTATGTATAATTTCATTGCGTCCTAATTGTAGGATCATAAGAAGGCGGTATGTGTTTGCCGACACCAATCCTCGAGTAAATGGCCTTTGGCTTTGGAATGTGAAGAGGTCCAACAATTAGTAAAGGACTCCGGCTATATCATTTCGATGAAAATTATGTGGAGTATGATTCTGTGATAGTAAATTTCTTCGTCGAGAGATTTCATGGTGAAATTGATACCATGCACTTCCCATTTGGGGAGATAACCTTGATCCCTGAAGATGCTCAAACCATTCTAGGCTTATGGGTTGGCGGAAAATCAGTTGCAGAAGGTAAACCTAATGTGCCGCCGAGATGCAATTAGTTTACATCTGCAAGCAAGATAGATAAAACTAAAATGGCCGAAGTTACACGCTTTGACTAACAAGTTTTTTGGCTGGGACTACGAAACTTCTCTACAAAGCTTCTATGTGTCTAAGAATTGTAGGACAAAGACAATAAAACTAAAGATTCTTAGGGAGAGATCTTGAGGGATGGAGGAGAAATGAAAGAAGGATAACTGGGATCCCGCACAAATTCATTATACAACCGCTGCCTACTTGGATTCGCTGGAAGAGATCCCTAGCTATTCTTGGGGCACCGTGGTAATTGCACATTTGATGACGGAAATTAGAAGGGACTCTAAAGATGTTACCAATCAATTTTTCGGGAATTTCACTCTACTCCAGGTAATTTTGTTTTTGAACTTATGTCCATATATATTTTTCACATATACCGTTATTATTACTGCTTCTTATATGTATCATTCGACATTGGAATAGGTGTGGGCTTATGAATACTTCCAAACATTATTCACGAACTACAAAGCCTTGATGACAAAAAAAGTTCCGAACTCGATGAGCCTAGAGCTCAGAGATACGAGTTCAACTATACTCCGAAGACCGGTAATAATCGTCGACTGACAGATATGAGATCGGCTCTGGACGCGATGACTACCAAAGAGGTGGTGTTCGATCCTTACAAGGAGGCTAGAGAAAATCGTCACTTTTTAATGTTTGATAACGTTGCATATTACATTGGACCGTTGTTTCACCCAAAGGGATACGTTATGGATGATCCCCAACGTGTGATGCAGCAACTTGGATAAAAGCAACAAACTATGTTGAAGCAATTCGCGTTAGAAAGGTAGATGGTTCTCTATGCTCATTGCTTTTCAACCGAATTAAGGTTGAAGCTAGAGTATGCACCAACTCCAGAACAAGCACATTGGAGTGATATGGAACAACATCGTTTGATAGATATGACTAAATTTGAGATTGTGGAAAACGGTGATGAAGCCGATCCTGATTACTTGACGAAATACCTGGAATACACACATCATTTTGTTGTGCGCATGGATAACGTTCGAGTTCCACCCCAGAGAAACCCTCTCGTTTCAACTCCTACGGAGGCACCACTTACAATTTCCGAACTTCAGAAGACCGTTAGATTGCTAGTAAATATTGTTAATTATTTAGTCGATCGTTTAATGTATACATAATCTTATATTAGTATATATATACTAATTATGTGTTAGATGCATGAAACTAGCGGCGTCGGCTTGGAAAGTTGAGGAAGATGTTTGGTTGCATGAACGAGAAAAGAGACGTGCTAGCTATCCCTTGAATAAATGAAGGAAGTCAAGGAAAAGCTTGATAAAATGGAAGATCCAAGTACAAAAGCTCTGTTCGGGGAAACGAGGAAGGTGGCCTCCAAGAAGCAAAGGACCAAGTGATGTAAGATGCGTATTTGTGGTTGTTAGGTTTTGAATAATTTGAAACTTGTTTTGGTTTTGCAACTCATGATGAACTCTTTAGTTGTTTGGTTTATGTTTGGTTTCTGGTTGCTAGATTAAGAATATTTAAGTGCAGTTTGTTGTTTGGATTATGTTGAATATGTTTAGATTTTTATTAAACTTCGGTCATAAAAGGTATTATCTGAGTTACTTTTCTACAATTACATCTAAGCCAGCATTGATTTGTTAATGTAATACAATATCGATACTATCCCGAAAGAATATCCGGTATTGAACTTACAATACCATCAAATATGGAAGTTAGTATAAGAAACAATTTTCCCATATAAAACTAGGACCCTCCCTTCATTGATTTGTAAATGTAATGCAGCACCGGTAACAATGACAACATTGTTTTACTTGTTCTGTTTCATGCCGAAACGTCTTCCGGCATTGAGTTTACAATGGCGGCACATGTCGCTAAAAGTCAGTTTAAGAAATAACTTTTTCTGTATAAAATTGGGATTGCCGGCATTGATATGTTTTCATAATCCATGCTGGTAACCTTCTTTTTAAAATTTGAAATTTTGTCAGAATGCCGGCATTTTCCCGGAAGAGTAACTTCAATTGTCGTAATGCTCAATTATAATTATAATCCAACTCGTCTCGCATTAAACACCAGGACAATGTGAATGATATCTTGTCCAATGTTTGCCCCACGATGTTGAACAATGGCATTTGGTATTTGTTTGTCTTGTAGGTGCAATCCATCATTAGAACACCAAAGAATGTATGAGCCAATCATGGGATGCACAACGAATATTTGAAGGGGCATGTTGTACGGCCCTCTTTTAATGAAGCGCGTGTAGTTGTGATAAAAGGCTAGCTTCTCAAATTCTTGTATAACCGTCCTACATTCCCATTCCACCCTTCTAATAGTTGCAGCAAAATTTTACGGGTCCTCGTGGTTATGGGTCCGAACCACACCGAACAACTCCATTCACCGAATACAAGTTTAAAGGGGTAATTATCCTTCCTCGTATGAGTCTTGTATACCGTGGCCTATTAGTCTTTTTTGGATATACATAACCCTTTCTCTTGTGGCTATTCTTTTCCTTCTACGACCAACATATTCTTTTGTATTTGAATCTTCGGTATTCCTCACCAGCATACACATATTCTTACGAGCCGTCTCTTTATCCCAAACTTGCTTCCTATTTAGACTTTATTCCCTACATAAGGACAACCACGGGAGATTATAAGGTTCATTATAAGCAATCCCTTAGTAAAGTTCAAAATACTAGGTGAAAAATATTCTTTGGTAACATACCGGAGGAATGTTATAGTATTCCGACGTATCCCGACCAAGCGGTCTTGCATTTGCTGGATCAATGTATGTCACAATATAAGAAACAAATGACAAGAAAATTAATTTTTTTCAAAAACTATAATATAACAACTATGTCGGACCACAGTTCCTGCATGCTCGACATTTTTATCGGCATTGCCGACATATGTTCGAAATGAACCGACAATCATGACCAAATTTGAAACGCTTCTGGCATAATAATTTCACTGGAAATCAACGCCGGAACCTTGTGTGCCGGCACACTCTTTAAATACAGTTCAAAGCCGGTACTTCGTGCCGACGTGGTCGATAAATAACCAACCACGCATATATTTCACTTTGGAAGTCACTGCTTCCTTTATGATTTTCTTGAGGTACCGACATGGTAACTTTAGTATTGTACCATGCCGGTAGTAAAAAGTAACTTTTCTACTGGCATGGTTTTCTTGGGTGGAGACAATGTCGACATGAATTTCAAAATGGGGGATATTATTGGACGGCATGTCTGTAGCACGAATACTATGCCGCTAAGGTTGTTGCCGGCATTGTAATCAAACTATGGACATGCCGGGACTGAGCTTTTTCAGCTGCAAAAATGGTGATTCAAACAAAAAAACCAAAATTTTAAGTTATTAACCCATGTACCTGAGTATTGGGGATGCCTGTATGTGGAGCTTGTTTACTTACTTAGGTTGGTTCTTCACGAAAATATCCATGCTCATAAAAATCATAATTCAAGGGTGTTGGTTTCACAAATAATTATAATTGTGAACCGTTATCATTACCCGAAGATTAAAGATATCTTCACTATCATCCACCAATTTCACCCAAAACCTTTCTCTCAAAAAATTTCCTCCTTCTACTCTCACCTCACCCACATCATAATACACTAATCATTTAACAAATAATCTTATAAAATTCCTAATTATAATTAACCACTATACCTGATTAATGAGGGGTAGATTAGGAATTAATTAAAATATATGGATAGGGGTGACTCTGATTTACTATTTAAATCTCGTTTTTGTCTTTTCCCTATGTCCCCAATTAGTTACAGTATTCTCCAATTGTGCGTTCTTTTTTTTTCCTTCCTAGTTTGGGGCCTATATCATTTATTTGGGGCATATTACTAAATGACAAAAAGGGTCATTAAAAAGTGATTTCCCAAAATCCCTCATCCAACTATTCTCTTACTACCCATTTTATCCCTGATTAACTAGTATTAATTTATCATTTTAGGTGTTAATTAACTTTGTTAAATGTGAGATCAACAAATGTAAATTAAACTCCAAAACATCAAACAACTGAAACTTTTTGATTATTTTATTCCCGAAACACAAACCAGTATCGATTTACGTTCAAGCACTCGTCAACTGATTATGGGTTGGTGTTTTGAAATTCACAAAGGATATACAGAATCGGTTCACGTACACATAACTAAAACCCGAAAACCCGATTCTAGCAATCGGGGTTTTCTTAGTCACATATAAACCAATTGTTGCACATTTTCCTCTTTAAAGGCTATATAATCGGGTTATGTGAACATTCACATAATCTGATTCTAACAAAAAAAAATACCGAAAACTGGGTATCTCTTCCATACCATAATCGGTTTATGTGGGCATTAACTTTTACAGATCTGGTTAAATTTTCTTCGACCAGAAAACACATTTAGGACAATCGGTTGACGTGTTTATGAATATGGACCGATTGTCGTACAAATCGGTCAATATGGACATGAACGTTGATTGGTTATGGTTCAACACATAAACCTAAGATTGTTTGTAATTTTCGATCTTGAAGGGATAAATAATCACAAATATGATTACGAATAATGGGTTGCGATCAGCTATGCTTATTTTGATATTTTAAAAAAAAAAAAATTGACCAATAAAATTTCCTTTAAATCGATCGGTGTATAGTTAGAATCGATTGATGAAGTTAGATTTGAATTTTAATTTGTGAGGGAAATGATTTGATTAGGTTTTGATTTTGTAACGGTTCAACTTTAGAAGGATAATGCTTAGGATTGAATTTTAATTGTGAAAGTAATTCAGTACTTTACCTAGTTTAGTACCCCTTATCCCCTTACTTTCCGTGGATGAAGAAATTTATAAGCCCCAAATAAATGCCCTACACCTCAAACTAGGAAGCTTTTTTTCCTTTATTTTTTCTTTGTTTTCCCATTTTTAGATTTGAACCATGATAACAAACTCGATAATAATAAATAAATACATGAAAAGATGACATTATCCTTTATTTTGATATGCAGTATACACGGCGTTCAGTCAATCCAGAGAGTGGTACAATCTTCTGCATGTGGTCACAGTTACTGGCCAATGTCGTGAAGGCTTTTACTAATTGAGGTAAGAAGAACAACTATATGGTGTAATGGAACATGCATCCTTGGTGGAAGATTCTGGAAGACTTCAACTCCTTTTTCAGCACCTGAAATGTTTTATTGAAGGTCCGTCTTTTCTACCCCATCAGCCATACCACAATTAAAGCAAGAAAACCATATCCTATCAAAACAATTCCTGAAACCGAGAATCCAATTATCAGTTTCACATTTCACTTGGTTGGTAGTTTCCCTAGCGCCTTGGACTTGGTTGGTTAATTGCCTTAACACCTTGGTCCTGGTTAGTTTCTTTGGGAGGCTTCTTAATATCCTCTTGAGGATACCTGTTGAAAGGAGCTGGAGGCATCAATTCAATACCGAGCCTGAACGAAGCATAAGCATCTAAACAAGCATATTCAACCTGGTCGTCGCTTAAAATTTCATTATCCCATCTACTTAAGGTAATCCATCTACGCTTGGACAGATCTTCCCCGAGAACCTTCCACATCAAAGACTTCAACCCGGCTCGATAAAGATCTGTTCTTCTAAGCGTATAATCGGCCAAATCAGCAAGTTCTTCACTTCTAGCAACGGTTAACCCGTGATCAACCCAAAGCTTACGTGCGTCTTGATCGATCCCAGCTCCAACAAATGTAATTCTCTCGTCGTTAAGAAAATAGGCAAGAGACTCAGGGACAGGGAGTTTCTGAAGTTTTTTGCTGCGACCAAAGAGCCCAAAGAACAGAAATATTAAACATTGATGTGCCAAACATAATTGCAACACGGCAACTTCGTTACGCTGACTAGTTTCACGTAACCGTAACCATTCGATGTCGAGACCCACCACAAGATTGTTGTTTTCGATATGCGTGGCGAAACTTGAATATACATTTTCAATCCATTGATCAGCAACGGATTCTGTAGAAACCATTGTTGTCCGGATTTTGTCGTTATAGAAACCGACGTCGAAGGTTTGATGATTGGTTTCTGTTTCCCAATCAACAAAATTAATACATGTATATCTATGGTAATCATTATATTGATATTGGCCATCATTAATACTACCATCAGCACTGCTGCTGGTAGTGCTCATGGCGAAACAAAAAGAAAATTTAGAGAGAAACGAGTGATAAGAAAATAGTGTATTTATATCAAATAAGAGCAGGGCCGTCTTACCGTTCTAGGGTGCTCTAGGCGAACTTAAAATATGGGGCCTTTATATAGGTTATCAAATCAAAGACAGAGTTATATTTTTAGTTTAGGGGAAGATACATCAATATATTTAATGCGATAACTTTGAACCGTCTATGCGGCCAAAGGCCGCCTAAAAGTTTTCAGCCTTTTCGGTTGGATTTTGGGGTTTTAAGCTCGTAAATTAACATAAAATACGCCTAAAATGGATTGTTGATTCATAAAACAAAAACTTAGTAACGGTTGTATAGATGTTTCAAAACATTTAGTAACAATAATAACTGTCACAGCATTTCTAATTTTTAAACAACGGTTACAAAATAGTTTCGTAACACTTATAATTGTCACATATCAACAGAATAAAAGATGTCTGGCTAAGTTAGCCTATACAACTAGCGGTTTAGATTTTATCTTAAATTCAAAGAGGGGTGCTGATTTCGTATGCCTCATGAATCCTACGATTCACGTTTTTAGTTGGAGCATGTGTTCGCACGTGTGGCGTTAGTGCTAACATTGTTCTTATCGGTGGTAGAAGTGTCAAAGAGGCCAAGCCTGCCCGGGCCTTCTCCGGCCTGGCCTGTATAAGCAGGCTAAAGCCTGGTCTTTCCCGTGTTTTAGGTTTGCCTGGCCAGGCCCAGGCTCAATACAGGCCCAGGCTGGGCTGTAGTTTTCGGCCTTGTTGCATGTTAGGCCTGGCCTGCTTAAGCCTGAGCTTGTATTGAGCCTGCCCAGGCCGGTCTGTGAAGAGGTAGAATCATAGGAGAAGAACGAGCTTTAGGGGACTACTCAAAAAAGGTGGGGGACTACTCTTCTATTTTTGGGTGGAAATTTGAAGTAAATTTGAGTCACCCCTTAACTTAGTTTTTTTCTAATACCAAACTTGCCATTGGTGATTAAATTAGTTAGTGTAATGATTAATTAGTGTTAGTGTAATGATTGATTAGTGAGGTTAGATTAATTAGCTGAGTGTTTTTAAAAGAATAATTTTTGAGAAGAACGGGGTTTTTTTTTTTTTTTTTAAGATGGTTGATTTCGAAATGAGGGTTTCGGGTACTTAGGTATACTTCAAATTTAGTTAATGTTGCTTGAATTGACAAATACTTTTGAAAAAATGAGAAATTTATAAACTGATTTCGACCATGGAAATGAAGTTCGGCTACGACATCTGAAGAACAGGTAGCCGAACTCATCTGCAAGTGTAGTTCGGCTAATGGTTCTGAAGACACAGGTAGTCGAACTCAGCTTTAATGGAGTTTTTGCTTTCAGAGAAAAGTTCGGCTAGGAAAAAGAAAGTTGCGACGTAACCGAACTAAAAGTTCGGCTGGGAAAATTTTTCTCGACGTAACCGAACTCAATATATAGGTTTTCAGAAAAAAGTTAGGTTAGTAGAAAAAAATTGCGACATAACCGAACTAAAAATTCGGCTAGGAAAAAACGAAAAAAAGTTGCGACGTAACCGAACTAAAAGTTCGACTGGGAACTTTTTTTTGCTAGGTAACCGAACTTTTTTCTTAAAGAAAAAACTCCATTAAAGCTGAGTTCGGCTAGTTCGACAAACTGTTTCACATAATTCCTAGCCGAACTTCTCTCTGCAACTTTTATTTTCAACTCATTTTGATGATTACTTCTCATTTCTTCAACCAAAAACGAATGACAAGTAATGGGTTTGTGAGAATATCTTCGTTAATGATTTAAATTAAGCTATATACATAGAGGTGGTGGTGGTGGTAGGTGATGGGCGGTGGTGGTGGTTATATATATATAGGTGGTTATTAGGTTGGTTTTAAATTAAATTAGGTTAAGGGTAGGTTAGTCATTTCCACACTTTAGGACACCCCTTATAAGTATAGAGTAGACATTCCTATCACAAAATAGTCCCCCGCCTGCCCAGGCCGGCCTGTGAAGAGATAAAATCATAGTAGAAGTAGTGTAAAGGCCTATCAAGATATAATAGTAGTGCAAAAATGCAGGGCAGGCGGGCCTGTGAAGAGATAAAATCATAGTAGAATCAAGATATAACAGTAGTGTAAAGGCCTATCAAGATATAACAGTAGTGCAAAAATGCAATTAGTGGGGCTAGAACTTGCCATCTCCCAATCACTTGCCAGCTATGTTGCCATCTTGGACAATTAGATCCTATGTTTATTTTTGATCTAATACTAATAAGTATGTGTAACCAATAATAATTAAGTAATTCGTCTAAATTTCCTTATTCACATAATTCTTTAACTTACCATTATTATTTTTATTTCATGTCCTATATACATTCGTTTATTAATTAATATAATATAACACGTTTCTATACATAATACTTATTACAATTTATCCTTCATTAATAAGTTTCCTAAATTTTCATATTAATAAATTTTATTTAAGTTTTTAATGCAATATGAATCTCATAAACAAAATTAAATAAGTAAATGTCATTATTTTCCCTAAGTATAAGGAATGTTTAATAATGAATTACAGATTTCATTAAAATGTTATAATATTCCATTATGTCACAATATAACAAAATAATTATAAATTATAAAAAAATGATTAATTTTATTTTCTGGATGTAGGGATATCTTTTTTTCAGGATCACATCATACCAACGAAACGAACTCTCTTAGCTCAGTTGGTTTCTCAGTTTAGCGAGGGAGCTATTGGTCGCCTCCGACGGCCTTAACAAATTTTTTAGATTAAATTAAAAGATGACAGGCTAGCCTGGGCCCGGTAAGGCCTGGCCCAATAAAAGCAGACCAGCCTGGCCTGTCTACTATGCAGGCTTACCCAGGCCAGGCCTGTTTGACACCTCTAATCGGTGGTGCGAAGAGACAAGACCTAGAAGAACAGAAGAGATTAAAATTGGTAAGTTTTGAAATCGCGATTCATACCATGAGATTTTCTGTAAAAGTATTGATGAGTTGGAGTTCTAATTCACAGCATATGCTCGACAATTATTACTATTCTAATTCAGACCATGAGATTTGATTTTCGTTTTGTGAATTAGAATTGTAATTTGTTTGAGGATTAGCTTTTGATTGTATGAATGCTGTGTAATGATTAGCTTTGGAATTCCACATGGCAGGTATATCTTTTCGTCGAATCTAGATTGCTTAGCACTGTTAATTACATTTGAATTGGTTTTCCATACATTGGAATTCCAATACCTCCCGTAAGTATTCTTTTTTGGGTTACCTAGCGAGGAAATTTTATCTAGATTCAGACATGAATCCTTTTCAGGAAGAATCAACATTAAGTGCAAGTGTAGAAACCAACTTTAAGGTGTTTTTATGAATTTTTTTTATGTCCATGATGATTAAAAAATGAATTGACCTAGCTTTCGAAGCAACCCTTGCAGAGACGAATAGCCGGTCAACAGAGAAGACGCAATCGTGAAGCCCTTGCCAAAGCGGAAGCGAAATTCCAGGTAAAACCCGAAATTTCTGTGGATCACATGCTGCACTACACATGAATTAGTAAAATCCCATCCTCCACCTCAGTTAATTTTTATAATCTGTTCCAGAATCGTAGTGCTGGTCAGTCCAGGCGTCAGAATCGAGAAATTCAGAATGCTAATGCACTACGGAGGTGCAATGCAAACGCTACGGTATGTTACCCAAATTGGGAAACTACACGCCAATGTTAACATTACATAAGCCTACCCCCAACATTCTGTAACCAATAAATTTTTTATTGGGAAAGCTTATTACAATGTTCAACTTTTAAAGCAGGAAACTGGAGATAATCATTCTTTGAAAAACTCGCGCAAGAGAAAGGGGAAGAGAATTGCAGAACATAACCAGGTATGGAGAACCCTCACGGTTTGAAATCACAATGTATTCCCATCGTCGTGCTCATACATTACGCAACCATTTATTTAAGTAATGTGACAATGTATTGTTGATTGTCGAAATATAATTCATATTTCTAAGCAGAAAAGGCATTGTTCGAAGAACAACGCTAATGAAAATGATCGATGGAGAGATATAGTAGGAATAGATGAATCGATGGATGTTACTAGCGATGACGAGGACCACTACGAAATGTATGTACTGAAAATTGAAAATAAATCTTTTGTGGGAACAGAAGTTGTTCGACCTTTAATGTATTACAAAATTTAAGCTGATTTGTGTTTCTAATGAAACATTTAACTCCCTGTGCATCGCAGAGCAACATCGGATGACGAAGGTTTATCCGATGATGCAACCAGAATTCTGGCTCAGCAGGTCCTCTATAAATATGGAACTCCTAATACTAATTTGAAGTCAAAAGTACGTCATTTCCTGGGTGAAATAAATGTAATATGTCAGCACTGTGGGGCAATGCATTTCATGGAAGAACGGCTCGCCCGCTCATCCCTCAAGAACCCAGCCTTTGGCTCATGTTGCTTGCAGGGAAAGGTTAAACTACCTAATTTGATAGTACCTCCGCAGAGGCTGAAAGAGTTATACGAGGAAAGTCATTCTCTTGCTCGGAGAATTGGGATGGGAGCCTGGTATGACACTGTGGGATGTAGATCTAGATAAGGCGACAAATATACGCCTCACTCAGATGGATTATTATTGTTATCGAATCTTTGAAAGACAAGATGAATACTCAACGATACTAAGAGGAGGAATGCTTTTTCAAGAATTCATGGTAGATGCTTGGGCAGCGACGGAACAAAATCTACTTGGGTACATTAAGAGGGAACAGACTAAATTGAGGGCACAAAACTACAAGGGATTCGCCGACCTCGGACTTTCTGGAAACAAGCCGGATGAAATGGGACAACCAGTCATACTTCCATCCAGTTTTATAGGAGGTCCTAGCCATATGTACGAGATATATCAGGATTCTATGGCGATCACCAGGTATAACCACCACCCGGATATTTTCCTCACCATGACAGCAAACCCCAGGTGGGAGGAAATCACTAATTCTTTGTTATCACACCAGCAACCCCACGAAAGACAAGATTTAATTGCGAGGGTCCTTGAGCTTAAAAGGAAGGCACTTAATAAGGAAATTCAACAAAACAAAGTTTTTGGCAAGACAGTTGGACATGTCTATACTATAGAGTTCCAGAAGAGGGGACTGCCACATATGCACGCCTTAATATTTTTGGATAAGGCTGATAAGATCCACACCCCGGAGCAGGTGGATAATGTAGTGTGCGCAGAATTCCCAGATGAAGATAAGGATCCCGCTCTATTTGAGACTATCCAAAAATGTATGGTCCATGGGCCGTGTGGTGCCAGGAAACCAAACGCATTCTGCATGAATGACGGGCGATGCACCAAAGACTATCCAAAACAATAAGCGGAGTCGCCTTCATTGGGAGACGGAGGCTACCCAGTTTACCGCCGACGTAACAATGGTCGCGTTTTACCTTACAACCCGTACCTGACTCGGATGTTTAACTGCCATATCAACGTGGAGGTGTGTGCAAGTGTCATGGCAGTAAAATATATACACAAATATATATACAAGGGGAATGACCGGACAACCATGGTGGCTGATTGCAACAGTGAAGTCAAACAATATTTGAACGCAAGATATATTGGACCGCCGGAAGCGGCGTGGCTTTCTTTGGGAAATCGGATGCACCAAAAAGACTGGCGGTACACCTACCGGGGCAGCAACGAGTTGTTTATGATCCAGACGATCCAATTCCAGTAATACAAGAAACGGCGGAAACAACAGTAACCACCTTGATGGCTTACTTTGAATACAACGCATTGCATCCAGAAGGTACTCCATAAAATACCAAGATTTTCCTCCACATTTTGTTTGGAAGGATAAGAGATGGTTTCCACG
The DNA here is from genome assembly GCA_023531105.1 of Papaver atlanticum. Classification (NCBI taxonomy): domain Eukaryota; kingdom Viridiplantae; phylum Streptophyta; class Magnoliopsida; order Ranunculales; family Papaveraceae; genus Papaver; species Papaver atlanticum. The sequence goes on along the minus strand of JAJJMB010013545.1, from coordinate 5,127 downwards.
GAAGAAAGGGAATGCAATTGGCCAAATATTTTTCGTCGCACCAAACTGTGGAGAACTTTACTACCTAAGGTTGTTACTCACGATCGTAAAGGGTGCAAGATCATTTGAACACTTAAGGACTACAGTGAAAGAAGGTGTTGAATCCGTCCACCTAACTTTTAAATCGGCTTGCATGGAACTCGGTCTATTGGAAGATGATGGAGAATGGGATAAATGCTTGGAGGAGTCAGCGGCAATCAAAACTGGACACCATCTACGACAAATATTTGGTATTATACTGACACAATGTAGCCCAACCCAACCAGAAATCCTGTGGAAGAAATATGGCAGAGACATATGCGACGACCTACCATACAAGATAAAAGTGTTGTACGGAATCCAAAATCCTACGGAAGACCAGGTTCTTGATTAGGGACTTCATCTGTTAGAAAAAATCATTCAACAAGGAGGTAAGGAAATGAAGGACTTTGACACAATGCCAAAGCCAACCGGTGTCTGGAGCCAGATTGTTGGGAATCGCCTAATATGGGAGCAGCGACAACTGCAGTTTGAGATTCAAGATTCAGTTATAACTTCAAACTTTGATAAACTAAATACTGAACAAAAATTTGCTTTTGAGTCAATAACAAATTCAGTGGAAAATAATTTGAGTAAAACATACTTTTTAAATGGAAGTGCTGGAACAGGAAAGACATTCGTGTACAACACAATTGCGGCTACCTGTAGAAGGAGGGGTGACATAGTTCTAACAGTAGCCTCATGTGGTGTAGCCTCATTACTCCTAACTGGTGGAAGGACGGCGCATTCTACTTTTAAAATTCCTCTAAATCCACAAGAAGATTCTACCGCAATAAAATTAATTTACATTGCTTACGTTTGTTAGTGTAAATCAGTGTACTGCCACTTTTTATGTATTCATTGGTTTCCTTTATTATTCATGTAATGTAATGCATGTTATGACTAACTCAGGTGACTATCTTCCCATATGATGCATTAATTGTTCTGTTTAGAGTCTTCAATCACTTTCCATAAGGCCTTACAGATTAGATTAGGTTAGATTATTAATGCATTAGATTCGAGTACTGATTATTTGATTATGAATGGTTGGTTCGATTTTGGGGGCTTGATAGGGGGACCGAACCAGAAAATTTTGACAACAAGAAGTGTGAAAGACCCCATAGTACAGTACGACGATGCCTTAGAATTTCAATTTCTTCGAGATATTAATTAATATTCAAAATTTTGCAGGTGGGGGAGAATCCAAACCCAAATGTTAGCTTGCCTTCTTCAATACCAAAATGTACTGATCTACAAGAGCTGATATCAAAGATATACCCTGGGATTGAAGAAATGAGCAAGCCCACACCAAAATATATTACAGAGAGAACAATATTGTCGCCTAGAAACGATGAAGTTTCTGAAATAAATGAAATCATATTGGATATGTGTAAGGGTTGAATCTCATACATTCCTCGCAGCAGACAAGCCAGAAGAGATTGAAGGAAAGGGACCATCAACAAGTTCAGACCGTGCGAGTGAAAATTTAAACCAACAAAATCCACCCGGATTACCGCCGTTCAAACTAGATCTTAAGTCCAGTTATGTTGTTGCGCAATCTAACACCTAGAAATGGATTATGCAACGGCACTAGGCAGAGAGTAGAGATCCGCGAGCAACATGTCATTATGGCGACAATTTTAACTGGAGACAAAGCTGGGGATGTTGTTTTTATTCCGCGTATATCACTAACGCCATCTTCAACAGCTGTCCCCATTCGAATGACAAGGAGACAATTCCCTATCAGGTTAGCTTATGCAATGACCATAAACAAATCCCAGGGTCAATCTGTGAAATATGTCGGGATTGATTTGAGGAGTCCGGTGTTCAGCCATGGACAACTTTATGTTGCATTATCCAGGTGCACCACCGCTGGAAGGATCACTGTCTTGCTCCCGAGGAACAACAACGGGCATGAGACAACAAATGTGGTGTATCCAGAAGTCCTCTTATAGGCTACGTATAATCATATTGCAACCGTATGTTTTTTTATTCTTCTATTCGACCTTTTTAATGCATTTTAGTTACTTGAATTATGATTTGTGTTAACATTTCCGCGTTGATTAGAATTGAGTTGTTAATTGCAGTGCGAGAGATCCCTAGATTCGCCTCCTTATTCCTATTAATAATTAATAGTAGTAGAGTCTTTTGGAATAATGTTTTTGACTTTTTTTTCCCTCTTGAGTATAGGATTGTTAGATGTTGCTCCATTTTTTTGTATACCTTATATCTTTATTATGGTTAAATTAATATAAAGCACCAAATCACAAGAATTGGTGCCGAATCCTCAGCAGGTCCAGCTAAAGCTCAAGCAAGCTGCTCTAATGAAAACTTAGTTGTGCAACTGAAAAACTACGTCTTCCCTTGGACCATATCCTTTCGTCTGGAGTAAATGTTAATGGTTAAATTCCTTACATTGTTGCAACTCTAATCCATTCCCGTGCCGTAACGGCACGGGTTAAGCGCTAACAACAACAACAAAAAAAAAAAAAAAAAAAAAAATTTGGGGCCCCAATATTTTGGGGATCTAGGTGGCCGCCTATACGGCCCAGTGCCTAAGACGGCTCTGAATAAGAGAAAGGCTATGGGAGGGATGTGAATTGAACCATAACAGTAAGGTATGTATTTGTAGTGTTTCGTACACTTGACTTAGGAAAGGCTATGGTGAGCGTTGTCCTTCGCTTAGGAAAGAGTTTCAATATTCGCTGAGAAAAGAGATTGTAGAATCGCTTAGAAAAGAGTTTGTACATTAAACCTGGAGAGGACACTTGGCAACACTCTATTGGTTAAGGGTTTGTAAAAAATCCAAATCCTGGAAAAATAAAAACTAAACAAAAAAACATAAATTTCCCTGAGGGAAAAAAAAACTAACTAAACAAAAAAACATAAACTTCCCTGAGGAAAACAAAAACTACCGAGAGGAAAAAAAATAAATAATCATCTTTCGTTCAAAACTTAAGGTTTCTTCTTTTATTATACAGATTTAGGTTTGTGGAAGATTCAGGAAACCCTAAAACGAATAAAACCTAAAACCAAACCTACAGCCAACGCAACCAGCGGAAGATTCAGCAAACCCTGACAAGATAAGAGGCCTATTGATGATTGACAAGGTAAACATCTGATTACATAGCGCGTAAATAGGCAAGTTGTTTATGTTTTTGTATAAGCATGCAAAGGTAAACATCTGATTACAATAATTAATAGTATAAGCATGCAAAGGTTCTTATTTTGATAATCATCATCATCTCTATTTTGATTAATCTTATTAGGGTTCACTTTTTAATTTTGTTTTTGTTTCATTAGGTAAGTTGTTTATGTTTCTGTTTTGTAGTTTCTGGGTCTTTTAAGAGACACTCAGTCAATCAAGAAGGCTTAGAAACAGTATTCAAAGCTCTATATGTGCCATGAAATTTGCTACTCTCTTAAACTTTAATTATTTTTTTCGTTTTTGGATCTAAGTTTCGATTTTCATATGAATGCTGAAATGATTTAGATTACAGCAATATGGTTATACTTGCTTTTTCATTTTCTGGGGTTCTATTATCTGTTGAATATGGTTACAACTTTGTCAGAATCGTTCGGAGAGTTTCACCAGTAAAAATTTCAATCTTTGTTTGTACACGAACTACCTTGGGTTTCACCCCAACCAGTTTCGAATAGCTAATACTCTTTTCACAGTAAAGAAGCTGAATATTCGTACCATTGGTTAGTTTTAGCAATGACGTAGTTGTTAATTTGATATGTAACACAAGATCGATCTTCCACATGAATCTGAAATACTAATTATATCCCCTGGATGTGATTACACTATCATAAAGGTTAGTAAGTCTATTCTTCTACAGTTTCACCTGTGTCATGTGCTGGATGGATCCAATTTACTCATAAAGGTTTAATATTTACAAGAATTCCAATGTCACTCTCAACTTTTGCATAATAAAAATAGTATATAAATGGTTGCTGGATAAACAATATTTTACTCAATCGTATTGATAGTTGAATATACTGCCCCATGAATCTCAGGGTTGGCCGCAACTACAATGAATGTGACAGTGATTTTATAACTTCCTTCAGAACTAATATTGTGCATTGAAAATTTGAATTAGTTGCTTTTTAGTTATTTATTACTTTCGGTTTCTTTTATGGAGAGATTACACTTGGATCATGTCGGAAGTGATGGTGCTCAGTTTTGATAATAATGGGGTGTTCAGACCTAAGAAATGTATACATGTGTTACCAGAGAAGACGACACAATGAGGCTGCAACTGCAACCGCAGTGCAAAAAGGACCTCTTGCAGACACTACAACTCTTGCGACTATCAACTGGAACATACAGATATGAGTCCTAAAGACTGACGCAAGATTCTATCATGAACATTCAGAATTAATCGAAGCTCCTTGAAAGTAAGGATACCTGATCCATGTATGTCCTAACCTATCTGGTCAAAATCAAAGAGAACCTGGCGAAGATTCCAGTTCCGGATGGTCTTGCTTACTGTCATAGTTTTTGATGCAAGTGAGTACTTGGGTAACCAAAGGGTATTACAAGTTTGTTGCAAGTTAGATGACTCTAGTCTGACCAGTATGTGGTAAGATAACACTTTAAATTTGCATCACTTAAAGCTCCGAGGAATAGGGAATGACATTCTGATGGCACAAACCGATCAGTTGGAGCAAATTAGGTGTCTCAGCCGGCTTATCTTACCAATTGGTTTTTATTTTTACTTCTTCGTACAGTCCATAATTTTGGGACAGTCCATGACAACAGCTGCGCAGAATACTAACTGCATATCTTGGCAGATTTCATGTCATCTATGTTTTGGTAAATTTCACATACGTTCTCTTTATTGCTCTTAATTTTGTTTTTAATCAATTCAATCTTAAGAGTTTCATTTTGGATTATTTCTGAATGATGAGTACGGTAACTAGAACTACTGACCTCACAGACTGCCTAATGAGTCTTGACCAACCAGGTCCATAATGGGAAAACCACCTCATCACCATCATCATCATCGGCAGTTACCACCCAAGTGAATGCAACTACTAATACAGAGAGGGATCAAGGAAATCCGG